>JAVJGI010000014.1:49630418-49661913 GCA_035590275.1 Ibycter americanus | reverse complement strand
CCCATCCCTCTGGGTGAGGGGGAGTGAGCGGGTGGCTGCGTGGTGCTTGGTTGCCGGCCGGGGTTAAACCAGCACATTTAGTATTTATATCAGATAAGAAATTAAATAAATGGGAAAAATATTTTGAAAAAAAAGATAACAAACAGTATAAATCTCAAAAGGATTTTCTTTCCTTTTAAGAATCAAGATTAAAATCAGGGGTATTGTAAAATGTTGCCAGATGCAATAGAAAAAAAGGCACAAGGGGCAGAACAGAGACTGCAAAATGGATGCAAACCAAGTGCAAAATTTCAGAAGATGAAATAAGCCTTCCCCCTGCCTCATCCAACAAGATTTTGCAAAGAGCTTTTGCAAAGGCCTTTATCCATTTATTCACTTATCTATAGTGAAAGTGTTACTAGTTCATTCTGAGGGCTTAATCACAAATACTTTTGCTATATTACATCAAATCTAAGCATCATCATTATATTCTTAATTAATCAGTCTTTGAAAAGCTATTGCTGTTGATGATCTTTACTCAGTAACTCAGTGGAAATAGGACACATGGTTTTAGGTCTGTCCTAGGCTTGAAGAGATCAGAGTGAATTTCATAATCACAAGGTGAACATAACTGCTGGGTCGGGATGAGTTTGGATGAAGACACCTCCTACTGGCACTGCAAGAGTTACACGAGTCCGCATGAGGACCACCCTCAGTTTCTCCTGCAGATAGGGACACCTCTCTGCTCAACTTACTGATTTCTTTCCATGCAAATTTATGGAATGTAACTCTTTTCAGGCAGTGTGTTGAAATTCTGTGTGCCCATTTGTGGCTTGTTCAGCTGGAGAGAAAAAAGGCACCAGCAGCTTGCTCTTTCAGAGCAAAAAACCTGCAGCTCCTAGCTCCCTTCTGAATATGGGCCTAATTACTTTTGCGTATTTAGTCATGACAGAGTTGCATAGCCCAGTCACATGGTATTGCCATTGCCAGTGACAGCCCACAAGCTCTGTGCTAGCAAGGCCTCAGGGCCCAGGTTTACTGGGCCTGCTCTTTCTGAATTTTTCTGTACCTGCCTGCAGCTTTGTTTTACCTGGTTTAGCTGTGACAGCCGTTTGCCTAATTGACCAGGCAGCAATGGCTAATTTTATCCTTGCACAGTATAACCATAGTTCTATATAGATAGTGGTAATAAAAAAAATTAAAAAACCCCAACATAAAAAGAGGTATTTACAGCTCTAATGCAGTGATGTACTGTAAAGACAGGTCTGGACAGGTCTGGTACGGTAGCAAAGACTCTGAGAAGGGGAAACACAGGACATGGTGCAGAGGAGCTTAGGGATGGGGTAGTGATAAGACATCACAGAATCACGGGATGGTCTGGAGATCATCTAGTCCAACCCCCTGCTAAAGTAGGTTCACTGAGATCAGCTTGCACAGAGTCGTGTCCAGGTGGGTTTAGAATGTCTCCAGGGAAGGAGACTCCACAACCTCTCTGGGCAGCCTGTTCCAGTGCTCTGTCACCCTCAACGTAAAGAAGTTCTTCCTCATATTCAGATGGAACTTGTGTTTCAGAGATAGGGCACAGGCTTGGCATTGCAGATGTTATGGCTATAAACAACTCACCCATGGTCAGTTAAAGAAATGCAGACCTGGAGACGGACAACACTGGTTTTCAGGGTAATGAACAGAATAAAAAATAATATCTAACATATATAAAGGGCACCATATATAGTAAACTTAGATGTAACATGACACTGCAGACAAGAGGAAAGAGAAAGGTGTAGAAGCACATTAATAAAAACATTAAAATGACCCCAAGTGGATACTGGAGGGGAAAGAAAAAGCTATAAATAGTATATTCCTCCCAGCAAAGGACTCTAGAGGCTGACAACTTAGAGTTTTACCTGTAACTGTATGTGGAAGCAGAGTGCTTCTTTTAAGGGTATCTGGCCAAGGACTTTTTCAATGTAACAAGGGATGATAAGAAAGGGAGGAAGTCATAAACAGGAGCATTCAGGTACACAAACCTGACTGTTGCACTTTTAATTGTCTTATTAGTACTGTTGTGACTTTTTCCACTTGTAAATAAAATGTAAACTTTTTTTTTTTCCCCTCTCTAATAATTACATCTAGAGTAATAGTGATTCTTGAACTAGACTGTTAAGATTTCTATTAGGGTAATGATAACATCTTGGCTTTACTTTTACAGTTATATGTATTTTGGTTCCTATTTGCCCATAAACAATATTTTTAGCATAATGCTAACTTGTTTTTAATTATTGTTTACCATAAAGAGTTTGATCCCACAGGGGAAGACTGGTTTCAAGTTACAGATTTACGCCCAGATTCATCCCACTGAACTTCAATTATTTAGTTAATATATCTGAAGAATGATATACTCTGTGAAATGCCTGTTGTAGTCAGCGGAGAGACACTGGCATGCCCAGGGTGCAAACCTCCTCTTAGTGACACTGCACAAGCAAAGTTGTTCACTTTATGAAAATCAGAGAGAAGAAACGGGACTGATTCCTTTATTTAAGCAGCTCAAAGAAGTGCCAAGTAAGGCAGAATGAATCTGACCTTGAATTGATAAACTTTGTTTAAGGATGAACACAGGGTCTGCTGCTATCTAAAACCCTTTCCCATTATCAGTCAATAAATCCCTTGGTCAATGGCACAACACACGTGCAGTATGCATGCATAGGAAAGACTTTTTACTACAAGGAGGAGGCAGAAATATGAATGGAATAACAGACAACATCCAAAAACCTTTTCCACTGTGTTGTAAGTGAAGTTCACATGCAGAAGAAATGAATGCAGATTTATATCAGAAATTAATTTCACTGTAAGCAAAAAACTCAATTGCCAAATGATCTGAGGTAGTGCAAATTTATGAGGTGAAATTGGAGTTCTATGGCAGCAGGCTATGTTGAATTACCATTATTCTGTTTAGCAGGAGACAAGGGATGTAGATACTAGAGTGGGAGAAAATAGAAAGGACATGTGAGAATTATATGGGGGGAAAAAATAGTTTCAGAAAAGAAATAATAATCACTATTGAGTACTTGCTCCTGCATATTGTTAACTTGACAATTTTTTTCTGCTTCTCTATCTAACCAAGATAAACTTTTAGATGTCTGCAGTTTATCATGAACTGGCCTGGGATTTGCAAATAACAGATAATTCAGAAGCTAGTCAGTGTCCAAAGGTCCCAGATTTTAAGTCACAGAGCGCAGTCCATCAGGAACCTAAAATTCTTGAGTGTCAACATTACACATTTTATTCAACCTCACCCAGAGCTTCCAAAGAGGCTGTATTCATCACAAGCTGTTTCAGTCTGCAAGCTGAAGAGCTAGGGAGAGCATGTAATCCCTCTTACCTTTTCTGTTGACTTCTGTAATTGCACATATCACTGTGAGATGGATTATGATTTTTTCATGGTAAGAAAGTTCAATTGTTATAAAAAAATATGTGAGCTACAGTATATAGAGAGTAATACTCTATATTTTGCATTCTTAGCTTTCAGAAACACATATGTTAATGAATGCCAGTCTGAAAGACATTTATTGTCTTTGTCCCCAAACAATAATAAAGAAAATGATTTATGAAACCAGCATGCTTTATCAAGTTTTCAAAGAATCTCATGTTTTCATTTAGATAGGTTGAAAATAAAAAAAATATGTACAAATGGAGTATTCTAAATAGTGAATCCTAAGGAGCAGAATAAATCTGTTAGTTCGTATTTAACATAAAGACAGGGGTTTTAAAATATAAACATCTCACTGTATTATTTATACATTAATTACAGATAATTACTATTTAAAGCCATGACTAGTGCAATTCAATCAGATAATTGAATCGTGGTTCAAGTTCTTAAATGAAGCATAGCTGTACACAATAAGAATGGCTTAAACATATATTTATTTACCATAAATCCAATTCTGGAAAAAAATAAGGCCTTTGTTTTTTGTAGGAGAATTATGATTTGTTTTGAAAATACATATTATTGATTGTAGGGAAATTCAAGTTGGGGCAGATATGCACGGATGCAATAGCCGTATTTGAAACAGAAGATTTATTTTACTTTTTTGTTTCTAAATTACATATTTTCCAAAGTCTCTTGTTCTGTCCTGACATGTTTCCTGTAACTCAGCATTCAAACTTGTTAGACAGGAAAACTGGACAGGTAAAATTGAAGTTTTTCTAATAGAAGGTTTATGATTTTTCTCTTGTACTTCATAAATAACGTTGACAAGTATGTAGTTGTTTAGTTCTCCACTGCACATGATTTAATACATTTAAATGATAGATGTTTAAAATTCTACTGGAGGGATTGTGCTGGTTTGGAAATCCTATTGATGTGTTATACATTCATATTTAATTTAGAAAATTCATAAATCAGGCACCCAGTATTTATATTTAAACACATATTTCTTTCTAATAATTAATCACATTAAAAATGAAACCATGTGTATAATATGTTTTTTAACACTGATCAACAAAATTTATAACAATATAGCAATAAACAATTGATTCTCAGATATTTTTTTATCACATAGATGAATCATAGGGAGAAATTTGCCAACTTCTCTTTCAATTTCTCTGAGTCATCCAAAGTGAAAGAAAGAAAAAGAGAAATAGTTCATTTAAAAAACAAAACAACCCAAACAAAACATCCAACTGAAACTGCACATTAGTTAATGACCAATTATATTTCCACAGATAACCGTATACCCAAATTATAACAACTGGTACTTGAAGAACTAAAATACTTGACAACAGAAAAGTCTAAAACTAATCTGCTAGCTCAATGTGGGTTGGTTTTTTTCCCCTTTTTTAGAATAAACAAACAATGGTAAATCTCACTAGATCTCTGCAACATACAGAAGACATGACTCAACATGACTCCTATGGAGGGAATGGACAAATAGAAGAAGCTGTTGTAACACATAGGCAGTTTTATATATATATATATATATTAAAAAATAATCTGAAAAAAATTTTAATTTCTGTCAGGATCAATTTACTTGTGCTTATTCCGAAAAAGTTTGCTCTACATTTCTTCCTGCAACTTAAAGACATTTTACAGTATGTGGTAACACTGAAAACTTTTGTAGCTTAGTTTTGTAAGAGTTTTCCCAGCAATTCCACATTGAAGCATAGTGTTTCAGCCTTTCTGAAAAGGCACACAGTCAAACAGCAGAGAAGATCCTTTAGCAGAACTACTGTTCAGAAATGCATTCCAGTATTTCTAGGTCACCTTGCACTAAGCTCGTATCTCCTAGATAATTACATAAATATTACTGGTGTCACAGACACTCAATGATTTCCCTTAGTTTTTGGGTTTTTTTTACTGATGATGAATTGCCACAACATTAGATGTGTTTCCTATTTTACACTTAATTTTATATGGCTTCAATATTGACCACTGTTGGTTTTGTGCTTTTTTTGATAGATGGAAAAGATCTTTGATATTCTCTTTCTTCAGTCTGTAAAACTCCACCATTTGTAGAGCAACAGAGAACAAAAGGGCTGGGTCATAGACTCAGCACACACATAATCTACTATTTCTAATAGTTTTCTGTAATTATTTTAGAGCAATATTTCGTAGAACCTCAATTTCAAGATCTACAATTCCACAGTAGCTTTTCCTGCAGGTAGCACAGAGATCAAAAGGAAAGACAGAACAAAAAATTACCCATCACATTTTTGTTCTTCTACAAACACATACAAATATAAAGTAGTTATTTGTAATATACAAAACAGCACCAACCTTTGGCAACCATGAACCATCAACTCAGTATTAACATGGAGATAAAAGTCTTCACTTTTAGGTGCAAAGCTATACATATTAAATTTTCTGAACTGGTCAAAAACCTGAACAAAATCACTGTCAATCTAGAAAACTCCCTTATCTGTAGCAATGGGATCCAAGTGCCAGTATTCATTCTGCTTGAAGCATTCTAAGCCAGGTAATAATATTGTCACATTGAAGCAATTTTCCTATCAGAACTATCTGACTGTACTATTTCTTTTGACATTCACTTTTTACTCTTTCCTTTTGTGACACTTTTTAATCTTCTTCCAAATGTAAAGAGCAGTCTACAGTATGAACCTAAAACAACGGCTAAAAAAAAAGGCATCAAGGGAATAGTCTGCTCATTGTTAAATTGCTGCTTCCTTTCAAAAGATGACTAATAAAAATGGCATTAAATATTTCTATGTGCATGCGTTTTTAGAAGGGTGTTCTGTTTTTTCAAAAATACAATTTAAACATCAAACGGTACAAAGAATGTCGTGAGGATAAACTGTTGAATTCTTTAAGCCACAGCATTCTTAAAACTGCACACACAACGAAACAGTGGAAGAGCAGTTATAGTGGCATCTTAACAAGTCTCATTTGTGCTGTTTGGTGTGTTTTCTTCTATTTATCTTTTTAAAAAGTTCATGTTTTTAAAATATTGCTGTTTATGTCCTTGAATCTTGGCACATTGAACACAAAACAGCTCAACACTCTGAAATTTCGAATTCTACCTATAAGATCACTTAGTATTGCTACAAATCTTAATTGTTATGAAAAGAACAAGTTTGCACTTTTTTCCTCTCCCCCCCCCGCACCAAGGCTAAGAGTACTAGATATTAGGAGTAAAATCAAAGACTTTTCCATTGCTATAAGACAGTATTGGCTATGTTCATCCACCCTGTTTCTATCATATGTTTTTAACGATGCAGTTAATGTTTGCATGTTTGTGAAAGCGTGAAAATTAAATTAGGCCTCAATTATTCTGGGTGTTACATGAATCAGTCTCTTGAAAAAACAGCCTATTAAGGTAATTTCTCTTAAAGTAGGTGTTCTATATAGTAAGCAAAGATTAATGTGTTGGAATACTTCCAGAGAGAGATGAATGTGGACTAAAGTTAGAAAGACAGGATCTTTACAGGATAAAGAGTTATGTTCATGTATCATATTTTAAAGTTAGTAGAATCAAATTTTAATAGCAAACTATACATGATGACTGGAAGCTATGTAAACATAGAAAAGAATGTGTATTCATATTCATGAAACATGAACTCAGTTAATAAAGCCTAAGCCATTCTGCTACATTGGGTTTTTTCTACGCTAAAGTAGGAATATTTGTGGACTTTCATCATCCTTCTTGATTGTATATACTTCCTCAATGGATGTTTGGAAAAGACAAGCCCACGTAAGCCTACATCAAACTCGAAAGAACACAAAACCTGAACCTTAGAACTGTTTAGTCCTTTCCCATTATTTGAAACTAGAGACATTCAAAGACAGTCATGAGAACTGCAAGTCCAGTATTTCTTTCTAGCTAATATCTGTACATACATTTCCTCTTTTAATTATTTTGCTGCTCTCGCTACAACCATAGCCCATCTCAGTAACAGAGCATAGGCTCTGGTCTGATCTCCTGCTTAATCACCAAGGAGCTATAATCAGCTGCAACTATACATTTTTACCTGCTTTTTAATTAAAAGACATCTATAGTGGTAACTATTAAAAAAACCCAACCCCCACAATACAATAACTCCTTCTGGTGATGATTCTTTCTTTATCATAAAATACATATTACTAATAATTTCAATGTTTTGCTTTACTTCACAGTATGACCATGAATTCACTAATTTTAAACAAAGCAAGAGATTATTCCACTCCTACACTAAACAGAAGTAAGGGTCCACCTAAGAAAATACCATACCCATTCCATATCTGATTTGTGGGGCTGGGGGTTGTGTTTGTTTGTTTCATTTTCTATTTAGATTTTTAATTATTTGTTTCCATAACCCCGAGTGGCAAGTTAACTAGGTGAAATTCTCATAAAAATGCAACTCTTATAACACGGCACTTCTCCTCAAAAAAAAAAGAATAACTTTCACTGTTAGTGAGATGACCAAACAGTTATTCCCCTTATTGATTTTGTCTACAAATTTTCATATGACTATGCAGTGTCAATTTTGTGAACACTCTTTTTTTCTATATTAGCAACAAGTCTTAAATTTACTTAGCAGCTGTTCTTTTCTAAATTTATTTTAGGCTTTCTTTTTTCTACTTGTGCAGCTGAGCATCAGGCATCTTGTAAAAGTGACTGTGACAGTACCTCAGCTTATTCAGAGCTTTGAGGCAAATTTATTTGCACCTTTTCCATGAAGCAAAATACCAAATTCAACAACATTACTTTGAATCTTGAAATCTAGATTTCATTACTCTTCAGAAAACAATATTCGAGGAACACTGAATTACAAAAAGAACAGATACTTTTCATTACAGTAGCTGGTCCATCTGTATAGTGTCACTGTGATCATTACAGTAGAATTTTTGTCTGTTTCCTTTATGAGGATGACAGCAGGCATTTTATGTCACCAGTAAATTTCTAGTTTTCCGGAGATAGGTGGAAGAGACTGTGTTTCCTCCTATAATGACCCACTAAACAATCCAGCTATCCCATGCATATTTTAAACTCCTCCTTCACTGTATATTTATTTATCACAAGTTTTATATTAATTTTTATTCAATCCTATAAAGTCTTCAGTAAGAAACACTTTCTTAGGAAAATATGTGATGATTCAGCAGGACATCATGCAAGAGATTCTTTAGAAGTTTTTCATGTGATGTTGTACTTGATCCCCACACCAGGGACCAATTGAATGAAAAGCAGCTTCAAAGAGAAGTACCTGGGCATGCCGGTGGGCAACAAGTTGAGCACAAATCAGCAATGTGTCCTTGTAGCAAAGGTCAACAGCATCCCAGCTGCATTATGAAGACTGCTGCCAGCAGGCTGAGGGAGGTGACCCTTCCCCTCTCCTCATCCCTGGTGAGGCTACATCTGGAGTGCTGTTTCCAGGTTTGGGGTCCCCAGGACAAGAAAGGGGCAGACATACTGGAGCGAGTCCAGCAAAGGACTACAAATAAGGGACGGGATCATGTTTCATACGAGGAGAGGCTGAGAGAGTGAAGTTTGTTTAGCATGGAGAAAAGAAGGCTGCAAGGGATCCAACAGCAGCCCCCAATACTTACAGGATGTTTTTTGAGAAGATGGTGCCAAGCTCTACACAAAGGTGTGTGATAGGAAGACTGAAGAGACATGACTGTAAATAGAAACACGGGAGGTCCAAACTGGGTATCAGGAGAAACATTTACACCATGAAGTCAGCCATGCAGAGGATCAGGTTGCCCAGAGAAATTGTGCAAGCTCCATCCTCAGAGGTTTTCAAGACCTTACTGGACAAAGCTTAGAACAACCTGGTCTGACATCAGAGTTGGCTCTGCTTTGAACGGGAGGATGAGCTAAAGCTCATGTCCCTTGCTGCCTGAATTATCCTGTGGTCCTATCCTACATGGCCTCCATGTGTGTCTTCCAAAGACCACGAGTCTCCCTTAGATCCTGTGCATTATCTACCGACTCTTGATGTCTTGAGCACTGTAGAGCACCTCAGATGGCATTAAATCACTATGCGTAAGTAACTGAAGCAATGCCAAGGCCTCACTATTTGAAATAGATACCTAAGCGCCCACTACAATCAACTCATACCTAATGTGGGGTTCAACTACCCACAATTAGCTGCTCAGAGAAATTTGTTAAGTTGGATAAAAGCAGGTTATCCAAAACACATAGAACTTACTTTCAGTTATAACAGAGGACATATGGGAGAACCAGAGCCTCAAAGGAATGGTTGATGGCCCAGTGTGATATCTCCCAGAACCAACTTTTAACCTTAGTCATGAAACCAATGGACTGTGTGGTTTAGCTTACCTCAAACTAGATATGTAAGATTTGCTCCAATTGTGCAAAGATGTCATCAAATATAAAAATCAAATGCTCAGTTTATCTATAACACCATGGCCTTGGAGATATAACAGGATTTATGGGAGAGCTATGGGTTTTTTGGAATGGCGGCTGGACACCAGGACAAGTACCCTAGGGCATCTAGAATGATAACAGCAATCTATATGTAGCCAACGGATTAATCTGAGTAAGTTCTTTGCAGTCTGCCAATATACTAGGCAGGCTGTCAATTCAGCTGCCATATATATAGGTTTCTAATGTCATTTCAAACACCCTCAGCTGTCATGATTATCGGCTAACACTATACTTATGTCTCAAATTCACCAATGTATCCTAAATGTTACTACATGTCTTTGCAAATGACAATGGAAGAGAGCTTCAAATATCTATAAGAAGGTTTTATATATATTTATACACCACCCCCACCCTCCCCATATTTAGGCAGCTATATTTGCATATGTAAGTTTAGAAATCGACCATCTGGAACTACATTTTACCCAAGGAAACAGTAACTGTTGTATGATAAATAAGAGCCCTTTCCAAACTGCTGAATCCTCAGGCAAGGAATAGATTGAAAGTCAAATGCTGATATGCTAATTTGGATAACATCGCCTCCTTTGGTTACAGTTTTTTATTGATGATATAGCAATATAAAGACAACATTTGAACTGGAATTTTATTTTAGTTGAGGGGTAGCTAAAATCAACATTATTCTCTCCAGAGCCTTCAATTTTCTAACTGAAACAGTTTTCTCATTTACACAGTGTTATTGGCCACATATCTGTTCAACTGCTCAAGACCCAACACTGAAATTATCTAAATGCCAGATATTATTAATGAAAAAACAAATCCAGCAATAAATAAGGGGGAAAAACCTCTATTTTTCTTCTTTGTTGATTAGTACCAGAGTTGCAATTCAAGATTTGATACATGTGCATACATACTTCCCTGCATACACACTGTTTTATTAAACATCCACTCATTCCACTAAAATGTCTGTTCATAAAGTTTTTTAAAAAAATTTGCTCATTCAAAGTTATTTTTACTTAATCAAATAGAATTAAAAGTTTGCTGGTGGTTGCATTCAGACAGAAATCTGCAGACCATCTGTGACTAGAGACCACAGCACATACCCAGACAATCCCTGGTCTCAGCAAAACACTAGCCCACTTGACTCTTAAATGACTGCCTAGAAGGCATGTTTCCTTCCAGGACAAAGAAATTGTCAGGTCTGGCATGTTTTTAGTACAGATTATGTTGCACCCTTGTTTTAATTGCCTATCATAAGAAAATCACAGGAACACTATGGGGCTTATTTTATGTCACTTTTCCCCCCTCCCCCCGCCCCTTAATTCACTTTTCATTATAAATGTTTTTCATTTTGGGTCTGAAAAAGTTTTGGTTTGTGTGGTTTTTGGTTTTGTTTTTTTAACAATGCCAGAAACTTCTGAAACATCTGTTTGTTCCTGAACTGCCACAGCAAAAATGATTCTAAACAACTACAGAAGAATCTGCCACAAATCAATGTACATTTTTGAAGAAAAAAAAAAAATTACATAGACTTTTTAGCTGGAAATATATATTAAAAAAAAAATCCAAAACCAAAACCAAACTTCCCAAAACAACAACAACAAAAAACCCCAACCTAAACCAACCAAAACCAGTCAGTAAGAATAATCAGAAAAGATAAAAATTCAACTTTAGCAGCCAGGATGAGTAGGAAAAATATCTGTAACAATTAAAAGATACGTACACCAGAGTGATGCAACGAATACAGTTCTGTTTCAAATCAAAAAGAAGAAATACAAGAATCAAAACATGGAAAACAATCTAAACGCTGATGATGCTGTTGTAATTCAAGGAACAATGAGAATTACATAAGATGTTTTCAGACAACATACAATATAAATATGACAACACATATACAGAAATTGTTTTCTCTTTGTTCAGCTTATTGCTAACCTTATTGAAAAGTGTTAATAAATACACATGGTGTCTTTTCTGGCAACAGAAATTTTTCTAAGGCATATTTATTCGCTACTTATAAAACCATCACCTTATATATACGTCTGAAAAGCATATACCCCTAATCTTTATAGTCTTCAGAGACATGGAATTTAAAGACAATTAAACTGTGCTTATAATTTAGGTCATATTATGGCTTCTGAGTGGGTTACAAATTGTTGGCATTAATTATGTGTTAACTTTAAATAGGTCTTGCTTTTTATTATAAACCAAATTTCCTGATGGCTGTGGATTTTTTCATCTTCCTCTTTTGGCTTGTAAAAAACCTGTTTGTTTACTCCATGCACATGTATTAAAATAATGAATTCCTGCCGAAATCCAGTGCAAATGAATGTTCTGTTCTTTCACTTGAAAGCTGAGTGACTTTTGGACTCCTGACAGAATTAGTTCAAGACATATATTTATAGAAGACATTGTAATAAATAGACCTAAAATACAGCAGGTCCCAAACCTGCAATCTTTATTATTTTCTCATCAAACCATTATGTTTTACTTTATGATGTCCAAATAGATATTTTGCACTGATTAAACAAACAAACAAATAAACAAAAACCAACAAAATACTCTTGCATTTTAAAATATATTTTATTTTTCTACATAGATCTGAGACTCGGTACTGAATACAGAAGTTTACTGAAAACAAGATGAGGCCAACCAGTTATATATGCAATGTATGCCAGGTTGCACCAGCCTTCACACTTTTTCTGGGAGTTTTGCAAGTGGGTGACTGTTTTATAAAGTTGCCTTCTTGTACTTCAGGTCCAAAACCCCAGCCAGAGTCTCTGACGTAGTATTTAAGTTTATGTTGCTGATATGTGCAGAACTTAAAAGAGATTTTGGGATCTGTGAAAAGCATGACATTCTTAAGACTGAAAGAGTTTTTATTATTAATGCTGTAATATCTCACAGACAACTGTGTGTATAGGCAGTTGTCGTTTTTTCTATAAAATAGTAGTCCCATCCTGTACTCCATTGGTTCTAATGCTCACCAACAAATCAGTTAATGGCTCTATTCACTCATCTCTGTTTGACACAATACTTATATCACAGTGATTAACTGATAGCTCATTTGATACTGTTTGGCTCAGAGAACTAGAATGACATTCATAAATTCTGAGTTTTAACATTTTTTATTTGAAATTTGTGTAATAGCCTGATGGAACGTCCAGCTGCCAAGTAATGCTGACTTTGCTGCTGACCTGGTATTGGCAGATTTTTGCATAAGTAATCCTGTAGTAATTTATATTGTTTTGTGATACAAAGAGACACCATATCATTAAACAACATCTTTGTGTTTCTGTTCCTTTAAGCTATTTTTGCTGTTATTTTCATAGACATATATAGTTTGCATTAATAGAGGCTTTAAAATACTGACAGTGTAATAAAAATACTTGCTAAAATATTCAAAGATAAATAATCTAACAGATTAAATTTTAGAAACTTTTAGTATACTTTACTTTTGCAAAAACCCCCTAGAATTAATGATGTGTGGGAAATCAAGACAGTGTAGCAGAAAAATGGAAAAAGAGCGATTTAAAAGTGCATAAAACCACCTGATTTTGAGAGAGATTTCTTTCTATTTCTAATTTTTTTTTTTTTTTCCAACAGAATAAAAGCATTAGGGAACTGCTCAGTATATTGTATTTGTATCAGTTAGGAAGCCATAAACCCTTTACTTTGACAAAAAGCCAAAACACTAAATCAGATTTAAAAAAAAAAAAAAAAAAAAAAAAAGAGGGAGGGAAGAAATAGTGACATGGGATAGAAAAACAGGCTGAAAATGTAGGCTGAGAAATGTCTACAGATACTTGCCCATCTAACAAAGCATGTGGCTTCAGGTTGGCATTATCTGCAAATAGGAGGATATTTTGGCAAAGAAGGTGAGTGTTGAAGTATATTTCAGGCTGTCCTATCTTTGGATAGGGCTAATGTCCTGTATATAGTGGTCTTACGTCTTTTGAACAAGCAAAATACTATACTAACAGATGGATATGAATATCACCCTGAAAAGAACTATTATATACTTCATCTTTGTTTTATGTTGTGGGCAGTTTTTTTTAAAAAAGTGCATTCTATTATTACTCAATTTAAATAATTAAGCTTTGCAAAGAATAATCCCACAGGTAGCAGTCTAACTATTCTTGGGGCCTGTAAATGAAGTTTACTGATGAAGAAATATCATATTATACATTATAAGAATTATGTATTATAAGGATTTTAAATCTCAAAACTGTTCAAAGACAATTGAAGTCAATACAACTCTAGTCTGTTTTACTCAACAAAGCTATGGTCAGGCCAAAAGTTAATGCTGAATGAATCACATTTTCAGGATTAGCCATGCTTAATAGTAAAAAAATAAGAGCATTAATATCCAGATATCATTTCTAAATGAATAAAAAGAAGACTTGATAATGAGAAGCTTCCTATTCTCATGTTACTCCTGAAAAAAAGAAGGAAATTAAATTTTAAAAGAAGGAAAAATACAATAAGTAAATAGTTAAGAATTAAACCATCTTTGAATTAACATTGCAGGATATTGTTACAACCAAAACCAAGATTCAAACACAATCAATGCATGCACTTGTATAATATTCAGAGTTATAATGAATTCTGCATAACCAATAGTTTCCAACATAATGTATTAGTTAGGTGAAACAGATCTGAAAACTTTAATACTGAAATATATACATACATATACACACAAAGAGAGAAGCAGAGAAACAAGCTATGTGTGTGTATATGTATGTATGTACAGCATATGGTTTTTATTGCTTTGGTAAGCTACGAAATTATATCAATCTTAAAAATATAAAGTTTTTCCCTTCTGCCTGCCTTATTTAGCTGATGACCAAAAAATTCTAAAGCTCAAACTTAACCAGTTGAGCTGTGGAAAAACCCAGTTATATGACTTTCTCATTAACACACATGAAGTTTTAAGGAAAAAAAGTGGCTCATAAAAAATTCTAATACTCATGCTTCTAATCTTTTTACAGCATACATTTTCAGTTTAATCTCCTTTTGTTCAGAAATAAATAAATAAAATAAGGCTATAGCATGGTTCAGATCGTGTAGGTCACATCATCATGAAACTAATGTATAGTGACATTATGCCACCTGAAATATTCAACCAACAAAGACCCTTGTCTCTCAGCCTCAGTGTCATTTTTAACTATGATTTAGTCTTTTTTTTTTTTCCTTGATGTTAGAACTCAAAAGATCTGAAAAGCTCCTGCAATAACAACTGAAACAGTGAAAAACTTCTGTATTTACTGGTCCAGAAAGATGATGCAAGGTCAATAACCTGCTCTTTGGGTGAAGCTTTTAGGTGGTACAGTTCAACATACATTATTGGAGTAAGAAGGATTTGATGATCCAGTCTCATGATTTTTCTTTTATTTTTGTCTATTTTTCTTTCTCAGATACTTGTGGAACAGAGTATTTAATTATTAAAATATTGGTATTTCTGATTGTGTAAAGAGACTTGATTATAAATTCCACCATAATGCATTAAAAAACCCATAATATATTTAGTGAAGGTAACTATTTCTGAGTGTAAATTTTGTTCAGTGAATAACTCCCTGTCCACTATGAACTGCTATAAGGGAAGGATTTATCTTCTCAAAGACCTTGCTCAGAGCTAAGTGAGATGTGAGATATAGAAAAAAAGCAAGTGCTAGAGGCCTAGACAGATACAGTCTCTCCAAATTCTGCCCTAAATTACTCTGGTAACTAAGAATAGGAAGCTATTCCTAGAGTAAAATGCTGTTCCCAGACCTTGGATTTTAGAGACAGCATGCACATGCTTCATTACTATGAATACAAGGAAAAAGAGCATAAAATAATGCAATAACATACTTTTTTATCACCCTTCATTTCAGCTAATCCAAATATGGCACCCACTTACTGTATAGCATGATAGTCAAGAAGGGAAATTGTGTGAGAGACGGATAATGTGTGTCAGCACCCACATGATGATTTGAATTCAGTAGAGGAAGCAAAATGAAAACGTCAGTTAACAGCAGGCCTCCAGAGTTTGGGAAGGGTCTTCTTCACTTCATTAGGGAAGCACTCCTTATGAGGATGCAGAGTAAGAAGGTGTGAGAGCTACCTTAGTAAAACATTTGTTGTCCGTAATTAGGAGTTTGCAGACCTGTGCTCAAAAGCCACAGGGTTTCATAGCAGAGTCTATGTAAAGATGTTCTAATTGCCTGTGTGAAACCAAAACTGCACCATAAGGCTTACATCATTTTCAGTATGAGTTTTTATATATACTCAGTTGGAGACAGTGTGTTGTGTTTATTTGGTTTGGTTTTGTTTTGTTTTTAACTTTGTATTTGTTCACAAAAGAAAATAGTGTTGGGAGACCGCATTAAGTATAGAATACAAAATACGAATACTTATGCTCTCTCCAGTCTTGATTTTCTACTTAAATACATTTTTCTCAGAAAGACTAGGGTTCAAGCTAACTTTACAAGCACTGTTGTATAATAACCAGATCATTGTTTATAATGTGTGTATTAATTTGTTTCTCCACAGTTGGCAACTTATAGTTTATTCCCACTGCTGATATCTGTGTTTGTCACTGCATTGGTACTTAGATCACTTTATAATGATCATTTCTATAATCTTATCTCTCTACAGACTAGTCTAAACATATCTAATACCCTTTAAACAAGCAGCACATTAATTCTGCATCTTACTGATAGCTATGCTGGGCAGTTGGGTAGGTATAAAATGGTGCGCTTCCCCTCACCCTGCCCAGGAAACAGGTGAAATGGCCGTATTTCCAGGAGAAATGTGTTATGAAAACCACTGAACTTTACATACAATATCATGTTATGTTTTGGTGCTGAAACAGAAAATTTTAAGCAGAAAAAAAGGTGGATGAATAATATTGGTTCTATAAAGTGAAATAATCTCATGCTACCCTGTAATAAATCAAGATTTGGTGTATTACTTGTTTATTTGTAAATATATTTTGGATGGATACATTTTAAATAGATTTTTATAAAAACTGTTTTCTGTAATTGTCTATGAATAACAGACTTTCTCAGTGATAGCAGAATAGTAACTTTAATGTGGAATGACTTCAGAATCCTATGTTTCCATTTAAAACAACTGTCCCTGCAGAAGTCTTCTCTTACTCTGGTATTCCGAGCAAAATATAAAAAGAAAATTTTAAAATTAGCCATCCCACTACAAAGACAGCTCTTAAGCATTAAATTATGGGCAGTCTTTCCCTACCAAGTTATTCACCAAACTTTCAGCTAGTATATATCACAGCAGTTTTGGATATTAGTAGATCTTTAATGTAGCTGAACAGTTGCAAGACTTCCTTTAAGTTAAAGTAAATTCTCATTACTTACTCATGATACAATATGGGAGCTCCTGTATCTTGTCCTCTTGGAGCTAAAGGATTTACAGGTTTACAGATCTTTTCCTCTCTAGCCCTGTTCAGCTACAGTGCTCTCGTGTCTCAAACTACTAGGTTTCTCTCTTCCCCCCTCTCTCCCTCCAGTCACTTATGGACTATTCTTTGTCTTCTTTTGCTTCCCAATTTTCTATTTTGAATTCTCTGCCCTCCCTATAATTCTTGATTTTTAACCCTTTAACCTCATTCCTGTTAGCAGTTGCCAAATTCAGTCATCAGTTAGAAGTGAGGCAGCCACAGTTCCCTGTCTCTAGGAACAACCAGCACAGAGCCTGAGCATGTATTGCCAGCAGCAAACCCATGTACATACCACACGTACACATATGTGCACAGCCAGCCACATGGCACAACACAAGCAGAAAGCACTCAGCACTTACATGGACCTAGACAGCACCAACAACCTTATCCTGTTCCCCTCTCTGATCAGGATGAAAATTTGTTAGTAGAAAGTATATATACATATATACAATGCATACAGCACAGATCCCTCCAGCACCTGGGCTCAGACACTTGGCCTGCCCAGTAGCTGCCCCTTGATTCCAGTCTGCCCAGTTGCAGGCATGTGGGCATACAGGCCCTTTCAGGCCACTGGTATTCACACCCCCATTCACACGCAAACACATACACATGTGCGTGCACACACACACCCCAACACACACTACAGATCTCACTAGTAACTGCCCTCAGACACTCAGCTAACCCAGCACCTGGATCCCCTCCTGTCCCCATTGCCTCAAGCGCAGACACACACACACGCGAATGAGTATCTGTGACAGCTGATCCAGACTTACGATCTGACCAGTAGCTAACCCCTAGACCCCATGGCAGTTGGCTTGGACATTCTGGTCTCTCCAGCAGCCAACTCACATTCCCTAGACTTATAGCCACTTCAATATTTTGCTCTGAATCTGTTTATCCTACTGACCAGCTATTCTGGCTTGATACTCTTTAGTGATCACACATCAGCACATGTACCAGCACAATGTGTGCGCACTATGGCATCTCCAGTTGGCTCCAGTTGGCCTCATTGACACATGGGCCCTCTGACCCCTGGTCCAGCGGCTGGCAGTCAAATGCCCCTACACAGCCATGCATGTGAAATAGAGAGTCCCTTACCCTCGAAAAGGGTTAGAAATGGAGTTTAGTAAGAAGATAAGTGAGACTGTGCTGATCAGGTGCAGGGAATGGCAAGACGAGTGTACAGGCACTAGTAACCTGTTTGCGCATGACCACCCCTTTTTATGCCTTTCTCCCTCTATGTCCCTATACCTGTTCTTCCTCCAACCTTTGACTTGCATGTTTCCTTGTCTTTGACCCCTCCACTAATCATTCAATTTTACATCTTGCACAATCCCCAAATGTCTTTTGTGGTATCCTATAATAAGTCTTGTACATTCCCACAATCCACTTAGCTCACCCCATGATAAATTCTGTTCCATTCCCAAATCCTCTGCACTTCATCCTGTAACAAAGACCATAGCCTATTCTTTGCAAGGATTCCTCACGTAACTTGCCCTGTTTCTTACTGCAGATTACCAATGCATTAATCACTCTTTCTGGGTGGACCTAAGGAACAGACAATTCTGTGTTCTCCCTGTTCACTGAATAGCTTACTAGCATCCGCCACCAGTCATTATTCTTCTCATCTTTGCGAGGATCCCTGTCTTCATGGTATTAGACTTTAAATAGAGAGCCTAACAATTTCCTTATTTCTCCTTTTCCTATTTAAGTTCTTTTCTCTCAACACCTCTCATTTCCATTTCTATTACTCTCTATTGCTTTCCACCTTTTAATTTTATATCTTTACTGCCCACCTCTGCCACCTTTCCCCCCATTTTATAATTTAATGAGTACAGGGAAATGAACTACCTCATCTACCTTAGGTTTTAATTAGCAATTCTACTTTAGCAAAATGGGAGAACACATGCTGGGCACTGGCATGCAAGCAGTGCTTATTATCTGTTCTGTTTGGGTAGCGTATTAGATAGTTTCATACCTTTACCATATCCTTTTAATTACAAAAGCCTATTACATGCCCATTTCTGTCCAGTAAGTCTTAGTTCTCTCTCATATTACTTGCCAGACACCTGAATCTTCTCCAAATTCTGCTTGTGATCTGGCAATACTTAATACACATATTGCTCATTCACTACTGAAAAGCCCTCTCTTATCTGTTCCCTGTATGAGACAGGAAGATCACACAAGGCGCAGCATAAGGAATACTCCCACACAACCAGGCAACATCAGAGAAAGACCAGGTATCCGTGTGAAGCCACTGAAATTGAGAAAATGTAATGGAAACCAAGGAACAGATATCTATCCAAAACAGGACACACACACACAAAAACACTACGTAACCACTCATACTGATGCTTCCAATGAAATACCATTCTAGCATAGCAGAACACTGTCTTATTTCTTTCTCTTAAAGATTTTTATTGATTCCATAATTAACATATGTAAATAATATTATCTTAATAATACAACCTATGTTTTGGCAGCCAAAGTTCCCTCTGGTTCTCATCCAGATGTAGCCTACACTCATGTGGAACACATACAGGCCAGATTCCATCAGAGGAATGATAATCTCACAAATTGCATTTTGTTAGAAAGTCTATTGAAAAAACAATCAATAAAAGAAAAATCTAGACTCAGTCTTCTGTAAGTGTTGTATCTGCAGTACCAGTAGTGGTTAAGATACTGAAAAAAATGTTGTTTTTTCTCTAAAGTATTTACCATCATCAAGCTGACCAGAAGCAGTGATACCTTTATGTTCTGGAATAAAATGAAAATAATGAGTTGCACTGATTTATTTCAGCTAAGGATCAATAATCATATTGGATTTTCTGACAATTTTAATCGTCAAACTCCATAGGAAGCTACTCTATGTTAGCTGAACTTTTCAGTAAGTTCAAGGTCACAGATGACCTTAACTTACAAAATTTTGATACCATCTTACATCTATTAGGAGTGAATTATTACATAGCTGTGGAAAACTGGTGCTATCTTCAGTCATGTCTTACAATTATCAGGGATATTTCAGTCCTTTTATTTGAAGTGAGATTTAAAAAACCCCAAGATATTCTAGTGTAAGCTTACAGTATGGCACCTGGGAAATAAGTCCATTCTCAAACTGTGCAGATGACTCCGTTTTTCTTCCAAGAGTCATTTCAGGTTTTTATGTCTGTCTTTCAGCAGTACCTCAAGTGATTGACCACCCTCACTATTTGTTTGTTTTGTGACTACATCAGCTGTCAACCTCAGACTGTATTTCCGTATGTGTTAAGGAGGCTGAACTACCTGACAGAACTAAAATGGCTGATTCGCACTTTTCATAAGGTTGAATTTAAAATGAACAAAAAAAGAAATCTAAAACCTAAGTTTAAGCTAGCTTCATCTAAGGGTCCCTTTATAGTCAAAGAGCAGAAAAGACATTTCTAGGCCAGGGTTCATATCATCTTAAAGGAGAAAACAAAAGATGGTCAGACGTCCCTTTCCCAGAAAATATCAGTAGTTAAAATCCAACATAAGCTGAATAATCCAATTTGAAATTCATCAGACTACTGATTCATTGAAATCATGGAATAAGCCATGTTTGAATATCTATGGCTTGCTACTAAGTTAATTCTGTTATTCATTAAAACTGTATGTTTCTTCTTCACTATTAGCTGAAACATGGTCTACTTCAGTGAGTTATGAATTGTGTCATTTTTTTTTTTTTCTCGAAATGAGTGGGAATACTTGTGAAGTTAGAGGATATTAAAAACCAAGATGGCAAGCTGATTAACTGTGCTCATGAGCACATAGGAGCTACAAATTTTGCCAACAGCTTTTCCACTGTTGTGGCTGATAAGAAGTGAACAGAACGAAGGTATTAATTCCTTCTGAAATAAAAAGAATTTGTGTCTATTCTTTACTGATACATCTATTGATGGTATTAATAATAATTTCATAAAATTTATCTACTTAGGAAATAATCATGCATAAATGAAATACAGTGTGGCTTCTTTGCCTTAATGAGAGAAAGATTTATAAATTCTGAAAATTGCCATGCAAAAAAATACATAAAGTACCAGTAAGTAAGAATGAAAGACTTAGCAGTGTAAAAGAATTATAGAAATTTTAGTTTTCACTAGAATAAAAGTCTGCAAACCTAGAATATGCAAAATTAGAATTGCATTTTAATTGTTTCAAGCTCATTAAACATGATTATGCATAATGAAGGGAAGTCAAATACAGAAAAGTCAATCTTATAAAGTCAAATAACAGCATAGATCACAGTATGAAAATTTATAGAAATTAAGATTGGAGTGTAGAGTTTAAAGCAAAGTATTTGATTAAGAATTCTGAAATAAAGAAGGGTGGGAAACTGAAGAAATAGCCTGGAAATAATTGGACTCTCAAGACTGTCCCACGAAGCCAAAGGCCAGAAGTTCCAGAATAAAATGAACAGTCAGAATCCAGTTTTCAATAATCCAATTCTGACAACTCTATGGAATGTCTGAAATATTATTTATATTTCCTGTTCCTTTCTATTCTCCAAAAGTAATGTTTTCTTAAATTTGTTCAGTGTCCCTTGAAATAGAACATACATGTTTAATTCCGTCCTTCAAAATAATACTGGCAGGACTTCAGGCACATGTTTTTTTTCCCTAAAAAGCAGTGTTTCTCAATATAAGTAGATTCCAATTTTTTTTCTCTTTTACAGTTGTTTGTATATTCCCATATGTACTATAAGCAAGAATTTATACTCAGGCTTAAGAGAAATGGCAGTTTGTTATGATCCATGTGAACATAAAGCTCAGTATCACATTCAGAATGCCCCAAAGGGGGAAAAAATCAAACCAAACCCAATTATTTTAATATTCAAAGGACAAATAGTTTCAGAAACAGAATGTCACTTATACTTTATTATCTCATCTTCAAAATCAAGTCAAATAAAATAAAATAAAACTTTGGCTTAGATTTTCTGGAGGATAGCTTTCTGTTGATGTACTTGCAATTTAAATAATAGGACACACAATATCTCTTTTAAAGATCTAGGCACACCTATTGTAGAGGCTTGACTGAAGATGTTCCATCACTTTATCTAACACTGCTAAAATTTTATACCTTACTTAAGTCTTTCAGAAATCTTTCAGAGCTATTTCAGCGTCTATGTATGCAAATATATACATGTGTATATGACTATATTATGTATTAGATCTACATCATGCATATTATCCAATAATACATGTATCATGCATATTATAAAATATGTGATTTTTTTCTAAATTAAACTCTTAATTTACTTATTACTTACAAAAACTATGGCCAGAAGAGCTCTTAAACTCTCTTAAAGTGTTTTGTGTGTTTCCAAATGGAAATTAATTTTATTTCATTCTTATTCTAACATTCGTGAGTATCTTTAAAAAACCATGTGATTGTTACCACAGAACTCTTAAATCAGTTAATGCTAGTGCTAGAAGAAAAATGCAGCCAAAAATTTCCTCTTTCAAGTTTTCAGGCCACCTCTATTCTTTAAAATGAAATCTTCCACGAACAAGCACTGTCATCTGTCACACCATAAGCACATCTTCTTTGACATCCACAGCTATTTAAAAGGACTCTCTTTCAAATGTCTCCCACCCGTATGCCACACTTCTTTTGTTGCAGGCCTTTAAAAAAAACACTTGAGAAGATGGAGGAGGAAGTGAAATGAAGTAACAGCATATGAAGTGCAAGTACTGCACACATGCACAACCATCTGTAGGCTAAGCTTTGAAGTCCCTGTTTGGCAAAACCGAAGCTTCTTATCCTTATTTCCCCTAATATGTGGGAGAAAACCACTGCTTTCAAGCCAGTCTTGGCAGCAAAAGCATTTTGTCCAAAACAACCACACAGCAAGTGACTTAGCATGTGCCAGGAAGAATATGAGAAGAGGAAAGCATGGTTTCAACAGAAATTTTGTAGTGGGGGAGCTCTTCTGAAAAGATTGTTCATGTACTCTTTTTTTCAAATATACTTTTATCTTGGTAATTCCACTTTATTGTGGAGGTATGCATTTTTTCAGTACAGTGTCCCTTACACAGTTTTGGCAGCACAGGTCCAGCAGGATCAACATGAATTAAGTTACCTCTTTAAAAGTATATTTATGATTTGGAAATGGATCCCTTTCTCACTAGCAAGATTTTTGAGTTTTGTCAGGTTTAGTTGGGTTTTTTTTTTCCCCAAGAGCATTAACAAAGTAGTAACGTTAGTAGATAATGAAAAATGTGATACATGAAATGAAACTTATTTCATAACTGGCAGATAAAAAATGAAATCAACTATCATATGCACATGCATAAATAAAACTTCTTGCCAGCTTGTTTTCTAGACTGAAAGAACGTTGGGGTTTTTCCCTTGCTGCATTTCTCTGTATCAGTGTCACACCAGGAAAAATCAAGCATGTCTACATTCTCAGTAACTGTCAATGACAGACTGACCAAAGCCCTTTCAGACCAGAGAACATCTTCACTGGGTTCAGCTGTCAGGTAAGAAAGAGAAATATACTTGGAGCATAGCCGCCTTCTCTGCATACTGAGTCATCTGCTGAAAACTAGTCAAAAATACCAATAATTTCTATGAGATATATACTGATGCATTTAGAACTCATCCTGTGTATACTATACACCTTCTGCTATTCTCAAATTTCCAGACTGATGAAGTTATTTGAATAGGATATACATTAGCACCTTTCAGTAAGGAACTGTGATGTAAAATGATGCAAATAAAAGTGAAAAAAAAAAGTTATAAATTTATAAAGTATTTAGTTATCAGAAAGCTAAGAGGAAGACAAAAAAAGTAAACTTTGACAGTCCTTAATTCCATTTGTCTTTTTCATTCTTCATCTTTTCTAATTACTTCATTTCTGTCCTATTATTTGAAAGTGACAGTCCACATCTATGGTTCAACCAATATTCTATAGATAGGAGTGCATGTCTGCCACTAACAGTTTCACAGCAATGAAAATTATGAACGTTACCCCTGTAACAAAGTTTGTAAAAATACGTAAGAACTGTATTAAATTAATTAATTTTCTGAAGAAACACTTGCTCTATAAGAAAACTAGACACTCCCTTGCTTTTGGTGTTTTAAGCCATAGTTTATTAGTTCAGTACAAATATCTTTCCTATGAACATCCAGAATTGTACATGACTGCTCTCTTTAATCTTCAGTGAATCACGCATTTACATCTCACATGAACTTTTGGGAAACAGAACTTTCTAAATTTTGCAAACTAAATGCTCTCCGTTAATTATGCTCCTTTTTTCCTCATGGTCAGTTTTATTCAGAGCAAAGAATGAGCTTTAAGGGTCTGTCTTGATGAAAACCAACCAATATTAAAACACAGCTGTTTGGAATTAACACAGTGGGGGAACAATTGTTTTATGAACATGCTTTTGTCCTACCTAAATACTGAAGCCTATATTAAAATTAGATAAATAAAAAAGATGTAAGGCAAATGGGACACATCATGGTGAGAAGTAAAGAAAAAGGAATTACGTGGAATGTCAATATTTTTAAAATATACATATTTTAATGTATTCTGGTTCACACTATAGCTCTCCCTCTAAAAATCTGAGAAAAAAAACCCATCTGGTTTCTTTGGATAAATTTGTTGCTTCAATACCAAAAATAGTCACAATGTAGTTAATTGACACTGGGGTAGCTATGCACTGCTAATGGTTTGAAATTAAAATCTAATCTCTAGAGACTGTAAAGGGAACTTAAACCAAGTTAGCTACTTGTGGAAACTTGTCAGAAACCTAAATTATGGAAGATAGTTCCAAATTATATTAGCTTTCAGGAGCTTGCTTTGTTATTTCAGGCTGCTAAAGCATGTTTTGGTCTGAAATGCTGACTTGTATTTCTTATGATACGGTAAAGACTTGCATTAGAAAAGAAAACAAGAACAAAAGTCTTGCTATTACGAACAATATGGGAAATGAAGTGGTAGGAAAGAAAAAGTGGGTGGAGGATAAAAAAAGAATGAATGAGATATTTAGGTATAAAACTGAAGAAAAAGGACATTTCCTAGGAGTTAATAGTAGGAACGGTGCATCACTTTACCAGTCCTATTACAATACTCTGAGATTTCATTTCAAGATGGAATTCCCTGATTTCTTTTGTGACTTTAAGGTGATGTCTACCCTAGCATATAGTGAGGACCAATAGGAGTAGATCTATAGAGCAGAACAGTTGGTGCTGAGGCCCAGATGTCCATAGTAAACATATTTCACTGGTTTTGTTTTTGTTGTTTTTTCTTCAAACTAGTTTTATTCCGGTGTCATGAACTGCATGCATGTATGGCATTTTGGTATCGTCCTGAATCACATTTTTCAGCTTCATCTGACGGGAATTCAGTTCAAGCACTTGGGTACCACTCCATGATTCATAAATTATAGTAGCAGAGATAACTGGGAGATTCATTCCAAAAGCTCACTCCTGATCCAGACTGAGACAGTAGTATAGATGAACCTTGTGAGGACTCTGCTGACACATCATGGAAGTAAAATAACCAGGGTACTCTGTATGCTCTCTCATGCAGTTTTCAAGACATCTGATCTGGACCACTCTGATTCTGTGAAAATATTTCTCAAAAGACCATCGTGAATCTTCCTTTTCATTTCCACTTGAAAAAAAGTCCAGGCATGTGGGCAAATAATATTAGCAGACAGTATTGCAGTGTTTCTACCCTGCAGTTCAGATGCATCCACAAAGAACTAGAAGAATAGTTTCCAATGGGTAGTGAAAAGTTTTGATATTAATATTTGACAATTATGGAGGTGGAAAAAAAATACAACACCAAATTTTTATCTCTACCATAGTCCACTTTTTTACAGATGTTATGGCAAAAGAATTTTAAGGAGAGATTTAGAAAAAGGCAGAAACCAAACTAGCTCAGAATTTCCTAGATTCCCTTCCCCTTTCTTCCTGTATTTCACTCCTCAAAAAAATCAGGCAGACGCAAACCTATGCTTCGTTCACTAAAAGCTAGGTTTACTTAGAATAAAGTATAACATTAGCATTATGTACATTATATTTGAAATATAACCAGGGGAAGACAAACTGGCAAAATTATCTAATTGATAGATAACACTCTTCTAAAGAACTTTGAATATCATCTCAACATACCCCTACTTATTCAGGAGCTGCACCAAGCAGTAGATACATCTCCACAATGAGTGACATGATTTGTTTGCCTATGAAAGTTGTATAGATAAAGATGCAAAGTGTCTGGATTTACCAACACTGTAAGCTTATATTCCTACCTTATCTTTTCTCCTGAAAGAGGAAACTGTGACAACAATTTTGTATTCTTTGCCTTCTGAATGTTACAATGATCCATGGTGTCATCAATACTTTGTTTTCTCCTCACTAGAATCACCTGTCATGGCAAATTAGTTTTAGGCAATATTAGAGGCAAGATGTCAGCAATTAGCCTGTGAGCTTTCCCTATAAGGTGCAAAACCCTTGCAACGGAGGAGTGGCTGTGATGACTTTGCAAGCAGCCTTGCCTGCATAAGTATGAAGTCAGAATTAGGATTATTCTAGCTGAACCATTTCTGTTGGTGTATGAGCACAAAAGAGACAGGAGTAGCTATAAGTTAAGGCTATGAATGTCACTTGTTACTTATTCAGTTGCTGTAGGCTAACAAATAAATTTAGGATCGGTACTGTTACTTGACTGTTCCAAAATCTCAGTGAGAAAACTGCATGTTGTCAAAGGCGTCTGTTGGAAAGTCATTGCTAATAAAAGCATAGATGAAATGCAACAATTTAAAAAATCATATTTACTTTAATAAATAAGCTTATTAGGAAAAGCAAATTTTCAGAAAAAAAGAGATTTAGAACCCAAAGACATTTTATTAATTGGTACAGTTTATTAATCATGTCACAACATCCTTGTCAGTATACAGAAATTTCAGTTCCAGTCTTAGAGTACTGTACAGAGACAATACTAAAATTGTCCTGAGGATCCTACCATTTAGGCAGACAACACACATATTTAAGAAAAAAGAAGAAAAGAGCAATGAGAATGCAAAGGGAAATTAGTGTTATTCATATATAATCCCCTTTTCTTTTTCATGTAGTCTACAAAAGAAAACATGATCCTCTGTGGTAGATACAAGGCTTAGGTGTAAAGTGTACATGTTTCTTTTATTCTGCTGTGCAAATTTCTTGAGAAAGGTTTTTAACACAGACAAGGAAATGCTACCATTCAATAGGGGGAAAAATCTGTAAAAAATTCTATCATGTCATTTTCATCTCATAACATGTACAAGTATATTGTAAGTCAATCTATTTTCAGCTAAATACATAAAGGAAAATATGGAAAAATTGAGTGGTTTTCTGCATATATTTACAAAGCATGCAGTTTGCTGTCCCTGCAGACTTTCTTTCCTCCATTACTTGGAAGCAAAATCCACCTCAACTAACTTTAGCTTAGTATTTCTATTAAAATTTAAATTTTATACCCATGTATGTATATCATCATCATCGTTATCACCTCCTATTCTTCTTTCATGTTGGGTTCTTTAATGAGGGGACTAATCTTCCCTCTAATACAATTTCAGTGCTTTTTCATGCAGGAGCCCGAACGCATACTCAGTCTATGTTGGTATACTTAGGTTACTTGCCACTCATTCAGAGGACTACAGAACATGAAAGTGTAGTACTGTCAGCTTACAACAGTTTAACGCTGGACTTGCATACATTTAGGAACTTAAATAGACTTCTGGCAAGTTATTAAACTATGGTTGAAATGCATGAAATTACTTTTCTACTTGAAAAATCCTACCAGAGGAAAGAAAATAATTGATGAGAAAGAGATGAACTTGTAATGTGTAGTAAAATTTGATACTGGTAAAATTAGATATAGAAGAATGACATCAGATTTGATTTTCTGAATATAATGTGCACGCGTAGTTTTTGTGCTATCTTACCACTATTGGTAATCATCTTATTTATTTTGTTGACTTACTTCATCACCCATAACCCATAAACTTTTACTGCTGTAACTATAAATAGATTAACCACCTTCTGGTTCTTTTTCCAAGTTCTGTTCACAAGTGACTTTTTGTCTGTTCTTCTAAATACTTCTAAATTGTTTTCCTGGCAATCTTTTTAAGATAAATTACTTTAATATGAAAATGAAGTACAGTAAGTACAATATAGACCATATAAAATTACTGGTGTAATTACAAGGCTTTTTCTCTTTTGTTTTGGAGAATTGAAAATAGGAATTAGTTGGAACAATTGAGACTGAGAAGCAAAAACAGACAAAAAGCTTCCATGATAGTTTTCAATATACTTAACGCCTCCCAGGGGTATGAGAAAAGCAAATTGCAGGCTCTGGATTTCACAACAGCAGACTTTGGCTTGTTCAGGGTATGTGGGTAGGCAGGTTCTCGTGTGAGACTGCCCTGAAGGACAGAAGAACTTGGGAAAACTGGTCTTTTGTCAGCGACAGCCTCTCCAAGCAACAGGGCTGTCCATCTATTTGCAGAACAAAACAGACAGGCATAGCTGGAGGCCAGCTTGCCCGAGCAGGAAACTCTTGACTGAGCTCAAATACAGAAAAGAAGTGTGTGGCTGGTAGCTTCCTTCAAAGAATGTTACAGTATTGCCTGGGCATGCAGGGAAGGATTTAGGAAAGTCAAAGCTCAGCTTAAGTTGAAAATGGCCACTTACATGAAGTTGTTTAAATCTATTTGACATCATAAATAATTTCTGGTCTTCCTGAAGACTTGCATTTACAGTCACTTTAATTCATGGATCTCAGGGTCATGAATAAGGTAATTTTATGCTCAAACATTCTGATTAAAGGGGGAGAAAAAGAGAAGAAAAAAAAAGAGGGGTTTCCAATAACAGATTAGTATTACAAGCTTGCTAGTTAGTGTCATGGCAATGAGAGACCCATGCTCATGACAACCAAATTTAAAAGTTTAAGTGTAATCTTTCAAGGTAGCATATGACTTACTTTATAAAATATATTTCCTTCCACATAACAAATAAATTGGGTTTATTTCCTTTTCTGTTCCTTTTCACAGAAAATAGAAATCTAATGTTCATGAGTTCTTAGCACAGTTCTAGTGCTAACGGCACTACTTCAGTGATGATCCTCTTTTTCTAAGCGATAGGATCCAGTCACAAGCCTACAATTAGGGGACTTATTTGCTTCCTGGAAACCTAGCACAAAGTTTGGATCATTTTTACAGGACTAGGATTACTCCTTTCCTCACCTTTGCTGGTAGAACATAGCGGAGTCTTAACGTATTCTTCATTATTCCACGGTTTTCCCTATGAGAAATTGCCAGGTGTAAAAATATGTCCAAGAGCAGCTGCTAATTAATTTTGTTGTTAATTTTGAAATGGGATGATTTACTGACAGAAGCAGGCTGACAAAGCTTCAGGAGGAGTTAGATAGATTGAAAATTATCAGAGAACTTCTGCTCCTGCCATGTGTCTGTGCACCATATATGCTCTCCTAGTCCCGGCTTCATTTCGAGCCCATTTCAACAGCTTTTGTATGAAATGGATCTATGTGTTTGTAGGGCAGTATTCACACAGAGTGTACTAATTTGCACACAATCAAAGAATACTATTCCAGCAGCTGGAAAAATACATTCGTGCTCCTTTCTGACATTTTAATTTCACTTTCTTCCTAAGTTAAATATTTAGAGAACAGGAAAAAATTTAGTAAAAAAACCAAAGGTCAGTAAAGGAAGAACCAAATTAAACTATCCCTTAACTGTGAAAAATTGAACTTCAGTCTAGAGGAAAGGCTGATATTATATGGACTTTTTTGAGTGTTTTATTTTGTCACAATATTGTAATGAGTTGTGCCTTCTAAACAAGGAATGAAAGCTATCAAAACAGATATATATTTGGTAAGAAAGAGCTAGGTGACTTCCATGCTTCACCAATAATCCCCAAAGAAATATTCGGGGTGTAACAGAACTATTTTATTATCAACTCTGTCAAATGCCCCTTGAGTTATCATAATTAAATATTGGCCTTTTTTCAGACTGTAGCTCTTCCACTGAGAAAATGGAAAGCGTTCATATTATCTTAAAATTCACACTCTGATTCTAGCAACCTCTCTACTGTGGGGAAAAAAAAAAAAATAAGAAAAAAGAGAAAAAAAGGAAAGCTTTTACACAAAAAAATATTACAGCAACTTCTTGAAAGAAGTCTAGGACACATCACAAAAGTATGAATGTCAAGTGCCTTCACGACTGTTTCACATATTTTCTCTATAATGATATGCTCATTAATTCATTTTGTTTTGCTGTCACTCCAAATTTACTTTCACATCTGTTTTTGACAAATGTTTTTACATTAGGCAGATGTAACTAGGTCAGATCCAAGGAAAAATTTTAAGCATAATACGTGTGCTCCATATAGGTGATTGGTGATTGATTTAGTACACAGTAAATGGATACACTGAGAGGACTGCAAAAATGGCAGCGGGCTGCACAGCAGCTGTGTGAGGCCCCGCTGCACTGCCCGCTCCCGCCCCGGCGGTGTAGAAAAATGCATTATCTAGATTTTCCACTTTTGAACTAAAACTGAATTGAGAAAGAGAAACAAAAAATGAAGAAAAAAATGCATTATGTAGATTTTCCACTTTTGAACTAAAACTGAATATGAGAAAGAGAATCTTTACCTCTTCTTTTATGAATATACACTACCTAACTACCTAGCATGCAATGTGGGTCCTGTTCCAGATGCCTGCATTTGTTGCTAGTATATTAGCATTCATATTCTTGCCTGTAGGACTGTAAAATATTGACAGGCACATGTTCATAATTACAGAATCTAGATTTCAAATTTTCCAGTGAGACATAGAAGTCTGGTTAATCTTTTTACAGAAAAATTCTTCCTGAAAAGATTTATATATAGTTGACTTTAAATGGATCATGAATTACATTATGTGTCTTCACATATACCCACTCTTGGATTCTAAGTGTTTTTTCAATTAACAATAAACATCAACTGGTGCAGTGGAACTGTTAATTTTGGCTTTGTGTCATTTTTTTATTCATAAAATTAATTTACTATATTCAACTACTGTTCTTGAGGTATTCAATTCTGACAGCTCAATCTGCGTGCGAGGCCCCGCCGCGCTGCACATCCATGCCTGGGCTGGGCTGGGCTGGGCTGGGCTCTGCTAGCTCCACATCCATGCCTGGGCTGGGCTGGGCTGGGCTGGGCTCGGCTAGGT
>JAVJGI010000014.1:49589935-49626975 GCA_035590275.1 Ibycter americanus | reverse complement strand
AACCTGTTCTAGTGGAAGGTGTCCCTGCCCATGGCAGGGGGGTGGGAACCAGATGATCTTTTAAGGTTCCTTCCAACCCAGACCATTCTACTATTCTATGATTTGCTCAGCTACAGGGCTACACAGAGAGAGGAATTAAGCCTGTTAATGTCTAAAATTCGTATTTCATACTTAGGGCACTAACAATAAGGTAGAATGTGATAGGATTTCTTCATCATTCTAATAATTACTTGTATGGTTTAGCAAATATATATTTAATATTAACGTACAGAAATATTCCTCAGTGAATGCAAACTACAGCTCCAAGCAAATGCAAAAATCTTTTGCCTGTAGAATCATGCTACCGGTTGATCTAGTCAAGCCTCAGATTTTCTGCTCACAAAAAAAGGGAGAAATAGACAACTTCAAAATAAGAACAGAAACTGCTATGACTGCCTGTAACTGATTTTTATTTTATTCTGGGCAGGTGTATCTTGTCGCTGAGAGGAAAATGAATTTAGGCAAGTGCTTTATCTCCTAATTACTGTTTAATATGGAAGCAGCATTGCACAGGTGGAATTTTTTTTTTTCTTTGTTTGTGAAGGAAAGGACATCAGAGGATGTCTTCAGGATAAGTCTGAAATGCACAGTGGTGTTTCTAAGTACCTGCTAAAGGAGCAGATTACACCGTTATTCCATTACTCTCCCCAAACACTTCCTGTGTAGTTAACACCAAGTAACTTCTCACACTGTGCATACAAGTTGTTTGGGATCTACGTGTGCAGGAAGAGCAGGTGCATGGCCCAGGGGTTTGGAAACCAGGCTCCTAAATGTTAGTCACTGCAGCACTTAGCATTATGTCACCTACATTCTCTTTGGCTCTTTTCCCAAATTCCTTGCAGTTCATGGAAATGAAGGCAGGAAAAAGATTGTCTTAATACTTTCACTCAATAATTTAGAGAGAAAAATGAGATCTTTAGCTCAGTTTTATCACAACTGAGCTGGCCTTAATCTTTCAGTCTGCAAGACCTGCATGCTGCCATAGGACTATCTTTCCTTTTATTTAATTTGTGGTTTTTATCAGCATGTTTACTACAGGGAATAAAATTATAATTGTGCTTATCCATTAAGCAGGACAGTCTAACTAGGCGTGTAGTGGGTGGCATCACTAAGAATCCATGAGAGAATGACAAATTTAAATTCAGATTCTCATTTCAGATAATGTTTGTTGGCAAAAAAATGCCACTGGTCATCCCTGCTTTAATTTGACAGAAACAAAAAAGTTATATTAGGAAATAGCATATTATATATAATTAAAACATGGACAAAAATACTTATCAATCATAAAGTATTTTTGTGATTTATGAGTCCTTTTAGTATTATCTGTTAAACGTAAATATTTGTTTAGATGATGTGAAAAGTTTTTATGAGATTCTGTAACATCTTTGTAAGACTGAAGGCAAAACAACTGTGTACTATGTGTAGAATGCCTAGAGAAAAGGCCCAAACTCAAATGTATATACAAACTTATAGATTCATTTAATTCATATTTTCATGTATGGCCCGATCCAAAGCCAACTGAAATTTGGAATTGCTTTCCATTGACTTCAGTGAACCTCAAAGTAGGGTTCTCACTTTGTTGTATTTCTGTTCAAATATATGAAATTATGCATTGCTTAAATGTGTGCAGACTAAAGTCCAAGGTTTTGTAACAGTTAATCTGCAGACCATAGTGTGAAAATATGATATTTGTATTAATGCTAATTCAACCTATAAATTATATGTCCTAGGGAAATATTATTTTTATGTCCACAAGCCTTCTATTTTATGTGATTGTCATACTGTATACTTTAATAAACGTTGAGCAATTTTTGCCATGTTAATTTAAAGTAAATTTCAAAGAAGTTATCACAAATACTTTTAAATGGACTGGAAGCTGGAACTTGTGTTTATAGATCATGTTAGAAGATGTTCTGTGGCTTTCTTTCCACCTTGTTTGCACATTTTGTAAACTTCTCTTCACTGAAGTTAGATTTTGGGAGCAGCAGAGGAAAGTGTTAGCATTATCTCTAATAAAACCCAGTTGATTTGAAGATTCTTGTCTTCTATCCAAATATACATTCAGATTAAAGTATTTGTTTTATAAAAGTAGCTTCATATTTATGATAATTAGAAAATTCCCAGACAATTTTGTGCTATGTATTCTTATAGAAAAAAAAAATGTTTGTGGTAGCAAAGAGATAAGAATCATCTGGATTGGGTTTATAATGGTGGGATAGTAAGTCATATTAACAGTGAGAACTTCTTTAGATTTAGCTAAATCTAAATTGTTTATCCTCCCACTAGGCATGCTTGAATTACTGCATAATCATGTCAATGTTTCAGTTTTTTATAAGTCGAAGTACAATGGCAGAAGACTAACAGAATTGTTTCAGTGCTTTAAACTTAAACAAAGGGTTTTTAAAAATATAAATTGCATCTTGAAGTTAGGCCTCTATTCAGTATTTTACCATTTTTTGTGAGAAAAGTAATGAATCTTCATCTTATTTAATATATAAAAGTAACAAAGGGGAAGTGGAATGCTTAAAATCACAAGATACTTATTAGCAAAGGTGAGAATCAAGATATCTAAGTCCCTTGTCAGTGCTTTACTGTTAAACCATGCTGCCTCATGGGAACAGAGAGGAAATGGAGAATCAACTCCCAACTCTTTTTATGAAAAACTTATTTTCTAAACAATCCCTATATGTAATATTTCCAGAAATAGCAATGCATCCTGTACTGAATATCTAGTGACTGTCAGACTGAATCCGAATTCATTTGTTTTTCAGTCTTGATTCTCACAATGGAAAACACTGGAAGACAGGAATATAATTGGAAAATATCAGTTTTTTCCCTAAACATCTTTGTAGGCCACAGCTGGAGGCCTACATTATGATGCATATAAAAAGTGCTGCCCATTCCACTACCTGTTCTGTGTAGTCTTCAGAAACAGTAGTGAGAATGGTATGGTGGTGATAGGCATAGCAACAGTGGTTGTAGCATCATGGAGGTGTCAGTCCTTGCCATGGTGGTCTCTGCCTTCTGCTTTGATGGGAGAGGGCTCAGGAATGGCTTGAAGAGAATGAATAGCTGCATTTGCTACTGCTGAGGCCATCAGTTCTGCCCTGTAGGAAATAGTTCTGCCCTGTAGGAAATGGGTGGGTTGACCTTTTTTTCTGTGGTCATAATTCCTGTTGGATTTCCCCTTTGAAATGAGTGACCATCTTTACAGGAATATGGAGAAAAACCAAATTAGTATGGGGGACAACAGATGGAAAAAAGTGGTGGAGGGAGGGGACAGTCTTAACAAGTCAAAAATGTAGAAATGAGGAACAACAGGTGAACACTGAACAAAGCACCCTTTATGGGCCTAATGGTGTTCTACCTAGAGATGAGACAATACAAAAGTAAGTCTCACAGTTGGCAGGATCCCTTTCTTTAACCTTTTCTTCCTAATGCAACATGGTAGTTGTCTAGGACTAGAACAAGTTTGGTGAGGAATTCATTGAAACAACATTGTTTAAAACTGCAGAGTGGCTTTTCACCTCCATTCCTATTTTCTGTCAGAATACAAAACGATATAAGATTTTTTTTTTTTTTTTTTTTTAAATAAGAAACACTCAAATCAGCTGAGGCAGAAAGATTTGAAAGCAAATCTTTTATTGCACAAGTGGGGGTTCGCAATTTTATCAATGGGTTTCTTGGATGTAACACAACGTGGCCTCCTTTTGAAACCTGCTTCTTCCCATCTCCAAGGTTTTGTCTGTATTTGTCATTACAAGGAGTCTTCCTGTGTTTACCTACATTGCAGGCTCCCTACATTTTATGCCTCGTTGTGTACCTGTCCCATTTTGTGCTCCAGGATTTGCTACCAACAGTTATCCTTAGTTACCTCAAAAAAAGAAACAGCCTTTTACTCAGCCGTACTTAGTTCACCACTTACTTATAAGGTAAGACAAGCAGGTGATTTTCCTTTCTGCTTTCCAAACTTAATTTAAGAAAAAACATAATATGCATTACACATATAGTAAACAGGTAAACAGTGCCAAAACAAATGGAAGTTCTACCATCTATTGCACTGGGCAAGTAATCAGTGAAAACAGGTTTTACTTAACTATAGATAAAGAAGGATTACCCTGCAGCAGGCTACAAAAAACACTGCCTGTGCTTTATATGAAATTGAAATGATGAGAGTAGGCTTCAGACAACTTCTAAGGGAAGGGAAGATGCAAAATGATTCAGTGTGTTCTTGCATACAAAGACAAGAAGAGTTACTAAGACAGATCAAGCATATACCATCTTGAATATGTTGTTGCAAGCTGAACTCTTTAGGTGAGCATCTACTTTCCTCAGATAAAACAGATTTTGAACAGTTCAGAATAATATTAGACAGTACTGATTTGTTTGAAGGAATGTGTAGAAAGAAGGGCATCATCTGTGAATTCTTAAAAGACTATGGCAGGGAGACTAATGAATTGCTGTACTGCAGAAAACTATTATCTACCTTTGCCAGCCCTGTTAATTTCTTATCAGTTTAACAACAGTATAGTATTGTCCTCTTCAGGACACAAACATTGTTATTTAAAACCTCCTAGTACAATACTTCTAAATCCCCATGCTGGAAGGAACTGCTTTTGCAAAGAGAGTAATACCATTTAATCAAATCAAAATATTTATGCCCTGTAACAGGAAAAACTTTCTCTGCAGGAAAAATCTCAAGTAGCTTGCTCTTCGGTATTAGGATTGTTCAATCCTGTTCTGATGAAGTTAAGCCAATACTGCAAATAAAAAATAATTTAAAAAAATGATATTTTCTCTGAGATGCATTTATTTAAAGTAGGAAACATCAGTTTTTGATCTTTACAGACCACCAAGTCTCATCATTAATGCATGAAAATTTATAAAACTCTGAATTGCAAGCTTCTGAATAATGTAGAAACATGACTAGCTTCTGAGGGGACTCTTAGCTGAATACCAGTAAGTGCCCAAGTGTAATACTGAAACGTAATATGAATGTAGCATAAGATAACAGCTATGTGTGTCATAACATTAAACTTCTCTGAGCATGTGCTTGCCATGAATTCTAAAGTTGTGAGAAGGGGCAGACCCTTAAATGGCCTGACTCTAGAAGCTTAGAGAATGAACGAAATCAAATATGTCACAAATTAAGTGTAGCTTGAAAGTACTGCCACTGCAGCCACCAGGCAAGTACAATTTTGTAAATATATATAACATGTTATTCCAGATCTTTCACATATGTAAATTTATGAATGTGACAGTTCCTTTTCCCAGAACAGTTAATTGTCTTTTCCACAATATGTCCCCAAATTAAATGCAGAATTTTTTCACCAAACCAAATTACTTCTCAAAAAATGTTGCCTTCTATAACAAGTCACCTCAAAGTCAGAAATACAATAAATATTATACCATGGATAATAAAGATAATCTTACAGTTACCAAACTGAGATTCTTAGTCAGTATGAAACCTTGTGTAAAGCCTTGTTTGTTTAAGGGGTAAGTTAAAAACTTCTGGAGTATATGGGAAGTTTTATTTTATCCAACTTTGGAACACACCCTGACTTGTCAAAATGATATCATTTTTGCCAAAATCATCTGCCACACAAAATATTCTGGCTGTCCGTTATGACTTTCAATGTTTTCTTGCATGTTCACAGTGCAGAAGAGTAAAAGAAGTGTTTTATTCTTGGGAATCTAATTAATCCTATCATTATAAATAAATCTTCCTTCCTTTCTCAGCTCCAGATCTTTGTCTCCTGGGGTTTTCATATTGTTTTTGTTCCAAGATATCAGTTTACATCTTCTCCAGCTCCTCCCTGATCTAGGAAATTTTTTCCAATCTCACAGAAGCTTATAAATTCTCTAACAACTCTTTTGTTCCCCACAGCTTTCCTTCCATTTCAATTCCTTAAACTTTGTCTATACTGGTAATTAAAATGAACCAGGAACCACTTATTGGTCCTGAGGCAAATGGCACACAACAGTTAGTGCAGGATTGCTAAACTCTAATTTTTCCCTCCCCCTATAGCTATAAAAAATATTTAGATTGCAAAACTGGAACAGTCATTAGTCGATGCTGTCCTCTCACAGTGGAAAAGCAGATGGCATATGCCAAAACCATGTCTGGCAACCTCCTGACAATTAAGCCTGGCTGAATAATGAGAGGATGGCACTTGTGCTTGTAACTTAGCTGAGTTTTCGCCTTGCTCTCTGGACTTTTCTGGCATAGACCTACATGGGTATTTCAAATAGAATGTCCTAGATCACCAGTCTTTCTTGTGGTTACTGTCCTGTAGAGTCTCTCTTGCTCAGTGTGGTGGAAGTTACATTTCCTTCCTCTTTCAAGCTCTGTCATATTCTGAAGAACCCTACCTGATTGATACCTGGCCCTGGTTTCACAACATGGACTCTACTCCTGTTTATTGTTTCCCTCAAAGTTTAAAGTAAAGGCTGGCATTTGGCTCTGCTACTTCTTCTGCAGGAAGACATCCCCTAAGCTGCATCGCAGCTCATCATTTTTGCAACAGTATAACGTTTTGCTCAGAGCAAGGACTCCAAAGGAAAGTTATCTTTGTTTTGGCAACAGGCATGGTAGTAAATCAAGTGATACGCTATACACATGGGGAGTGTTGAGTGGAGTGCTATCAAGCTTACTAACTTGTGAGGCTCCAAAGGGAGGAAATACCCATCGGTCCTCAATAATTTAATTAAGAAATATGGGAGAAGAAACTGTAAAGAATTAAAGCCACTATCTGGCAGTGCATGTGATTTAAGAAGCAAAATTAAAGAGTTCTCACTGAAACATGTTACTCTATCCTTTTTTCAGTGTGGAATGGAATGAACAGCTTGACTTGTAATTTAGCAAGATGTTTGAGAAAAAGTTTGAGGTTTTTTTTTATTATGACTTTGAAAGATCTGTGCATACTATTTAATATCGATCATGCACTTCAAGTATCAGCAAGTTTCTGGTACTTAAAAGGAGGTATAGGCATTAAGTTAACAGAACTAACTTCTACTTAAAAAGTATATTTCAAGAAATACTTTGTAACTAAAATAATGTAGAAGTAAATTTGCAAATAACTTGTAAACAAAAGAACTGAAAATAGTAGCTGTAATCAAAGAATATACAGCATATTTTATTTTAAACTGGGGAAAAACAGAAGTATCTCAAGTTACAAAAAAACAGCTAAGCTTCCTGGTATGTCTACTGAGTCACCTTACCTATCAGTTGGTAGCACTTTAAAGAATTCTTTGAAGTACTGTTTAAAATGTTAACCTGTACAGCCAGGCAAGCAGGAAACTGAACTCTGTTTCCTCCTGGGGTTGAAGTAGCACTGCACCATGACTCACACTTCTTTCAACATCATTCCAGTGTTATATGAAAAGACTGAAAGGTCTGAAAGTCCAACACTTTTTGCCAGGTAACAGTCACACCTATATTAAGTGGAAATGATGCTTGAAGAATCTCATCTTCGTGTTGTTAGTGCTATCTCTAGCTACAGAGGATTTAAAAATTTTTTTACTTTTTGTAAATATTAGTGGTGGTTTGTTTTGTTTGGGATTTTTTCATTTATGAAGAAGTCAGTGAGGTCTCCTTGAAAGCAGAGACAATTCTTCTGAAACTTAGCAACAGGGCTGATATGCTAGATAGACGTTTACGATGTTGGCATGAATTGAGCAATATGTCATTTCAATTATCTCTTCAAAATTGTTTCTCAGTTACTATTTAAGACCACAACAGCAACTGTAACAGAATGTTTATGAACTGCTTTTCCACAGTGAGCTAAGAGCCCAGATAACAAAACACAAGTGCTGAATTAAAAGCAGTGAACCAGTAGAACAAATTAATACAGTTTAACTGAGTAACAGTATAGTGCAGTTTACGCAGTGAAAAGAAATATTGATAAAGGAAAGAAAATGAGGAGATTATTCCAGTGTTCCAGAGCAAAGTCAACCATATTTTGTTTTATCATTTACAACACTTTGTGCACTGTAGCAATGTTGCTATTGATTACTTAACTGTACTAGTAAAAAATATCTGTGACATAATCTAATAAATTATTATCTTCAAACTACTTTATCCTCCAATAAAATTAATGACATTTAGGTGTTTATCTGGAGCTAGAAGTCTTTCCTTTTCTTCACTAATTGCAAAGATAAAGAGATTGTAAAAAATTCAAGAAAAAACCTGGTTTTTTATCTTACCTCTCCCTTCTTCATAGGTGTTTTAATAATTACCAACTTTACATAAATCAGTGATAGACATATAATAGTCAGGTGTACTAAAAAAATTTTGTACCAAAACAATTACGTACTAGAAAAATCCCATTTTTCTACAAAATCTCTGTACTTTTTTTTCTGATCCTTTCAGCAAAAGAAAACCCCAGAAAGGTCAGTGGCAATAATAATGAGAATTGAAATGTAGGCTTATAAATATTAAGATTCCACTTTATCTCTTTATGACATCTTAGTGCTGCACTAGAGAGCTGTCAACAAATCGTCAGACCTGTGGTTTGCCTCAGAAAGAGAGAAGAAAACCACTAAGTATTGCTGGGGAAATAGCTTAAATAAGATATTATATCAGCTTTGCAAGGAGGTGCAGTCTCCTGAAACCTTGTTTAAAGATTAGTATTACATAACAGGTGTGATCTTTCATTTTTATTTCTTTGTTCTTTTAAAATGTTGCTAATTAAATGTCAGATTAAAAACAAGTAGTAATTTTTTCCTTGTTAACTTTCAGTCTTGACATAAGAACTGTACAAAATAAAAATGTAGAGTAGCTTACTAGGTTTTGATATCCTGTACAAAAATACAGGATCCTTCTTAGATTAGGTACTGGTTCTTGAAATACCCATACAGTCATAAAAAACCGTCAGCATAGAAAACTGTGATTTAAGAATGGGAGGTATCACCATTCCCTAGCAAAGCAGATGTCTAGAAAATTTCATGAGCTATTTGAGTCAGCAAAATTATATTCTTGTGTAGGATGATATGAAGTTGATCTGAGATACAGCATTTTCTGGGAACAGGTGCTATACAGTTCAGTGTAATCACCCAGCCAATGACTCTTTCACTAAGTCTGATTTCTTCATATTGGCAGATATCCAAGAAGGAACATTGCTGCTCTTGGACATGTTTCACATTTCTCAGGAAGAACAAGATAATACAGTAATACTGCTTCATCTGACAAGCAGTTTTGGTACATTTACAAGTAATGTTCTTTTTGTATTTTCTTCTCTTCACTTTCTTAGAATTAAAAACTAGTGATACAGTATCAGAGTTCTAGAAAGAGAAGTTTTCAGTATTTCAAAGAAGGGGAAAAAATCAATAGCTGGTATTCCTAATATCTGGAAAAACAGTTCTTTGTTTCACTTATTCACATGCACAAAATAATTAACAATATAAGAGCTTGTATAGACTAATTAAAGCTAGGTATTATATTTTATTTTTTATTATATATAATAAGAACTTAATACAAATATGAATAGTTATGGAAATTTTTTTTCTTTAATGAGTCTGACATTTTCTGTCAGCTACACTTTGCTATATATGACTAAAATTATTACTATTGAGGTTAAAACTTTATTACTAAACTCCCCTCTGGAATATATACTCAGCCCCTTGTTTTCTGCTTTCAGTGACTTACTCTGTCCAAACTCATTAAGCAACTTTCAAGCTTCTTTGAAAATGTATTTTTAGGAGTTCTTTTATGGAGGAAAAGTATTTTACAGAAAAAGTAGGGCAATCTAAAACAATATTAAATATCTGTATGCACACTTTGGTATCATCATTTATATGTAAGTTTCATATATTTTATTCATGAGACCTCTGGTTCCTTCTCCGTTACATGTTAATTCTACCTCACGCTGTTTGACAGCCAAGACAACCTGTTTTGGATTCAGGGTAATTTGTAAGTCACAGGGAAATCTAAGAAACAAACTCCAGAAAAAATACAGTTTCCACTTTTACAGTTTTGTCAATGTCAGTTTAAATGGGCAAGAGTTAGAGGTGTTGACATCAATTTGCATTTTGCATACTTTGGGAAAGTTCTCCACTGAAGATGGGCTAGAAATTGAAATGCTCATCAGGTTATTGTATTCCACACCAACATCTCATCAACAGAAAAAATATCAAAAGTTTTGAGCTAAAGCAGTGTTAGACTGATGAAGGCATTTCAAATAAAATGAAGCTTTGCATAGTGCTTCCTGTAATTTCCTTCTAATAGACACCGTTGGGGAGTTAAAAAGAATAGGAATACACAGAGCGAAGGGTGACGTTCCTTTACACTTTTGCTCATATTTCTTTGTGTATCACCTTATCTTAAACTCCAATGAGCTAAAAGAAAAAAAGCTCCAACAAAATACCAAATTAAGGGGGGTTGAAAGGAACCCAAAACAACAAGAAAAGGAATATTTTGGAAAACTAAGGACAAAAAGAACATTGAAAAAAAAGCAAACTATGTTTAAAAGCTGACAGGTCTGAAAACTCTGGGGAAGAATTTTACTGTATTTCATTGTGGAGTAAATTGTGGATAAACCTTTCGTTCCAATGGGAAAAAGAAAAACAAAACCAAACAAAACCAAAAACATTTTCACTAATAAATAACTTTGATATGTATAATAAATAAATATATGACAATACAAATATATGAACTACTACTTTTGGGAGTTTTCACTTGATTCTGCAAAAGATGTGCCGTACAAGGCTTTGAATATTATAACCTTTACCCTTCACTGATTTCCTTCATGTCTTTCTTCTGGTCATGTGCTTTTTACTTTTAAAACCATGTTTATTCCAAGCCAGTCTTATCTCTTTGGATCTTTGCTTCTCATATGGTATATCACGTGTCCTAGGCTTTCTTGTGCATGGATCTATGTGCCAGATGTTCTAGGGCACCTTTCCATTGTCTGTATTGATGTATTCTGTGCATTCATTTCAGCAGACATCTGATGTCTGGGAGTGTATATTATATGCAAGGGTCATTAAACATATCTTCTTACTCACAGATTCACAAGAACGTTTGGGTATTTGATGTACTAATTAAGAGATGGAAGCAATAAGTGCACTTAGAATTTCCCATCGGTGAGTTACACCATTTAACCAAACTTCACAAGAAATTATTTTCCTCAAGCTCATTCAATATAATTTGCATACTTTGTACCTCACCTTGAGCTACAAGTTACAATAAAAGATGCCTATTGATATTGCTCAGTTTCACATGGTTTAATGTAACTACAGAACACTAACATATTCAGTTGTCATGGGAATATTGGAGGAGTTGGACAATTATTTTTTTATATATAAAATGAGGACATTTTCATCATAGTTAATAGGTGATATCCATACTGCAGCCTGTGGAGTACTCCATGCTGTAGTAGCTGGATATGCCCTGAAGGGAGCTGCAGCCCATGGAAAGCCTGTGGTGGAGCAGGCAGGAACTATGGCCCATGGAGAGGAGCCCACACAGAAGCAGGTTTTCTGACAGGACGTGTGAACCTGTGGGGGATCCACGCTGGAGCAGTCCATACCTGAAGGACTGTGCCCTGTGAAAAGGACGCATGCTAGAGCAGTTCTTGAACTGCAGCCCATGGGAAGGACCCACACTGGAGATGTTCATGAAGAACTATCTCCTGTGGAAGCAACCCCATGCTGGAGCAGGGAAGGAGCGTGAGGAGGAAGAAGTGACAGGGATCGTTATAAACAGACCAAAATCCCCATTCCCCGTCCTCCTGCACTGCTTGGGGGGAGGAGGTAGAAAAAGGAAAGAAGGAACAGGTGGAGGGAAGATGTTGATTTTCATTTTTGTTGTTGTTTCTTACCTCCCTAGTTTATTTTTAATGGGCAGTAAATTCAATTAATTTTCCCCAAGTAGTGTCTGTCTTTATTTTTTCGTCCTGTCCTGTTGAGGAGGGGCTGTGACAGAGTGGCAAGATAGGGGGTTTCGCAGCCAGCCAAGGTCAAACCCACCACAGGGTATTACACCTTTCACAAAAATTCTTCCATCCTTACTACTTAAAAAACTACTTACTTTTTCAAGGGGAAAAACTATTTCTTTATATACTGAAGATCACATGCTCCATTTCAGGCTTGTTTTTCAACATTAATAGTGGCACAAAATATTTCGGCTATCCTTGCACAAAATAAAACCAATTACACATCCTATTTGTGAGTAATTCTGTAGTTTTAATTTCACAGCCTTATGAGTCATTACTGGCACAAGAAGAAATCTGCTAAAGAGCTTCAGTAATGGAAGCATTGCATTGTCAGTGAATTACTACTGTCGTGGTATGAGTGCAGTAGGGTTGCTGGAAAAAATAGAGTGTATGTCAGGTTGGCAGCATACACTGAAATTAAGCAAAGAATACTTTACTTTTTTTGGTCATGGGGATACAGGAGAACCACTAAGCCTAAATGAGTGATACTGTGTTTCAGTCCATTCATGAAATATCATGGAACTGGCTCCTACTCCAGCTTACCTCTAACTCCATGAAGTAGCACCTGTTGTGTTCTGCTACAGAGGAACATAACACTAATAATGAAACAGTGACCAGTGAGAAACTGTTTGGGTCTTACTTAATCAAGTTTAAAAATAAAATGTATTGAAATAACATGCATTGCATTGAGAAGTAGTTATCCACCAACTTGTGTGGGGATTAAATTGAGCTACTCCAGAAAATAAGCAAACAAAATCCTTATCTGAAGTGGATTGCAGTTTGTAGCAGTGACATTCATTTTGTTATAATTTAAATCCAGGGAATTGACAAACTAAATATTGTTTTTACAGTAATTTTATACCTACACACCACATTTTCCCTGCCAGATTGAAATTTCAATAGCAACTTCAATCTTCTAACAGATAAGGAAACACAGTATGTATATTCAGTCTCTTCTGCTGTGCAAAACATTTCCTTCGTTATGCTCCCATGCTTCTTCTCTGGTTCCAAATGCATATTGCATTTTTTCCTTAAGATATGTGTATATAGTAATTATGAACACAAATTCTGAGGTGTGTAGAGGTAGATTTAAAATTATGTTTATGTTTTGTGGAGTTTTGGTTAAGGTTTTTTTGGTTGGTTTTTCTATTTTTCTATTGGAAATGGGTATGGTTTACAGTATTGCAGAAAGCTACAAATTGAAAATTTGCATTGTAATACATTTTCCTTCATATATGTAACAGTATAAGCCTAAAATTAATTTATTTTTTTTTTAAGAAAACTCAGCATCCCTCAGCAAGTTATATAAAAAGTTTAAATCTGAACTGATTTCATATATCTGATGTAAAATAACTAAAAATATGTTTTTGATATAACCATTATCAGAACCTGGGCTACTGTAGGTTTAAAATTACAGTGTCAATGTACAAAATACCTTTCATTGTCCTGTGTAATTTTATTTGGAAGGAAATTGTTGGTGGAACTTTAAGAATAGTAAAAGAAACGTAATAGCTGTTAAGTATACATTTGCTACAGAGAAATATTTAGTTATCAATTCATACAACATTTAATTACTTCTTTTTGTAAGTAGTAATAAAAGGAAAATGTATTCTGGTATACACAATAGTCCTGTGAATAAAACTTTGTATTATGTGTTTAGAATAACAGCTTCATTACTGCTTAATCAAATTAGCTCAAGTGAATTTCAGTTATCTATGACAATCAGGTATTTCTCACATGCTGCAGTTTGTAAAATGAGGCTTTTAGAAATCTGAGGGTGACTGTATTGGTATCACTGTAAGAAATACTCCAAATAAATGTCAGATTACTTGAGGTAGTAGGGATAGCATAGAAAGTTATGTGAAATAGTGAAGAGGAAGCGTATGAGTGAGAGGGAAAATTCACATCCACATTTCAAAACCCAAGTGAATGCGTTGACTACTGGAAAGGCTCTTCTGAAGTGAGACCATGCCACTGAGCAAAAAAGATCTTTCCCTTAATAAAGGAAAAGACCTAATTTCTGGTCCACACTCATATGACAGTCAATACATTAAATGGAGTGACTGCTTAATATGAAAGTGATAAACAATCTTAAGAACATAGAAAGTAGGCATTTTCCCTTTAGATCAGTAGCCCCAGTCATCAAACTGCAAAATGAAGCTGGTTGGTAATTAAAATAGTGTCCGTTCTCTCGGCAGGAAAGCAAAGAACTCACTCAACACCGGTGGTAGCTGTCATGTGAAACTCTTCCCTCTGTCAAGGGCAGAATGGTCTTGTCTGTACAAGCCACTGGTGAAAGCCTCTGGATACATGCAGATCTCTTAGCCTGCTTGGTCTTCTGCTGGAAGAGTATACGATACAGGCCAAAACCTGTGGTTGAAATCATCATACAAACAAATGATATGAATAATGGCAGGACAATGCTAAAGATCTGTTTATTTTCTCTCTTTTTCCCTGTCTGTCCGTACTTGTTTTATTTTCAAGACTACCCTATTTGAAGGCAGCCTGTAATTATAATTTAAAGTCCCTTTTTGAAGTAATAAGATGTAAATGAAAGAGTTTTTTTTATCTAAGTACACTTGTAATTGAATAGATGATTAGTATTTATCAGAAAATACTAATCCTCCAATGATTTTGAAAGAAATTATGTAGCTTGCACTACTTTTTCTTAATGAATGATCAGTATTCTCGAGAATATTCTGGAATGTTAGACCTGGCTTGATATATGTCCCTGATACTGAGTGTCTTGAGCTTATAATCTCATAGGAAGACTGCAAAGAATCCCAGCAAAGTCAAGGTCTCTGAAGTTCTCAGCAGTGGAGTTCACCTGAACCAGATTACTGATGCATCCAAAATATTTTCAGTACTTGCCGTTACAGGTTACATTATTGCAAGTAGGAATATATAAGATTACTGGTGTCGTTTACAGGTAATTAATCAGATTACGTATTAGCAATGCAAACTTGAGTTTTCATAAATTCATTACATCAAAATTACAGAACCATATAATTGTCATTGTGCAAATTTCCCTAATGCACACATACCACTAGGACCATTATCACAGTATAACAGGCATAAAAGTCTGTAAAAACTATAAAAAAAATGAGGTTCACTTTAAAAAAAGTAAACCATTACTCATTCCATAATTCTTCCCCTTTTTAACCACAGAAATTTCAGTCCTGTGTTCTAAAATATATTGTCATAATTATGGATGTCATTTTTTTTGTTTTGTTGCTCAGTTTTGTCTCTGTAATTCTAAAGTAAAAAAAAAAAAATCATAAAGATTTATTTAGATACACTTAGTCACATAAGTCACCTTGCTTTCTTAAGAAAAATACACCAAGCTCAGAGATACTATATGCATTATTATGGCAATATGCCAAATTAAATCACAAAACTATTTAAAAATTAAAAAGCATAGCAACTAAGAGATGTATTTGGAAAAAAAAATTTGAGTTCACAGGGTTTTAATTTGCCTGTTTATTTTACAGTATGATGCTTGCTATTGATTGTCTCAGAAATGGGCAAGTCAGAGAAATCTGACATGACTAAGCCAGTAACATTCAGCATTTTCACATATCTATTCTTGCCTTCATTGTATTGTGACCAACTGGGTATTCACCAAGACTACCTTACAAACAGATCAGATAATAAACGCTATAGTGTATACAGTGGAAAACACAATTACACTTATTTGATCTCAATGTCAAATCATCCTGTGTCACACTACCTTGAAATATTTTTTAACAAGATTTAGCTGATTGATAAAAAACTTAATTAATAAAAAAAACAGGCTAAAACACATGGATGAGGCAAAGTATATGATTGTTATGTACTGTATCTTACATGTACTTATACCGCAGAAATGTTGCCAAATTACTGTGTCCTGAGACACTCTAATAAGAATCGTAGAATTCCAGAATGGTTTGGGTTGAAAGGGACCATTTAAAGTTCACCTAGTTCAAACACCCCTGCAAAGAGCAGGAACATCTTCAACTAGATCAGACTGCTCAGATCCCCATCCAACATCATCTGGAATGCATGCAGGGATGGGGCATCTGCCACTGTTCTCGGAAACCTGTTCCAGTGTCTCACCACCCTCATCCTAAAAATTTTCTTCCTTATCTCTGTCTAAATCCACTCTCTTTTAGTTTAAAGTCATTACCCCTTGCCTTATTGCAACAGGCCCTACTAGAAGGTTTGTCCCCATCTTTCTTGTAAGCCCCCTTTAAGTACTGAAGGGCCACAATAAGGTCTTCCTGGACCTTTCTCCAGGCTGTGCTGCTGTTCAGTGAGACATGGACAGGCTGGAGAGTTGGGCAGAGACAAATCTAATGAAGTTCAGTGAAGGCAAATGTGAGGTCCTGCACCTAGGGAGGAAGAACCCCATGCAGCAGGACAGGCTGGGGTTGACCTGCTGGAAGGCAGCTCTGCAGAGAAGGACCTGGGAGTTCTGGTGGACAGCAAGTTGCCCATGAGCCAGCAGTGTGCCCTGGTGGCCCAGAAGGCCAATGGGATCATACTGGGGTGCATCAGGAGGAGCATGGCCAGCAGGTGGAGGGAGATGATCCTCCCCCTCTACTCTGCCCTGGTGAGGCCACATCTGGAGTGCTGTGTCCAGTTCTGGGCTCCCCAGCTCCAGAGAGACAGGGAACTACTGGAGAGGGTCCAGTGGAGGGCTGCAAAGATGATGACGGGACTGGAGCCTCTCCCTTATGAGGAAAGGCTGAGAGAGCTGGGCCTGTTTAGCCTGGAGAAGAGAAGACTGAGAGGGGATCTTATCAATGTCTACAAATATCTTAAGGGTGAGTGTCAAGAGGATGGGGCCAGGCTCCTTTTTCAAGTTTTTTCATTATTTATATTCACTGTCAGCATCACGCATAGCTTTTCACTCTATGTTCGTGCTTTATCTAGTGAACTATATTAATACTGCAACATGTAGTCCAGTTTTATTTCATGCAGTTGCTGCTTTCAATTTAGATTGGTAAAAATGTACTGTTCACTTAAACACCATTCAACCAGAGCCTATAAAGAAAATTGTTGAGAAGCCAACTGGAAAATATGCTATTCACTGAAGTCTTAAATGTTTGGATTTTTTTTTTTTTTTCTAAATGAGAGCCATTAAAATAAAGGAGTTTATCTAGGGCATTACTTATTCCCATTATCGTCCATGCTTTTTGGCAGGCATCAGAAAGATAACAGCTGAACAAACACTTACAAGTTTAATGGGTACAACTTCTCAGTGAAAAGGTCTCATTATGTCTAATAAAATCAAATTAAATAAAACGAGAGGTGCAGCAGTATATCAGTTATAACAATTACAATATGGGCCTAGGAAATGTTAAGGCACTTTATGCTGCTATTATTTCATTGTATAGAGTTATCGAAGAAATCAGTATGGAGTTGAAATGGTGACACATCTGCCTTTTTGCGGTGTCTTTCAACTTCATCCTAAACAATTTTGTAACGCTGTGGTGGTGTGCTCCCCCCTGCCCTGCCATCCTCACCTGAAAATGAGCAGCTCTATTCAGCTCAAAGTGCATTTGGGAGTTTGACCTGAGCAGCTCGCCGATCTCTCAAAACACGTAACAGATGGGATCTAAACAAGCACGCCAGCTGAGTGACACTTGGGCTGAGGCAGGGGCCTCACAGGCTGGTGTTGCTTAAGTGAAGGCCAGGAGGACCCCTGCACAGCTGTCACTGTAAATCTATACCATAAATCTGTCTGTACTGAATCCTCCCTGCTCCGTGCTGAATCATCGAGCCCAACTGACCTTCCAGAATTGATACCTTGTTCAGGGCCAATCGGCACACAATAATAGACTTAGTCCCACCTTGACATGAATATAAAATCTGTCATTTTAGAATCCTTTTTTTCTTTCTTTGAGGATGAGAATTCTAACTACAGGATGGGTCAATGAGCCTGGACCTCTCTCCTCCCAAGGCAGGGATGCTCTTTGGTATGACTTGCATCTCTGACTATGTTGGATATTACCTGGGACAATTCTACTAACAAAAGTGCTGTACTCTTAACTTGAGCTTGATGTTTGCAGTAAGTGTATTTATCGATGCCAGTTCTGGATTTGTTACATCTGTTGCCTTAATAAGTCATATATTTTTCCAGCTTTGAAAAACTCTTTCAGTGCAAGTCCTTAAATGGGGCGCTGACAGGCAAACGTTAACTCTGGTGAGTGGCTGTACATATAATCCTTTATACCTAAAATTGTTGACCAAATCTAAGACTAGGACTGAATTTAGCCACACCTAGACTCCTCTCTGAGAAGGAGTTTAGAAAGCAAGGAGATCCTTTCTGAACCTCGTAACTCAACGGGAGGGCTGTCTCCCCCTAGCCCCCAGCTATTCGTCACTCTTAATGCGACACGTACATAATGTACATGAAGAAGGCATGCGAAGGACTGCAGATTTTGTTTTCTGCCATCTCCATGCCACAAAGGACAAAAGTTTAAGAGAATAATGTTAACTTTAGCAGTCTTTTTGACCATTTATCACGTGCATAAGATGCACTGGAAGTGGCAGAGAAACTTGCTATATATAGTTAAAGGAAGAATATCAATGAAGTGCTTCTAGGAGAATGACTTTACGTGTGTTATCAGTCAAGCGTGACTATTAGGATATAACATCTGAAATTCCTGTTTTATTCTCATGAACATGAGGGGATTAGTTAGCTGTGGATTTAACAGTTAGGGCTGTAGTGCATCCCTACTGTGAATGCATCAGTAAGGTGTGAGATCTGGAACATGAGATGTGGTCACAGCTATGCATCCTTCTTCCTCTCCAACGTAGGCTAAGGATGTATTGACGCATGAAGCAGTTTATGTTTCCTGCTGTCATTAAGACACTCTTGACACACAGGTCTACAAGCACGAAACATCTTAGCATATCTTTAAATGCTTCCACTCAAATAAATTCTGGTTATCTTTTAACTTATATAATAAGTGTAAATAAATAAAATAATATTTTTTTTTCCTAGTTCTTTAGTAGTTACATTGAAAATTCTTTTTCTACCTTGAAGTTTATTCACAGGAAACAACTTCAAAATAATCACATCTATGCTGTACTGTTTTATCAGTTTAAATGACACCCTGTCCCATAAGGTTTTTAAGTTTTGTTTTGATGCTTAAAAAGCAGTATGGCAAATATTGCACAGAAATATTTACTATTATTTACCTCTTAGGCTTTAAGTGTTGTGGAATTTTTCTTATATTCTGCAGTATCTGCAGAAGACCATTACATTTCTGGAAGTTCGTATCAAAAGAGAAATTTAAAGCATGGATTTATTTCAGATTGCTATCAGTTCACATCTGATAATACAAGTCTGATAGCTATAAATACAAACAGTAACACTATAAATAGGATGTTAATATACATTCTTTTAAAGACCAAAACCTTAAATTATAAATTTTACATAAATAAAAATATAGTGTGTTAATATAAGACAGTATACTTATATACTTTAATAAGAAATTATGTTCTATATTGCAGTCATATATTATATACTAGATATTATTACATTTTTAAAATATATAATATATAAATAAATTTTTAAAATGCTATCTTAACATGCTGATTATATATTGTATTATATGTTATGATTTATATAGCATATATTTATTATATGCTATACATTATAACATTAATGCATTATAATACACAATTACATAATATAGTGCAATGTAATTATAATATTAATCTATGCAATATAATAATGTAATGTTAAAATCTGATTTATTAATTGTTGACAGACAATCGAGGATACTTCCAATTCTGTCTACATATTCTTAAAAGCAACTGAGGCTAATCCATACACTGCTGTAAAAGGTTTTAGTTGTACTACATGCATAAAGACTGGATTTTTTATTATTGTCATTTTAATCTCTGGTACAAGCCTTTGTCAATTATAAGCTTGGAGCTCTGGTTGTTAAACTTCCATTGCCTTTAAACTGTGCTTGTTTCATATTTTTGCATTCATGTTAACATTTCAGTGACTGCCATAAAATGGCAGTGAATTGCCCCCCAGTCCCCCGAGACCATGGAAACTTAGGGCATTAGCAAAAAATATTATGGATTTGTAAGACATGGCTGCTACAATCAGTATGTGTCTTCAGACGTGCAAAATTCTATTAACTGGAGTCATGGAGGGACACAGGTAGCTGCCTGTGCCATCCCTCAGATAAAGGGACAAGACAACTCCCAGAACCATATAAATCTCACAGACAGGCAAGCAAATGGACAGATTTGCTGAGCTTTGCAGCATTAGATCAACAATGTTACCAAGAAATGGAAAAAACCAAAATGGTTCAAAAAGAGAGTCTGTCAAGCCATTCTGTACAAATCTGGGTTTTTACACTTGCAGAATGGCTTAAATCATGTTACATAAATAATTAAAAGTACATAAATAAACAAGCAAAACATACGCAAGGAGAGAGGGAAACTAATCCAAAATTACTTACAATTATAAATAGTCTATGTCACCCCATGACATTGCAACTTTAAGGCACCTGGGTTAAGTGGACATTTTTCCCTCAGGGATGGTTTACTTTGTTTATTCAAGATGGGCAAAAAAAGGTCGTTCCTTAATGGAGGAAAAATTACAAAAAGAACAAAAAACTGGCAGATGGGCAGGTGTGGGCAAAAGCCACTAGCTTTACCAGCCTCCCACCAACATACCAACTTTAGGGTAATGGTAGTCCTACACTATGGTATGGTTAGTTGCTAGGTTTGAGAGAGTTGGAAAGTGTACATTTGCTTTCTTGGGGGTAATATGCATGGAGTGCATCAAAGCACTCCAGTGCATCAAAGCACTCCAGAACCATCAATTGCAACAGATTTTTGAGGCTCTTTTAGTAAAAGAGCAGCTCCAGCTTTAGGAATCCTGCTTCCACATGAAACCCCCCACAGCGAGATGAGAAAACAATGGTCATATAAAATACCACCTTGACTGCTCAAACTGGTTTTATTACTTTTAGCAGCTGAACTTATTGCCAGCTGGTTTTATAAAGAGGGGTGCATCATCTGTCCTCTAGAGACAGGATAAATCTCATATAACCATAGTCAGCAGGAGCAGGCTTATATTGTTTGCCCTGGCAATCTTACCAGTAGCACTTTTCTGCACATGATGAATCACGATTGAATTTGTCCAGTTGATTAATCCTGTCATGGACACATATGGCATAAATATTGTGGGATGATGGTCTGAGTTGCTTGCTTGAGTTTATTCATGGAGTAGGCAGAGCATAATCCTCTGTCATTGCTTCTGTTCCCTTTTGGACATAAAATTGCAAGAGTCGTGATTAGGAAGTATTGTTTTCTGTCCATCTTCCCTTTAAAAGTGACAGAAGAATTTCTCTTGGAAGTCCCCTCACATGTATTTTATAGGAGATTATAGGAGTTGCAAGGGAGCCTATGACATCAGAAGAATGTATCTTAATTTGTCTGTTTGATGTCTTCATCATTTGAAGTACAGGTCAAAATGGCTCAATTCTCACAAGATGAGCAATTTTGGAAATTCTTCACCAGTACTTCATTCTTCTATAAGGCATTTATTCATTTGAGTTGCTAGCCTCCCCTGGTCTTTCTAGTCTTTCTCTACCTGCAAGTTAAGTATTGGATTAACACATGAGATTTTAATTTATGCTAGCAGAATACCTAGTCACAGTAGATAGACTTCGCAGTAATCATCCTAGCCTATAGCAGACAGGAGTCTACTGAAGTCATCAGTGCCAAGGCTTCTTGCACACCAACACGGTTCCATTCACTGGAACAAAGATACCTAAAATTAACATTTGTGTTATTGTAAAAGAAGAATTAGAATTATTATCCCGAGAGCAAAACTGAAGTTACATATTAAGAAAATGAATAATTATAGGTAATACATAAAAAGCCATAGTGAGAATGACATTGTACAAGTCACTCATGACATTGTCTAAAATACAGCAGATATTCCTGGTAGTTCATTCCCAAGAAAAATTAATTTATACTAGAATAAATGCATGCAAGGGTTACTAAAATAATGAAAGGCTGATAGATCTTTGACTGTTTATGAGATGTAACTGCAATCTATACAACTACAAATGATGGAGGAGAGCTATCCAAACTAAGAACAATCTTGACACAAGCAAAAATTGATATAAACTGCCCATGAATACGTTCAGACTGGAAAAGACACTTTCCATCCATCATATAGTGATATTCTGTAGCAGCTTTACCCTCAGTGAAGTACCAGCAAAGAAAAGTGTAGCTACATTCAAGCAAACATTTGATATATCATGAAAAAAATTACATACTGTGATTGTATTCAAGAACATGGAACTGACTCGGTGATCCAGAAGTATTATTAATATGCTATTTCTATATACCAGTTTTAAGGTTTTCCTGGGGTTCCTGAAGCACAGAAGAAGCATTTTCATGAAGACTGCAAAAACAGAAGAAAAAGGAGAATGATCAGTTCTAATGAGAGCAAAAGTGAGTATCTCTATAAAAACACATGGGCAAAGTATTTCTAAAAATAGCCTCTCTCAAGCACCTGACTGAAAATTGAACTCTGACAATCTTCAGTGTACCACAGGAACACCTGTGAGCTAAAAAAAATTGTCCAACTAGATGGACTTGAAGCTGTGTTTGTATTTCCATATGTATTTGTATTTGCATTTGTATTTGTATATATGCATGTATATGTATACAATTGCAAGCAATACAATATGCTTTCTATATCTGCATCAGAGAAGTACTTATCCACAATAAACTGTTGAAATTTTGGTTAGCTGTAATATGCTGACCTTTGTTTTATATTAATACTCAAGTAGGTTAACGCAATGAGAAATTAATTTTCTTAAACAGAGCTATTGTGTAAATGATTGAGACATAATGATACCCTTCAGGAAGTCCAAACTTAAGAAAGGGCTTTTGAAGGAAGCTTTTCAATATGGATAGAAATATTTATAAGGACACAAGTGCATATATATATATATATATATATATATACACACACACACCCATCAGTTTGCATCTTTGTAGGGTAAAATTCCATACTTCAGGAAAAAGTAAGAGGTTAGCTATACAAATATTTATTTCCATAGGTGTTTTTGGCAGTGTGCTCCCCACCCGCCATTTACTTTATAAATAGTGGACAGCCCAGGGCCTGTTGAGTTCTGCACAGCATCAGGCTGCACACCAGCACCTCCCCTTGAGCAGGGATGCCTCTCAAGGTTACTCCTCAAGGCTGAGAGATGTCTTGCTACAACAGATTCTTGGTAAGTGATTAATAGCATGCTAAACTTTGAAATCTTAGCTAAGCAATAAAAAGGATTGATTGTGCACATATAACCCTTTAGACATAAACCATTGACCAAGTCTGGGACTAGGATTGGATCCAGCCACACCTAGGCTCCTCTCTGAGTAGAAATTTAGAAAGCAAGGCAGTCCTTTCTGAACCTCATGACTCAATGAGAGGATCTCCCTGACAGTTTCGTTTGACCCTGTCCTCTGCGCAGTAATAATCAAGTGTACCTTGCCATTGAACTTTGTTAATTCACTGTTTTATATCAGTGAAGTATGTTGTTGCTTCTCTTTTACGACTGAAGTGCATGACGCTATCCACAACTGTTACACATTATTACTGCTGCTAAACACTTGTAAAAAAAAAAAAAAAAAAATATATATATAGTTTTAATGTTTTTGCATCTTTCAGCAAATATGCTGAAATATGAGCAGTATAATGATTGATTCCACCGATGATATTGTATTTGGACTATTATGGAAGATACTGTATTTGAGGAATTTGTGATCTCAGACAAACCATGTCACTTGTCTTAGGCCTAATTACCCCTATGCCAGCATGAGTGACCGCTGTATAACCTTACCTATCTAACAACGCCAGAGAACATGCTGGGATGACCAGAACGTGCTGCTCCTGGATATAGCTCCCAGATACATGCAGCTGGATATACTCTGGTGAACAAAAAGAGACAACATTCCTATGTGTCAAGACAAGAAATATGTTTTTGTTTATTACACTAAATAGCGGATACCATGGTAATGGAGGAAGACTGAACCTCTCCATGGCTGGGAATTCTGCATAGTGCGCTTTGTTTGTCCACTGGGCATTTGTCCAAAGCTGGAGTTCCCAACATCTGAAGGAATGTAATATTCACTCACAATCTATATTTCACTTTCTATTTCTATCTTATTATTAAAGGAATTTTACTATGCTGTTGTGACTTTTTCATTGAGACCTGGAAAGAAATCCGTACCCTTTCCAGTGCAGAACAGATATCCTTTATTTTTGTAGAAATTTATCCAGCATTCATATAAACTATTTTTCCTTGATACATTTGTATTTTTATTTCTTGCATGTGATATGGAATCAGATACTTAGAGTCCTTTTTCTGTAATAAGTAAGTTGCTAACACTCTACTTTATACATGTTCACTATTGTAATTGGAAACCTTACAGGAAATGAAGTGTGAATTGCAGAACAAAAATGTATTGTGAAGGAAATGATGCGAAGTTCCATGCGAGCTAGGTAGACCAAATCATAGTTGGTTTGTTTCTTTTTTCTTTCAGACGCTTTTCCTTCTTTTCAAAAAATCATTGCTTATTCTATGCCTGTGCTTCTATATCCTTACATTTGTCCTTTCTTCCAATTAAACTTCCTCAGTTCTTGTCTTTTATTATCTCAGAAGGTTTTCTTTCTTACTCCTACTCTGTTACACCAGATAAAATCGGCGTCAATTATATGTGCACCAACTGATGAGCATGCATGTATCTGTTTGATAGCTCTATTTTACCATAAGGAGTCTGAGATTTCTCACTTTGCTATTTAAACAGTAATTTTCTCTTTTGCAACGTCAATGGAAAACACTATTCTGATGGCCAAGTTTTGCATACATGCACCACCTTTTCCCCTGTTTATTACAAATATACATTTAGTTATTCAAAATACAAGAAGATGAAAATCCAGATATTTTTTTTCTTCTTCTTTTTACAGAAGTTTCATAAACAGGATTAATAATACATGTGTGTCTTTTACTTTATTGTAAAGACTGGTCTAGAAAGTTCACCAAAAAAAAAAAAAATTATCAAAGAAATAGGACTTCAAAATAAATTTACTTCACAATGTAAAAAGTAATCTATTTTGTCCATAGATAACTTATGGACTTATAACTTTTTCTGTGCTTATGGTACTTAAAAGGCTCATATGTTGCTTTCAAGGATTGAAGGAGTTAATACTATGAGCAGGATTTAAAATCTCAAAAAGCACTTTTTCCCACAGGGGATGAGATATTTTTGGAAGCAAAACTATGCTCTTAACAGTACACAGTATATTACTGAAAAAAAAAGAGTAAGGACAATGTGAAGAGTTAAAGTATTCCTATGCTTTAATGTACACATTCTCCATTGTTTACATACTTTTCAGGGATGTTGTACTATTTACCTTTAACATTTTCTTGTTCCTCACCATTTTTAGACATTCATGACAGCAAAGTAAATCAGTCCCTTTTGTAATATGTTTTATCCATGAAAGTGAAAAAAGTTCAAACAAAAGCATCTTGACCACGTGCATCTGCTTTTGCACTGTAGTTTAGATGCTGAATTTGCCTACGAAGAGAAAATTATTATCCCTACTTATCATACTCTTGTTTACACTATTGAACAGTCTTAAATAACTGTCAGAATTCTTTCAGGAGAACATTAAATGGAAAATGGGCTCCAGGTGTCTGCCTAATGCACTCTTACTCTATGGGACCAGGCCAGAGGTAGTTCAAACTAAAATCCCTTAAATACAAATAATGTGGTTGTTCTGTCTTTAGCTGTAACCATTTCACTGAAAAGATCTTCTACTGCCATAGTACTCCTACATCATGATTTTACATGGCCTTAGCCTTTGCCAAGTATAAATTATTACTGAGAATATATAATTTTATTTTGTTCATATGGATTTTACAAAATGTCTTTTCACTAAACAATACATGAAGAAATAAGTACAGGAAGCAAGTTAAATTTCTTTGCTGTAGATTAATTCAAAATGGAAATGTAGATGAAAATATATATTCTTTAATCAGAGCAATCAAACAATCAACTCTCATATAATAGCAAGATGAACTTCGATACCATAACATATTCTGACACCCAACATGGCTTCGCCAAATGCAAATCATGGCTGACTAATCGGGTGGCCTTCTACATGGAGTGACTATATCAGTGGAAAAGAGAAGAGCTACAGATGTCTTCAAGGCCTTTGATCCAGTCCCCTGCAACATTCTGCCTGCTAAATTGGAAGGATAGGGATTTGATGGGTGGAACATTAAGTCAACAATGAATTAGCTGGATGGTTACATCCAAAATGTTGTCAATGGTTCAACATCCAAGTGGAAACCAGTAACAAGTGGTATCCCTCAGTATCCCAAAATATCCATACTGGGACCAATAAAATTTAATCTTAATCAATGATGTAGTGGGATTAACTGCACCCTCAGCAACTTTGCAGGTGGCCCGAAGACTAGTGGTGCAGTTGATTCACTAGATAGAGGGACCTTGATAGGCTCTTGAAGTGTGTGCCCAGGTGAACCTCATGAAGTATAACAAGCCCAAGTGCAAGGTCCTGCACCTGGATTGGGGCAATGTTCAGTATCGGTACAGACTGGGGGATGAATTCATAGAGAGCAGCCCTGCCAGGAAGGACTTGAGGATACTGGTTAAAGAAAAATTGAATATGAGCCAACAATGTGCACTTGCAGCCCAGAAAGCCAATCATATCCTGGGCTGCATAAAAAGAAGCGTGGCCAGCAGGTTGAGGAAGGTGGTTCTCTCCCTCTACTTCACTCTTGTGAGACCCCACTTGGAGTACTGCATCCAGGTCTAAGGTCCTCAGCACAAGAATGTGGACCTGTTAAAGCAGGTCCAGAGGAGGGCCACAAAGATGATCAGAGGTCTGAAATATCTCTTCTATGAAGAAAGACTGAAAAAGTTGGTGGTGTTCAGCCTGGAGAAGGCTAGGCTCCAGGGAGACATGGCTGTGGCCTTTCAATATACAAAAGGAGCTTAAAGATGAAGAAAGAGTTTTTACCAGGGCCTGTAGTGACAGGACAAGGGGCAATGATTTTAAACTGAAAGAGGGTAGGTTTAGATCAGATATAAAAGAGAAATTTTTTTACAATGAGGGTGATGAGACACTGGAACAGGTTGCCCACTTGTGGATGTTGTGGACGCCTCATTGACAGTGTTCAGGGTCAAGTTGGATGAGTCTTTGAGACACCTGATCTAGTGTAAGATGACCCTGCCCATGACAGGGTGTTTGAAATTAGATGATCTTTAAATGTCCCTTCCAACTTAAACATTTCTGTGATTCTATGATCCTGTCACTGACCTACATATATATATATATATACATGCACACCTATGAATGTTCACTGCATTCTATAAAATACATTTCATAAAGAATAGTTTTTACCTAATCCAGTACAGTTTGTTTATTTCTTTTTGCCAACTAGTCTTCTTACTGGAGTACAAAATTAAACAGGGTAATTCTCTTTTAGTGTCATAACACTGTAAAGACTCAACAACACAGTGACACTGAAGTATAAATGCAAGAACTATGTGACTGAAGTAATGCATTAGTTGTAAGTATGAAAATCAAGTTTCTCCTATAGTTATAACTGGGCTGTAGCTGGGTATCAGGGCTGTGTCTGCATGTACATCTTAAGTATTTCAGTCATTAATTCTCCGGGTTGTCCAGAAACTCCCAACCAGTCATCTGCAGATATGATCTAGTGGGCTGGCTTGAGAGAGGTTCTACCTTGAAACTCGGTGACTGACTGGACCTAGGTCACCAAATATTTCACTGACAGTTAAAGAAGCCCCCCAAGGGAGAATGGGCAACTGGATCCAGTGGGTCTGCTGCTCATGTTAGTCATAATGCTGGTTAAAAATCCTTCCACAGGAAAATCAAAGGAAACTGTAGATTTGAGGTTTATGCCAGACTATGGTGCATGAGTCATGCATCTGTTTTCAAGAATTATGATTTTTATATATAACACATACAATAAGAAATAACCATGCTATATCCTTGCTTTAAACAATCGTCACAAAACTACTGGATTTTAATAGCAAGATTTGCTTATAAACTCAACAACACACTAATTTTAATTTGAACAGTCAATATCATTTCTGTTTTCTGAAAAACTCGTAACGTCTCCAGCAATTCTGTTTCCTGTATGGCATTTAAATGTTTCTCACTTAAATCTAGGAAATCTCTCTATATGCCAAGAGGAAAAAGAAATGTTGTCAAACTGATGATTCATATGAATCATCTGTCTTCTGTACTGTTAGAGCAGTGCAAAAGGGTGAACTAATTAGCCCTGAAGCTTACTGCCTGTTAGGAGGAGGACAGGTTAGGATCTATGCTCTGAGGTATTGTTTTAGTGACAGGCTCAAGCGTAATGTTCTGTTTTTCCCTGCTGCCTGACTGAATAGGACACAAATGAGCCTCCAAATCTGTGAGACATCTCCTACCATCATTGTTGTTTACTATGTGTAAGCACGGTATTCAGAATTATAGCAGCATTTTTTGTCTGAAATCTTCTTAGTTCAAAACTATGCAAAACTATTTTCTTTAAAGCACTTCTTTAGCACAGTTATTTGAATACAATAGTAAACTGAGACTTTGATATGAATGTAGCTTAATCATAGTAAGTATATTGACCTGTGGCATGAAAATACAATAGAAACACGTTGCTTCATACGCTCCTTTCTATTCACACTGTATACCCTCACTTTAGCAAGACCTTTGACATTGCCTCCGATGGTCTCCTTATCAGGAAATTGGTGAGATATGAGCTGGGTAAGTGGATGATGTGGAAAACTAGCTGGACTGCTAGGCTCAGAGAATTGGGATCAGAGTTGCAAAGTCCAGAAGATGACAAGCAACTAGCCTTTGAGGGATCAGTGCTGGGATCAGTATCATCTATTATCTTCATTAATGACCTAGACAATGGGATGGAGTGCATTCTCAGCAAGTTTGTGGACACCACCAAATTGGTAGAAGTGGTCAGTACACTGGAGGGCAGGGCTGCTGTTCAGAAGGAGCTAGACAGGCTGGAGAAATGGGCTCATGACTGTAAAGTCCCGCACTCGGGGAGGGATAACCCCATGCACCTGAACTACAGGCTGGAGCCCAACTGACTAGAAAGCAGCTCTGCAGAGAACCTGAGAGCCCTGGTGGGCAGTAAGTTTATCATTAGTCAGTGGTGTGCCTTTGTGTCAAAGATGCACAACAGCATCCCAGCTGCATTATGAAGAGTAATACCAACAGATTGAGGGAGGTGGTCCTTTCCCTCTCCTCAGTGCTTGTGAGGCCACATCTGGAGTGTGGTGTCCCAGTCTGAGTTCCCCAGTATAAAAGAGACATGGATATAAAGGAGGAGGTCCAGCAAAAGGCCATGAAGATAATTAAGTTATTGGAGCATCTATCTACGAGGGAAAGCTGTGAGACCTGGGATTGTTCAGCCTGGAGAAGAAAAGACTACAGGAAGATGATATTGCTGTCTACCAGTACCAGTACCAGAAGATACAGAGAAGACAGAGTCCGAGTCTTAAAAGAGGTTAAATGAGGAGCAATGGACACAGGTTGGAACATGGGAAATTGCAATCAAATATGATGAAGCATATATTACTATAAGGGTAATTGAACACTGGAACATGTGGCTCAGAGAGTTTGTGAGATATTTGTCCTTGGAGGTGTTCAAGACTGGACTGGCCACAGCCCTGAGCAGCCTGACCTGATTAGACCTGCTTTGAGCAGGTTTGGGCTAGAGACCTCCAAAGGTCCTTCACGACTGACAGTGTTCTGTGACTAACAGGCAGCATTCTGTATTTCCAGAGATACCCCTGAAAGCTCTAAGCAGGGCCCTGGGCTGAGGGGGCCACACCAGCCATAGACACCTCACTTGTCAGAGGGACCATGGGGTGCTGTCCCTCACAGTGACACACACCTCCCCAGGCTGAAGTCACCATCAGCCTGGGGACTTCAGGTACATAGGCAGGGACACAATACCAGAAAAGAGGGGCTGGTGTTAGGCACTTTTCTTGTTTAACAATTTATTGTTAGTAATGAGGTATTCTGTATGAATTTGGAGTATTAATATTAGTATTGTAACAGTGCTAATGTTTTCTCTATTTTTTGGGAGGGTTGTTAAGATTTTAGCTGGGCTAACACGATATTCTGGTTTCCAGGTAAAAGGTGTGTTCCATTTTCGATGCTAACAAGATTTTAGTGTAACAATAGAGGGGTTTGATTAGTTCCCACTGTACTACCTATGTAAGGAAGAAACTAGGACTACCATGAATGTCTTATTTCTGAGTTAGTCATACAGTTTAATTTTAGTCATGGATTACCCAGGAAAGTTCTTTATGAATGGTGAAATCATGTGCTGACCTGCTAGAAGATCAGTTGATCTGGTGGTGCTGATACTCCCAATTCCCACAAAATGGGAGCTGACTTTTAGAAGATCCTTGGATTGTCAGATAATGAAGCAGTCCACGCTGTAATCACCTAACGGCTAATGGAAGCAGAATGATTCCCAGACTGCGTAAGTGAAGGAGTTTTGGAAGGTAGCAGGAAGTCTGTATGCAATAATACAGAAGCTGTTATCAGAATACTAAATTCACTTCAAGAAGGAGCCCCAAAAGGTATTATAATAATGATCTGAGTTCTAGGAAGCTCGTACATGAGAAGCTTATGAAACTTCTTAAAACATGACTTATTCATAATTTAAAATTGAGTGCATCATTAAAAAATTCTGCAAATAGGTTCTATCTCACATTTGAAAGTATTGGTTGGAAACAAAAGCAAAATAAAGTAGACAATATAGATATATAATGCATAACCTATTGTAGTGAAGACAATCATTGGACGAGTCTGTCTAGGGATACAATATGTTAAGGAATTCCTACTGCATGAAGTCTTTCATTAAACATCCAGGCCTGGATGACTCAGAAAATTGCACAATAGCTCACACAGAAGTTTCAGGCTTGACACAGAGATTTTACGGGAAGAGATTCTTTGGTCTCTGTCATTAGCATGGTTGGAGAGAGCAAGCAGTGATCCTCATTATCTTAAGTTCTTTTGAATGTGGAGGAATATTATTGATTTTAAGCATTCACATTTTAATCAAGTTATTAGATGAAATGTTATCTAAAAAAAAGGAAAATTATTTCAATGTAAAATAGCATTCCATTACAAAATAACAGAATTCTCAGTTACATTTACATTGCCTAGCATTCTCTTCCAGAAAAAAGTATATTTGACATATTTTACTGATAAACTAAAGATACCAAAATTTTTTTCTTCTTCTTTTAATGAGATATCCTCAGACTGAATAGCTGCACATACAAGGTTAAACATATACTGACTGGCAGCTGAAATCTTTTTATCCTGTGATCTTAGGCTTTTTTGCTTTCTTGATTGTCTTTCCCTATTTGCTTGAAAATCACTTAAAAAAAACAACCAACCAAAAAAACAGAAAAGTTTACCATTTGGAAGGCTATCATAGTAAATGTCTTATCACCAGGTACTGCTTTTTGTTACAACAAACATTGACAAAAGCATGAATGGTATAGATATTCTTATTTACAGTACAGCAAAATATGGTAGTCAGGTTTTGACTATCCAAAAGTAACACAGGGACATGTATTACTGAGTAGTACTATCAGTTAAAATCCAAGCAAAACCAGAGTGTATAAAATGCTATCTACATTTATATAGATTTTTTGGAATAAAACAGTATAATGGGAATTCACATTTTTACCAACTGTAGAGTAATGAGTGGTTTAAAAAGTTAATAGAGCCGCTTATGGAATTAGTAAGAACTATCCTAGCATTTAATGTGTCATGATACATGTATAAGTTTCCTGTATTTTAAGTGGTTCTGTTGAATCACAGAACAGAAAACATCTTTTTTATTTTGATAAATACATTTAATTAGAAATTAACTCTATTGCACTATTAGGCCTTTTCTGAAAAGCCTTTATTAAACATGTCTAATAGAGAAGGTTTATGTCACATATTGCTACAAACTAGATCATATCTGTCTTTGTCAGTTTGTTAAATCCTGTGAGACTGGCAGTTTCAGATCACTGAGGAAACATTTCACAGTAATAAAAAAAAATTACTTTAATTTCTTTTCCCCCTTCATTCAGAAGCTTGCAGTTTCCAAAACAATTCCAAGATAGCTTGTAGAGATTTTTTATCATTGTTGGGTTCATCATGCGGTTCTATAACCAACTTATTGACTGGAATGGGGTAGCTAGTGTTTTGGTCTGAAAATCTTAAGTAGTATAAAGAGGACAAAGATTGGGTTTGGTAGAATGCTTTTAAGTGGTGAATTTATATCACAAGTATGTATTCAAACAAAAAAAGTGTAGTGATAGAGAACAAGGTGAACTGTATGACTGTTGTTTTCTCTTTGCAGTTCCTACCCATGTATCATTGGCAGACAATTTTCACATATCCTAAGACTAAGTACTCACAAATAGTTATGGCAACAGTCTATATGGTATCTTGAAAACGCTGGATGAATTTAGATTATTTTGTAAAATTTGCACTATACTGTTTGGCAACTCAGAAGGAAGCCAGAATGTAAACAAGCATAACAGCATTTTCAGAGTTCATTCTGCTCATCTCTTAAAGATTTCTTATTATCAGAATTTCTTATTCTCATCTTTACATTTACCTTTGACTTGTTTTATTGTTTGGGTTTTTTTACTGAAGAATTCATCATTTGTCCCAGTTCATAAGTAATTAGTATTATTCAGGACAATTTCAATGGGAAGAAAACATCGCTTCATTGTGAAAATTTAATTTAAAGTGTTTCACTTTTAAAAAAGCATTTTTAATGATTTTAAGCTATTCAAAGATAAATCAGCCACTTATTTAAAAATATATATATACTGCACTGAATTTTATCTTTTTTTTAAGTTCTGTTTATTTCCTCTCATGCTCTCTTTTAAGAAACTCCGGTGCTTCTTCATTAAAACCTCTGACAGGGGTCCAGAAAAAGAAGTTTCTAAAGTGATCACACAGGCATTTGTCTATTTTCATACTTCCAGGAAGGCAAGCAAACTAGCAAACTCAGAGGTTTCGATATGAATACCAGTTTGGCAAAAATAGGGATATTGAATCAGTCATCTCATAACATATCATATCTTCATATATGCTAAAAAAATCTATATTTGTTGAGCCAGGAATTCCAGAAAGACCAATGGCTTTACCCCAGTCACAGACATTCTGAGACATCTATTACTATGTGCCAAGTTTCATCCTCACCCCCCCCAACAGACCAGATTTATAGAAGCTGTAATATGGAACTTGATTTGTGAGCTGAGAGAGTACACTGTAAGCACATATTTGTAAAGTTGAGCATTGTTATCTAAAATTCTGATACTTATAATGATAATGCATAAATTTTCCAGCTATTTACATTTTTACAGTAAAGCCCTATTTGTTGCTTATTAGAATAACAACATAGCTGTGACTGGATCATATGCTGGTCCTTGGCATTTCACTACCAAACTCATCTGCAGGATCTAAACCCAAAGAAAATTTGAAGAACACCTCCATTCACCAGCGAAATTTTATTTATGAAAATGTACTGTTGTCCTCTCTTTTATTATTACTCCCTTTATCTAGAAGTAAAATATTTGCTTGAGATATAAATGACATAATCCAAGGCTCTCACTGCCTAACTGGATCTACTCCAAGGATTTTTCTACATGTTTCCCTCCTTTTTGACGCTGCTGACTTCTGGTTCTGGATTCAATATTTACTTTGGTTATATTTTTATGAATAACCTTCAGCTATCCTCATCTTTATTCCTCAGTAAACCACTCTTTTGGTTAGGCTATCAAAGAGAAGAATGGTTTCTTCCTTTGAGCGTGTTTTTTTTTTTCTTCCTTTTGTCCAGAGTGAAAGAACTCTACAGAAATTATAAATAAGAATATGCACTGTTCTTGATCTGTGGGATTTATTTTTGTATTACTGTACTCAATGGCTTTTTCTGCAGTGTTTTCAAGTAGGGTTTGCATATGTATATTCTGGGGAAAATAGTGCTGATGCTTGATAAAATACCTTGTTTACTAGCTTTTTTCCCCCCCCCTTGATAGGGAAGTGACAAAACTGTTTTCTAAACAGAGGAGTTACACTTTCCCTATTGTTTGTCTTTATGTCTCCTTGAAAGCTTTGAATGATAAAGAGCACTCAGAACAAGTATATTTACCTGAAATATGAAAATCTCTGACATTAAAAATTTAGAAATAATCAGATCCACTGGACATCTGATGCGGATGATAAAACATGCATACTTTTAAAATTATAATATGTTCATGTTTCTGAACATAAAGAGAAACACAAACCTCTGTTACAAGGAAACACTGCTAACTCACTGGGTGAAGAGAACTGGGAGAAATGGCAGGGAGTCTGTTTATTACGAACATTCGGTCCTCCAGGTGCACAGCAGTCACCAGTGGTTCTTTTAGCTGCTTCCACCCCTACCTGCCTCTCACTCTCACCCATGCCTGCCCCACTTCTGGATGAGTTTTTCTGCTCTTCTTGCTACGTTTTTATTTTTAAAAATCGGTATCAGAAATTTCTGGCAATCTCTTCTTTTTCCTGCTAGTATGCCAGACTATTTCATAGTGTATGAACAAGATCTCCAAGTAAAATCCATGGTGTTTGTCAGTCTGCTTCTTTGAACCCTGCTTTTATTACACTCGGTACCTTGCCCATTTTGAAGATTGGGATAGAGAATTCTTTAGGTATTCTATTATACGACCTTGAAAATGTCTTATGCTCAGTTCCCCTCTTTTTCAAAATGACCTGCATTTGGCATCATAACAGCACCTCACTGTAACGTACACTGGCCTGCTGTCAGAACTGGAGGGAAGGTACAATGCCTGTCAATTATGATTTCCTCTGCCTTTTGTTGATGTAGCAAGTCTCCAAACACTTTCTGAATAAATCCACTAGGATTATCTTTTCTGAATTCTCGCTTTATTCTTTAATTCATATCTCCCTTCTGTGGAAGTTTTCAATGTTATCCAGCTGGGCTGGCTTTTCTTTTTTTTTTTACAGTACTTTTCTGTTCTGTAGAATATTCCAGCTTCAGACACCTCTTTTACTTTTTCCCCCATTTGCAAAGCTGTGGGAAATGGGAAAAAAATCTGTGTTTCTTCTACATTTTTTGTCAATACTTTGGAGATAAAACCAGCCCCTCTACAATACCACTACCCTGATCTTTTACCATGGCAATTATACTTGATGTATTTTATTTAGAAATTTAAGTTTTTCCCTTTTTTCGTTGTTACAAGACTTAGGAAACAAGTTACTTTCTCCATTCACAGCAGCTGTGATTCCATAACAACTGTTGAGCTGGAAAAAGGTCTCCCTTTTAAAAAGTATCTATCTATATTATATCTGTCTATGAAGATGGACAAAGTTATGTTCTGCCTCCTATTTTGGAATATATGTAAGTAAAGAGTAACAGGGATATAATTAATCTTTAAACCTCTTGGAGTAATTAACAGTTCACATTTTCAAAACTTGAAGAGGGTCAATTTAAAAAAAAAGAAAGTATTTACAACAGAGAAGATAAAATTAATCATCAGTAGAATTTGGTCTTTAGAGGCTGATGACACATGTCAAATCATTCTTCTGGTCTGAAGAACAGATATTTAAGAAAAAGGATTTTTACATTTATTTCTTCAGAGCTTCTAGTATCCAGTTGCTTTTTGCAATAGTGCTTACGTTTTGATGGACTCATGAAACACCTTGTTTTCAGTCAAATTCTATCCCTTATGGCTGATTTGATCTTATTGGTGACTCTTTAAATCTACTTTTCTGCCTTGATACTAGATCCTGGCTTTTTTTGAGACCATTTGGTAAATACAATTCCCTTACCCATGTGACACAGTTGCTAAGATATTTGAATGGATATAGGTTGTAAATTCTAGCCTGCAATGCTAATATTCAGAAAAGGATGATTATGAGAATTCATTTGCTATAGAGATGTTTGGCTTGACAGCAGGACTTATGCAGCTAAAACCTACTTGTTTTAATTTCCTTGAATGAGAGAAAATGCTTTCACTGAGCAGCACGGATAAACCATTGCTTTCTGAGGGAGCCATTGATTTTTCAGATGTAAAGTGAATGAGTGATGGTTACCCTGAATCTGCTAAGCTTCCTTAAGTAATTTGTGAAAGAACTGTAGAAAAAACAGGCATGTATATGCACATATATGGACCTGGACTGAAATTATTAAAAAAAGTTCAATGCTGTCTGCCTTTTTTATAAAAATATTGTTATGGGGTGAAAGGCACCCAAAAGCACTGCTCAGGTAAATAAGACATTGACTGCCAGTGCCCAGCTCAGAACTCTCCACTGGGAAAACAGACGAGGCACAGAAAATCATTTTGGAGAGGCTTACCAAAACCCTTGGTATGCATCTGTGTACAGGAAACAAGAAGAAGTACAAATTAATTCTCAATATATCTACATTCTTATAACATGTTTGAGGTGGGAGACCAGAAGGTAGTAGTAAATCAGATGTTAAGGAATACTGAACTGAAACTATCTGGTATTAACTGCTTAGCATTAGTAGTTTCTTTTGCAGTAGGCCGCAAGCTGTGCGCTTTCACCCGGATGTGTTGAATTTTACCTAATTCCGTGAAAGAGACCCTCAAGAACTGATCCAAGCTAGGATATAAGGAAGCTAAAACCATCAGCAGAGACCACAACCCCACAGATAAAAGAAACAAAAAAACAAAAAAATGGACTGCACAGAGTCGAGACCCAGTGGAGAACAAGGAGACCCAGACCTTAAAATTATTATTGGTCGAACTGTCAAGTGAGGGGTGGGAAACTCAGATTGTAAGGATATGTGCTGGTTTAACCCCGGAAAGATGTGCTGGTTTAACCCTGGCCGGCAACCAAGCACCACGCAGCCACCCGCTCACTCCCCCTCACCCAGAGAGATGGGGAGGAGGATCGGAAAAGAATGT
>JAVJGI010000014.1:49567807-49579675 GCA_035590275.1 Ibycter americanus | reverse complement strand
AGGGGAGGTTTAGGTTGGATATTAGGAAACATTTCTTCACTGAAATGGTGGTCAAGCATTGGAACAGGCTGCCCAGGTGGTGGAATCACCATCCCTGGAAGTATTTACAAGACATCTAGTTGTGGTGCCTTGGGACATGATGGACTTAGCAGTGTTAGGTTAATGGTTGGACTCGATGATCTGAAGGGTCTTTTCCAACCTAAATGATTCTATGACTCTATGATTCTAGTGGGTGGGACAGAAGATGAACATATTTGACAAATTCCCAAATTGTCTGACAAGCTTTGCTACACTTGAACTACTAAAATGAGCTGGTAAGATGTGTGTTATTCTCATGTTTAATGGAGACCTCACCTATCATGCACCAGTGTTTGAAGGTTCACTACAGGCTTATTTGTATCACTGGTCCTCCAAGGATTAGAGGATATATTTTTGGCAGCAATATTATTTATATCAATGTTCTCTGAAGGTTAATTATTTCTGGAAATGGCAATGATATCATAATTCATTCTGGGCCTGGTTCCACCACTTTTCTTCCTACAGAGCTGAAGCCTGAGAGAAGCCCCAATAAATCAGTGAAGTTGCTCATAAATAACATTGTATTCACCTTGAATGAGAATGGAAAAATCAAGTCCTCTGCAGTCAAAACCCTTTATGACTTTTTTGATTTCATCCTTACATTTTGCTTACTTGTTTAGTCATGGCATTTTCTATTGAAGATTCTACAAAAACATTCATGGCACAGTCAGATGAGATTCTTCATGAATGCTACCAAAGAGAAATACTAAAGCTACTTCTTGCCTTTCTTATCAGGAAGACCAATTTCGGCAGTACAAAGAAAGGCATTGTGAGGCATGTTGTTTTCAGTTCCTTTGAAATGTTTGCATCTTATTCTGAGTCTTTTTAAGAAAATCACATGTCAAAAAGCAAAGAAAAGTCAACAACTGGCTATTGTGTTTCTGTTAGCATAGCATCAGCCTTAAGCAGAACTGAAAAGGGCACAAACAGTTCTGAATGGAAGTAGAGCAGATGAAGAGAAGAAAACTTCAAAGAAGAAATTACTATAAACCTTGTGTCTGATTTTGGGTTTTTTGTTGTTTTTAATAATGAAATATTTCATATTTATTTTCTCATTCCTTTAGATTCAACGGAAAGAATTAAATTGCTGTCTTAATGGTATTAAATCTGCAAATCTAACCCATTATAAGGAAACACTGGGCAACAAGGGCCATTTTTGGGTCTCAGCACATCTACTGAAGCCTGTTAGCTGGAAGCTTACGCTAGGATTTTCGGCTTCACCAACTACTTTTATAGTAATAATTTCTCATTTTTAAAAAAGAGAATCAGTGTATAGAACAGGAAATAATGTATTGGAAAAGTAATTTGCAATGTGAATTCAAAGGCAGAAAAGTATCTGTTATGTACATATTTTGAATAATATATTATATATATATACATATATGCATATGTATCTCTTCTTGCATATATATCTAAGTAATGATAAAATTCCCACTTCCATGCTTTGACAATAGTTTTTGAATATAACTGTCTATATGCTGATGTAAATCTCCAGCAGACATCTTTATTATATCGTTGTTATTATCTCTGTCTGTTAAACCTCATCAGACCCTGGTGCTAATGGTTAGCATAGTCTTAGTTTTCTCTGGTAAGTCTTCCTCTAAATCACTACACAGAATCAACTGAGTGGTAAAACTTCACCATCTGATGAAGCTCTAGTGATTTCAGTTTCATTTCATTTTAGTAGGGCAGATGGACAGCAAACTTATTTATTTCATTTCCAGTCTTTTCAGTTTAACATGACTCTGTCACGCATGTTTCTGTTTGAACTAGCTGTTTCTTACCAAAGAGTCCTTTTCATAGTAAAAGAACTTTCAGACTCAGAAATAATCATGAGAGAAAGCATTATCCCTTGTCATCCACTTACAGTCTCTTTCTCCCAATTTCTCGGATAAGTTCAGCTATTTTTAACAAGATGCATAATGATTAATGTCTGTATTGGTATCATAAAATCAGCAAATACATTGTGGGCTGAAAATTTAAGCAGAAGATCTCTGTGAAATTATATCCCCATAGTACTTCAACAGAAGAAAACAGAAAGATCCTTCCTTTTCTGGAAATTCTGCCTTTCTGGATCCTTGATAAATAAGATCTGCATTTAAGAAATTATATTTTTATTCTTCCTCCAAACTTTCATTGACATATGAGAATGCAGAATTACCTCTAAACCTCAGGACATAAGGTTTATATGACCAATAAATGCTAAGAATCCAAACTGAGTGAGAGGAACTCTTCTGTCTTAGGAGTGACATATTCTCATCAAATGTCACATCTGCTTCTGATACAGCCGCATCCATTGTGAAAGCAACCAAAACAAACAGGTGAAAGTCCTATAGGTAGTACTAAAGGAAGAACAAGCATAACTTGCTCAGTAAGTTAAAGAGCTTGGTATAAAGTCCTGAGTCAGTCTCACTTGAAGATTGGACAGTCCATTACCTGAAACTAAGAAAGCTTTTTGGCTATAGAGATGACCAGAACTTGAAAAAAATTATGAACTTTAAATTTAAATGTCAAATTCAAATGCCTACGATGTAGGCATAGACAAGTGGAAAATTATCTTATGAGCCCATCACAGTCGATGGGAAGCAGCTGACATTTCTATGACAAAAATTACTTCTGTTAGCAACTCAATTCTGTTGTTTCAGCTTTGATGTCAGGTACATTTGAGATCCCCTAGGATAGTTTCGACATCCACACAGGGTTTGCAGGCAAAAACCCCAGGACTTTAGAAATTACTTTCTGAACAGGCAGATAAAACTCAGGTGGGATATCACAGAGTGCATTTAATATCATTAGACACCTATACAGAAGTAACTGAATTATCCTGAGGTGTCTGTATGAGGATGAGATTAACTAAATCTTACAGTAGTATTTCTTCTTAGGGACTGTAAAGGGAGTCTTTAGTGATTAGCTCAAGTAAAGATGTCTGCCATGTAGGTGTCTACATCTGATTGGTAAATTACATCCTGGTTTACTCTGAGGAGAGAAAATAGTGTTTATTGTGACACGATTGCACAAAATGAGGAAGTAACTAAGAGAAGGAAACATACAAATCTGAGGGTGGAATAAGTCTGAAAGTAAAAGAATTATGTTTAGGTGTCTATAGGTTTGTAAGGTATCTAGGCTCCCTTTATAGTTGATGAACAGACAGTCAAATGAATTATTTAGTTCACTTTGAAGTGCACACCTAAAACATTACTCAGTTCCCTAAATATCTGCACCTAGAGCTGTTTAAGTGTTGTGCTAGATATTGCTGTAGGACTGACAGATATAACCCAGGTCTTATAGGAGACTATCATGCTTCTGGAGATGGACTTGAAGGCCTCCTGTCTAAATTCTAACACTAAATGCTTACATTTACACAATTGCATTCTGCCTACAGCTGACTATACTGGCAAGTATAGAATTCTGTTGGGGCAGACTGTTACTCTCAGATAGTTGTAATTCACTGCTCTATACTTTGTGAATTTACTCATTTATGTCTATAGCACTACAAGAATGTGATGAAGCATTATGAAGCCCTGTATAATATATTCACATAAAGTGAATAGCATGCTAAATTTTAACTTTTATGTTGGTATCTGTACATATACAAGTAATTATTACTAAAGAAGGTGTTGGCTGATAAATTTCAACAATATACAACTTAACTCCTCAGTTAGCCAAGCCCAACATACATGCTCTGAAGATTCCACATAGCTTCATTTTGTTCTTTATCAGCTGTTGACAACGACTGGCATTAGCATGACTGGGATGAAACACTGTTTTTATCCCTCACATGTGCCCTTTTTATTACTTTCATCTTCTCAAGCATTTTCACAATGTATATGCAGCCTACATTCTAAATTTATTTCACATTTAATAGCTAAGGCTTTTACAAATATGACATCAGAAGATAAAATCAATGATGTTACAGGCTTCAAAATTTCATTAAAACTTTAATTACAAATTAAAGCAAGATAACTTGATTAATAATAATAATAATAATAATAGTAGTAATAATAATACCCTAAATCTGTTCTTGAGATGGATTAAATAAAAGGCTGAAAAACATCCTTCTGTTGTTCTTGAAGGCCAGGTCCTTTGAACCTGTCTTTATTTCAGTGGATGAATTGAACAAACTGTTCAAACAATGCTGCTCCTTGACTAGCTTTATCGCTCATTCTCCTTGCATGTTTCATCTGGAAATTACTTTTTTTCTGGAAATTGAGCTGTACATGCACTTATTGAAGCATCAATATCCCTATCTCTTCAGTAATTTTATCCTTTTAGGCAAGTCCTATAAGCTTGTAGGCACCCTTCCTGCTTTCCAGTCACTCACTTTTCATATTTACTAGCTTATATTAACATGCATTAAATTATAAGCAACTAAATAAAACATTTACACCTTTCACACAGACAGTAAACCAAAGTTTTAAAATAAACTTTTATTGCATTATAATAGCACTGCAAATAATGGATTAAAATGATTACTCTTTTGTTTTAAATGCAGTTTATATCTTTCTGTCTGATTACTTTGGTTGTAAACAAACTAAAACATGCTAAATGGCTTACTACCTTTTATCTACAGACTTACTGGAGACCCAGCAGGTTGTGACAGGTGAATTTTGTGCAAGAATTATAAATTTCATAGACAGCATGATTCTAGCAGAATCAACTAGTTTTTGTGAGCACAGCAGGTAAAGTTTTTTGTCATTTTTATTTAACTTTATTTATATTATCTGGTTTTATTTGTGTTGTGGGGTTTTTTTCTTTTATGGGTGGGTTTTTTTTTTTCTTTTAATGTATTTGTGTATAGAGCTCAATCTTACAATGGCATGCTTACAAATTACGTTAGCCTCATATCAGCTATTATCATCTTGATTTCCCTGACTTTGTGAACGATGTTAGCAAGGCTCAATAATGTGGTTAAAACCCAAAAAAGTGTCAGCGTTACATATCCATCAGCATGCACTGTGTCTGATGGAATCAGTCTGCCTGCTGCAGGACTTTAGTTCTGCCAACAAATAGGAACACAAAGACCAATAGTAAAATAAATAAAATGAAATGCATGTTTGTGACTTCACGAGCTGCAGCTGGTATTATGAAGTAAAGCAATCTTTTCTGATAGCACACGTATCTGTTTAAAGAAATAGAGCATAAACAACCATATAAAATTGCCAAATGTTTTAAGATGGCAGGCACAGAACTGTCCAAAGCACATTTGTAAGGCTGATTCCAGCCTGTTACAACAGAGCTAATTTGTGTAACATTGTTTCAACTTAGGCCAGTTGCATCCATAGTACAGCTTCTTTTCACAATATACAACTTCCATCTTTTTCACTTTCCTACTAAAAGAATTCACCTTCAGATATGAAATAACTATGGGCAAAGAACATATCATCATCCAGAGGTGATGTTAGGTTTATTAAATTGAAAAGATCATGTCTGTGATGCCATATAGTCATAAAACCCTTCAGCGAGGGTGGGATCAATTTCACTTCTTTTCACATGTCTAAACTTAAACTGTTTGCCCAAAACAGCCATAATAGATAAGGTAGGTCTAGTGTGAAGTCACTGAGTCTGAGCAAATCTGGTCATCTGCTTTAGGAGGTGATGAATTGCACTGTGAACTGAATTTTACTAGCTATTTTAAGAAACTGTTCATTACAGAGCAATTGTAGTGACTATTCAGGATGAGGGATACCTCACCACATCATAGTTAGTGTAGGTCCTACTTAGGTAGAATTTCTGATGTATCTCTTCTCTACTAGTTGTCTTGATGGGGTATAGCTTTTAGAAAATAATTTTTCAGATTGTACACAAGCTTAGCCTGGGGCTCTCCTGCTGTGTTGTTTGTGCATTTATCAACCATATGTCACTAAATTATGCGTTTTTCTTTCAGAGCAAACTGGTCATGATGTCAAAAGCAAGCAGATGCACTGATGAGAAGTACTGTTATAAAAAATGCAAGGGAAATAGCCAGTTTCTAAGAAGTAATTATGTCAGAATGTCAAAATAATGTTAATTTCTCAACAAAAGTCAGGAAAGAAGACTGTTTACCCATACTTTACATAATCTACACAGATGGAAACAGACATGTTCATGCTTGTGCTTTTTAAACTTCTGGTTGGACGGATATGAGAAGTCTTTCCCTGTGCAAAACGTGTTCCCGTCTTGAGTGTTATAGCCAGCATTAAACGTCTCTGAATAACTGTCTCTGTCCATTTAGACAGACAAACCTTTAGTATTGGTGAAGTCTTTAATTAGAGGATTGAATAGTTTGGACCATGACTTTACACATCATTCTGAACACAGAATGATATAAGCAGTAGTAAACTCAGAGGGCATGGACAGTCAGGTAAACCTAGTAATTTAATCTATAGTTATAGCTCTAGAAAAGGTTCAACTGAAATTGCTCTTCTGGGAACGGCTAATTCTTTTTTCTTTCTTTCTTTTTTTTTCCTGATATACACGCAGAAGACATGCTGTCTAAAGTCTTGTAATGGTCATTTGATTGAAAATAGAATAAGAAGTTCTCCAGAACCTACCAGCCTCCATCAGATACATACTTAGAATTTTCTAAAAATTTTCATTTTATCTCTTTATTTAACTGGACAAGACAAGTGCTTGGACTTGCTCTCAACTTTCAGCAGTCTCAGTCTCAAATGAATTGTTCTAAATCTGTTCCTGGATAAAAACATAGTCAGCATAGTCATGCTTTTGATTCATATATTCAAGTTCTCCAGCTACCTCACTTCAGTAGTACTGGGACACCTTCTACCCAGACAAGTGACCGCTATCCCACCTCCTACTTCCTGCAGAAGCACCCATATAGATATACATCCATAAATGCATAGGTATAGAATGAATAAAATATTTTTAATAAGAGCTAATGAAATTAATAATTCAATTTAAAATGTCAATAGAAGATAATTAAAAGTTAAAGTCTGAAGGCTGTAGAACATGTACCAACATATTGGTGGATTACTTTAAGAGGGCACAGGGGCATCAAAGGGCAAAGGGCAGCATGAACAAGTTGGAACATGCCCAAGGGCTATGAACCTCTCCTGAAAGGCCCATCAAGGGATCCCTGGTCAAATCCGCTCACATGCAAAGATCCCAGACCTCTGAGCTGGTCTGAGAGACCCTGGCATCTAGGCCCAGCCCAACATAACTGTGCAGTATTACTGGGTGAGACTTTGGGCTTTACACAGTGGTACAAGACACAGGCAACACTGTCTGTGAAAATGAGAAACCAGAACAAAATGCTAACTTCAGACAAACATATGCATGGAGACAGCAGAAGACAGTAAAAGACCCTAAGACGTTCCGCAGAAAAACCACATGAAATTGGAAGAATGGCCCCATCAATTGCAAACGGGATTTGAGGTAAGTGTCATACAGAGAGGGCAGGTGATGTGGAAGGAGTTTGCTTTGCCCACGGTTTTGGGGCATCTTTCAGGATCTGGAAGACCATTGAGGGGTCCAGGCTGGTGCTACATGTAGTGGTCATGTAAAGGTGGCTACATGTAAAGGTGGTTTCCCTACCCTTAGGGCAATGCTGCAACAAAGAGACAGAAGACTGAGTATGCAATCAAACCTCTCATGTTAGACAACAATTACTGCCAACCCAGCAAGACACAGATTGCCGTCCCGTGCTCTTAGAGGTAACAGCTTCTGCAGAAAGAGCAAGTGGATCAGTAAGAGCAGTGGGGCTGTTTCAAAGCTAAAAGACCATGATTATTTTCAGGCACAGAGAAGCAGCAGCAGGATAGGGATGATAAAAAGGATGATGGAGCTGTTAGGTCTGGGGCCTTGGCTTATGGGCGGGCAAAACAGAAACAGTGTATTACAACAAAGACCATTAGTTAGGAAAACTAGACTGATTTTACTTTGCAAACATCTTGTTGGCAAAGGGTTATGGGGAACACAAGGACCTTTTATACAAACTGCTTTTCTGAACCTGGTGAACTAGTGAATGTGTCTGCAGTTAGGGTACAAGATGACACTTTGGAAGGAACTTCCCTATTAACGCAGCCCTCTGCAGAGCAAGAAGCTGTTGAACACAATGACAATGTTTCCCAGGGGGGTCCAATTGCTACAGTTCCAAGTCCTGACAACTAATTTGAAAGCCCAGATTTACTTCTGTGGAGATTTTGGCTGAGGTAGAGTTAATTTTCTTCACTGTAGCTAGGATGGGGCTACGGTTTGGATTTATGCTGAGATGGTGTTAATAATGCAGAGATGTTTTTGTTATTGCTGAGCAGTGCTCACACAGAGCCAAGGCCTTTTCTGCTTCACACCTCACCCCACCAGCGAGCAGGCTGGGGGGGCACAAGAAGCTGCAAGGGGACGCAGCTGGTACAGCTGACCCCAACTGACCAAAGGGATATTCCATACCATATGATGTTGTGCTCCGCATATAAAGCTTGGGGAAGAAAAAGGAAGGAGGGGGACGTTCAGAGTGATGGTGTTTGTCTTCCCAAGTACATGTGATGGAGCCCTGCTTTCCTGGGGATGGCTGAACACCTGCCTGCCAATGGGAAGTGGTGAATGAATTCCTTGCTTTGCTTTGCTTGCATGAGTAGTTTTCGCTTTTCTTATTAAACTGTCTTCATCTCAACCCACAAGGTTTCTCACTTGTACTCTTCCAATTCTCTCCCCCATCCCACTGTGAGGGGAGTGAGCAAGCACTTGTGTGGTACTTAATTGCCAGTTGGGGTTAAGGCACAGCAACCTTCCACCCTTAGTTATAGCAGAGGTGGTGAAGGAGACCACCCCATGGCTTCCATGGAGCATATTCAGCAATGGCAATGGCCAGTCCAGAGGTTTGAGTCTAGGTCGTATGTAGAAGAGTACAAATCTGTTAATTGAGATCAGGTAGCACTGTAAGATGCTTATGAAACATTTTTTCAGGGTGTAGAGCAAATTTTTAATAATTTATGCCAGCTGTTTGAACTTCATGATTATGCTTAGCTCCATCTTAAAGCTGTCAGCATGCATGGCTTTGTATTCCTTCACTATTAATTCAAACAATATGAACACTGCAACATTTTTAGACTGGGTCAGTACTGTCCTACAAAATAAGAGCGAGCTCTGTTTTATTGAGACTTTCTGACTTACTAACAATATTGTAAAAGCCATTAGGGGAGGGGTACACAAGCCCTGCAGTCTATGCCCCATTCCAAAATCATAGACAAAAAGTGATGTTATTCAACTGATCTAAATAACACCAACAACCTCTGTTTTCCTGGCAGTCACAGAGCTTACAGCAGAGAGGGATCTGACAAATGCAGAACTGTTAAGCAGAGCAAAAGAACTACATGACAAACTGGGATGGTCTATGCATGGGAAGGTCACACTGAGTGGCGTTCTCTTGCCTGATGATCTACATGTTAATGTATGCATCATCCTCCTATCTGAAGGTAAAAGAGTTTGGGGGATTTTTAAGCCAAACAACAGTTTTATATGTCCTAAGACCCTTTCCTTTCTTTTACATAACGAGCATTATTATGACGTTAATGATGTCAGCAATGTTATTAAGGTGGGAAATTTTTGTGAGCTTTGTTATAACTGTATAACCATGGTCATAACTTCATCAAAAAACCAATATCCTCTTGGATACCCCGGAGTTATTTTTGAGAATTTTGATACCCTGACATCCTACTCTGGGATAGTCAAAGCAAAAGTATACTTGCCCCATGGGCCTTTTTTCTCTGTGCTTCCTGTGACAGTAAATAGCAAGCTATTGTTTCCCTTGTGCCACTCTTGTGCTGGAGCCTGCTAGGCACTCCGTACCCACAATGATGAAGGAAGAGCCCTCATGGGTACCTGGTGTCCTTGGGAACAAAACAAAGCTCTGGGGAAGGGTTACAGGGCTGATGAAATCTATGAGGTTCGTCATCTACACCTGGGGCCACACAATTTGTGTCATAATATTTAAAGCTGAATGGGTTCTTAGCATAATTTCCACTAAAACTGTTGTTACTTACGAACCAAGTAAGAAGTTTGGGCAACTCTCGTAGAAACAAATTTTCCTGGTTGCTGACATTGCTGCCAGATGGTAGGCTGAATGCACTTCTGATGTGTGGCTAAACAATTCCCAAACAACTATTCAGAAGTGAGACAGCCTATCTATATATACAGGCTACAGAATATACTTCCAACATCTGCACCATACATCACAGGAAGGTCTTAATATCCAGGGAGACCACTGCCAGCCTGGGCTCTGTAATAATTTACATAAAAGTACAGGTACCCATAATTATTTAGCACTAGCATTTTGGCATGGTTTCTTAAAATATCACAGGCTCCCAGGGCCAAAGATGTAGCTTTATAATCACCTTCCCAAAGCAAAATGAGACATGATTGTTCTGGTCTGTCTTTATTTCAATGCCAATTTTGTCAGTGCATTGGTAGTTTACCGGTACATCATGTGGTTTACGATACATCACTGTTATGATTTCATTGTTATTTCCACTGGTTGGAACAGCACAATAAAAGAACAACAAGGTCCCCAACAAGCTGGTGCTTACAAGATCCATGTAAAGGTAGACTGAGTTAAAACCTCTGGTGAGAAATTTCTTAGCAGCACACATAGAAGCTCCCAAAATACATCCCAGATCCCAAGTGGTAGCTAAAGCATGAGTTTTTACATCCATTTTGAGCTTTATTTTCCTTATGATTGGGTCATGGACCAGGCCCACTCCTGCAGAGTCAATAGCTGAAGCTTTGTTGTGAGGGTTAACAAGATGGTTCATACATTCCATCAACGTGGAGAGACATGTGTAATAACCTTTGCACAAAGTATATTGCCAAGTCTTTCCCTGCAGTGCTATTTCAGAGACAGCATCTTTGCTGATGCTATTCCAGCTGTGTGGGTACCATACTTCCACCAGCCCCACCTGCCACTAACTGGAGAGCTCCAGTGGCCTCACCAGCTGTGCAGTAAAGTTTGAGCTGGTGTTTTGTGGGCAGATTCTGGCACTGGCACTGCTGAGTAGCATGATGTAGAAATCCCTGTCCACCATCCTTCTTTTTCCCCCGCTCTACTGGCAAGCACTAGATACCCTGAGCATGGGAGGCTTCTCTCCAGCTGTTGAACTTCTGGGGCCAGCCACACCATTTCAACAGCAGCTGGTTCTTTGTTCTTTTCCATTTTACAGCAATGATGATCTCAGTTTTGTAGATTCAGTCCTCATCAGGACTGATTTTTTGAAGGTCTCAAGGGTAAAATGTTCCTTTGACTGCTTCATAGTAGACCATAGCCTATTAAGTGGTACACAGTTACCTGTCCTCTTCTCACGGCTTCAGCTGCTATGAAAATTTCTTCTGTGAACATTTGCTCATAACCATTCTCAAATCCCTCAGCTGTTCTAGACAGCTATACATGGTTTCCTTTTTTGAGCAGAGGTACAGATTCTTTAATTTTAAACACATCTCCATATAGAATTTTCCAAACGCTTACAGAGTTTAAAAGGTTCATGTCCACAGGCTTGGCTCTGGTAGGTCTGTGGAAGCTCTTTGTAAGCTCGAAGAACACACTGAAGTTCTGTGCTGTTGTACTGGTTTTGACTGGGGTAGGGTTATGCTTCACAGTATCTTGCATGGTGGTATGTTTCGGATTTCTGACCACAACAGTGTTGATAATTCAGGGATGTTTTAGCTGTTGCTGAGCAGTGCTTACACAGTGTCAAGGCCTTTTCTGCTTCTCACACCAGCCCATCAGTGAGCAGGCTGGGGGTGCTCAAGAGGTTGGGAGGGGACACAGCTGGGACAGCTGACCCCAACTGACCATAGGGATATTCC
>JAVJGI010000014.1:49533667-49564382 GCA_035590275.1 Ibycter americanus | reverse complement strand
GGTATTTATTATACAAAGTCATGCATTATACATAAGGTTTCCGAAAATTCAGAGGCCTGCCTTTGGTGCCTCTTCAAGATGTACTTCCCACCTTCTTGGGCAGTTACCTGAAGTTCTTGTTTATCTTTGCATACATTAGTAGTCTTTGTTACTCAGTTTCTGTTATCTTAAAACATCTGCTAGGTTAGCCCTTCCTTATTGTCCACTCTAAACATGCCAAGCTGATACGTGCCCACTGGGCTGGTTTTAATCTATACCAGCATGATCCCGGGTGGTGGATCCACCATCTTCGGGGTGGGGGTCATTTGAGTAGGAAGTCGGCTCCTGCCCTTCGCTCTTTCTCAGGTGTTAATTTTTTTGTTATCTACGCAGTTTCTGTCTGCAGCAGAGTTCTAGGCTTTTTCACTATATCATTACCACATTTAGCTTTCAATGACAACGCAAGTTCGTCATCTGTATTCAAGAAGCACTAAGTATACTTTCTCCCTTCCTCCTTCTTTAGCATGCTAATCAGTTTCCATAAAACAGACGTGTGGCCAGAAACTCAAATTTGAGGTCTCACACAGTTTCACTTCTCCTTGAAAGGAAAACTCTGAATACACATGACATTTAGGTAAGGCTAGAAATATAAAATAGTCTGAGATTAGGTGTGGTATGTGTTTCCAAACAAATAAGAGAGATCTAAAGTCTTACAGAAAGCACAAAAAGACAAATAAATGATACAGCCTGAAATCTAAGCTGTTAAGTGGTTACATTATACTATTACATAATTTTAATTTTTATTTATAGATGATGCCCAATATTTTAATTTTTCTAATTAACACATAACACATATTTGCTGATGACAGTAGAAATAGCTGGACTCTGAAAAGAACTTGGAGAAAAGGCAATGACTCTAAAGGGCATGCCCCACCGGTGTGCCATAGTGACTGTAGACAGTGTGCTTGGCTTGGCTTATCCACCAGTCCAAAGAGCTTGGTGAGGGTAAGTGGCCCTGAGCTGAGGGGAGCGATGCATTAATCATAGTCCCAGTGGCTGATCAAGGCATTGCTGGCTAGTTGTCTTGCTTGTGACTATGCTGGAAAAATCTGCAACATGCAGTTACATATCAGAAAAAGTATGCCATAATAGGAAAAAAAATGAAAATTGAGAGGTAGTGGGCTTAGGGAGTAATGTGGGAAGTTTTATGAAATGCTCCTAAAAGAAAAAGGATAGCAGACTGGAAAACTGCTGTAATTCCATTTTTAGAATACCTGCCTGTCTTACTACTTTTCATCAGTAAGCAAAAGGATTTTAGAAACTGGTGGTTCAGTGATAATTTATTTATATGCTAACCTGTTTATGAACATTGCATGTTTTTAGAGCATTCCACTCCCAGAAGACATGTTATTCACTAACAGACTTAAGTGACTGATGTGGAAGAGATTCTGAGAGCAATCTTATTAGTTCTACTGCGAATAACATAATTTTATCATTTACTTTTATTGGCAGAAAACAACATAAGGAAAATGAAGAAACAAGAAGAAACTTCACTTGGCTTCAACCATAAGAGCTACAAGATGAATTAATTTTCATCATTTTGGGTGATTTTCGTAATAATTTGAAAGGTAAATTAAACCAAAAACTGTGTTTGTGAGCCAGTGTCCCTAACTTCAGACATCCTTCTTGTGCCTGAATGCCTGCAGCAATACTTTATTCTCTGTGTAGCCAATGAAAACAGGCTGGCATAAGGAAATTCTCTCAAACTAAGCTAGGTGTAGCCCTTGACAGGTATCTGCTGCACAAGAAGCACAAACTATGTAGTACTAAGTAAAATAGGACAAGGTTTGATTCCTGTCCAAAAGGCCAAGAGAAACAAGCTGTCATTGCTTTTGCCTATTTCCCTCGGAGGAAGTTATATTTACCAGTGTGGTGTCATTTAACATCTTTGGTTGGGTAGTGTTCCTTTGCCCCCAGTTATCATTTTGTGTCGGGGTTTTTTTTCCAGCTTGGAGCATCTGAAATAATTTAGAATTTTAGTGCAATATATTACTACATTGGCTTTATGCCATGAGATTCTGCAAATGAAATAATCCTAGGAGGTTTCCTGAATATTGTTCTAGAGAAAGCTGGTTGGAGCTGTTCAAAGCAGAGTCAGACCTGAGATAACAGCTAGGATCAGGCATTCAGAGGTCAGTTCTCTTCCTGGCTCTCTTTCATCAGGAGTACAGCTAACAGTATGCATTCTCTTCCTACAACTTTTCCTCCGTGCAAGTAAGTATGCAGGCAGAAATTCAGTGTTTAGATTAGCTGGAGTGGATCCCACCTTCTAAATTTAGAAGTGAAATCCTTTGTTATTTGTCTCATTCTTATACAGCTTCTGAATTGATCCCTGTTCTTAAAGATACACATTTCTGAAAATTTCAGGTTTTGTGAATATAGATTTTAAACAGAGCTATACCATATATTTCAATTCTATTTTGTTGTCCTTTGCTTGTGGCAAACTGTAGAATTTAATTTAGTGGCAAAACGATGTAGCAAGCTGGTTTGGGAATGAAAATGGCTTAGCATAGACTATGACATCAAAGACTCTGAGGTCAATGTCCCTTAGATGGGATATTGAACAGCTGCATAACCACAAAAGAAATAATTAGAGGAATGCGCCACACACATACTATTTGATGGGATTGATTTAGAGCTTGTGGGTCTACTCAAACACTCATCCATGCACACACATCAAGGTTAATGTACACGTGTGTACGGCCAGGTCTTCTGCAGTGCATTTTATCAATACTTCACCAATGAAGAACATCTGTGCTGCTGGAGGAAAAAAGGAAAATAAGGAAGTATGCCATGTCCAGTATCTGTTCTTTTGCTTTAACATTTTTAGGAATCTTCTTCCTCCAGAGAAAAGCCCAGTATTCAAGAGTCCCTGAACTCTCCAGACAGCCCAAGAGTAACCAATTCACCTATGCAGCTAGTAAAAAAGTTCTTGCATGGTCCAGTAAAACATATTGCAATTTCTGTCCTTTGTGTTTAGTAATCACGAAAAAATCTATACTGTTGCTCTAACTGAAGGCATAAAAAAATAAATTCATTTTGCTCTGCATTGTCTATGGACACTAAAAAGCCCTAAATACTGCATAAAAATATAGTTCACATTTCTTGTATGTTACATGTTTTAAAATTCTTAGTGTTTTGTTTGGTGTGCCATCCTAAAAAGGTAAGGAATTGAATGAATATACTGTCAACTTAGAGGTCAGCATATAACTATTCAGAGAAATTTGAACTTGCCCTTCAGCTATTATGTTGTTTAACATATCAGCAAAATAATGCCATGGGGAAACCCCCTCTTTTCAAAGCTATTTAAATGTTTGTTCATGCTTCAGTGACACAAGAAATCTATTTAAATGTAAATAATGAAATTCTAGAAGGCATGGCCATTGGCATTAAATCCATGACAAATAAAGGCAAATAAAATTTTGAATGCTTGTCTTCCATCTCAGATAAGAATTGTGCTAAACCTTCATCTTTGATTATGGAGTTACTTACACTGTCTATTATTGTATGTACATGGATATATGTGTACATTTATACAAAACCAAAACCACATATATACATATATTTCATATATTGCTTTGGTAGTGATGTTTTTTGTTTATTTTTTTTAAAATAATTACTTCTACATACCCTCCATGCGTCTAAAATTCGTCAAGAATTAATTTAATCAGTGTCAACATTAAACTGCACCAAAATCAGTAAAAATTCTCTGTTAAATGCTTATTTTTCATAGTGAACTTGAATCAGGAAATTAGAGCAGTGTGTTTCTAAGTAAGGTCAAACACTTGTAAGGCCTTTAAACAATAATAAGATAATCAGGGTTAAATTCCCAAGAACTCAGGAAGGACATTTTCTCATCTTGTCTCTCTTATAAATAAATAAATTCTCCTGTTGCCACATAATGAACTCTTTACAAGCATACCAGAGCATTAATTAGATTAACCCTTGTAGGCATTCAAACTCAAAGCTTTATTCCCTCATCTGGGACTGTCAGGAAGATTATTAGTCAGTTTGTTAAACATTTCATTGAGGCCTGTCTTTGCCATCTTCTTTCTACTCAGCCATTTCGGTTCTTACCCAGTAATCTTTCTGAATCGGAGACAGGCCAGCAAAGATATTATTCATCACCATCTTTTAATGTACTAGTGGAACTGTGGTGCAAGGACAGATCATTATTTTGTACTTCATCAGTGAAGTGACAGAGATATTTTTTTCCTCCTTATTGTCAGTATGCAGGATCAAGCCTAAAAATGAGGGGGAATAGTTTGTGAGGAAAGAATACGTGATAGTGTAGGAGAGATTGTAGATCAGAAGATAAGCAGGGGGAAAGGGATGCTTAGAAGAACCTGATAGAAAGCTAGAGAAGTTAGAAAATGAAAGAAAGGCTGATAGACTTGATGTAAGTAATGAGAAAGACAGAACTCTGATGGTAGTGATGCAAAATAGGCAAGAGATAGAAGAAGGTTTAACAGGAAGAAATAAATATCTTGAAAAGGAATTTAAATGAAAATTTTCTGAAACCAAAGAATTAAACTCATAACTGTGGCCTGAAAGATTATGCTTTTATTCATAGATAAGATGGCCAAGCACTGACTCCTTGTGTGAGATCAAGCGCCACCAACTGGCTCATATGCGCACTGCTCTGGGCTCGTCCACTTTATGTCAGATTTCTCTCAGAGAGGGATTTTTTGACAGGTTCAAAATGGAGCCACTTAAACAGCAAGGGCAATTAAGTCTGCACTGTTCTGTGTCACTCTATTATTTAACAAGGCAGACTTCCCCAAAAGATGTGGAAGGAAAATAAAACATGCTACAGAAGAAAACAAGTGACAAAGCAAAAGGAAGCAGTGAAATGGGAAGACAAATCAACAACAATAAAATTCAAAGGATGCAGATGAAGTCTTTCTAAAATAATTTAGAAGTATACTGGGAGGTTTGCTGCCATATGGTGAAACACATTGTATAGTTGTCTCTGTTCTGACATTTGAATGTAAACTGGTAAAGGATGGACTGGAGTTCCAGCCAGCTCAGATTATGGTACTGGTATCTCTCCACAATATATGACTATTGGCTGACACAGCTTTACTGTGTTGTCTGACACCTCTTATCACACAGGGAGCTGAGGAAGAATGAGATATTCTGTTTTCTTCTGCATGTCTGGCTCCGTCTGATGCATTTTCAGGACACTGAACTCTTTATCATTGGGTAAGATTGTTGCAGAGGATCACCCTGATTCTGAACAAATCTTCACATTATGAGACTGTGAAGCAAGAAGAGAACAAAAGAGTTGTATAAAAAGCAGCTACAGGAGCAGCTACAGTCTAGCTGACTGCTGTCACTATTTTAGATATACAGGCTGCTGATTCTCCTGAAGGCAAAGCTACTGTCTCCTCTTCCTTGGCTGCTGTAGGTAGATACTCAGAAGAAGCAGATGGGTCAAAATAGTTCCATCTGTTTTACTGTCAGAAACTTAAAAAGATGTTCTGATTTTAGCATAAGACTCATGACATTAACTCAAGAAGTAAAGAAAACTAGAAAAAATGCCCAGTCAGTCCCCAATCAGTGGCCGTCAGCCAGCTTTCCCCCCAAGCTTTATATGCTGAGCATGACATCATATGTTACGGAATATTACTTTGGCCAGTTTGGGTCAGCTGTCCCAGCTGTGTGCCCTCCCAGCGCCTTGTGCCCTGCAGCCTGCTCACTGGCAGGGCAGTATGAGAAGCTGAAGAGTTCTTGATCACTGCTTAGCAACAGCTGAAACATCAGTGTGCTATCAACATTATTGTCATCCTAAATTCAAAACACGCCCTGTAGCAGCTACTGGGAAGAAAATTAACTGTATCCCAGCTGAAACCAGGACAAAAGTAAAAGAAGGATGTCACATACTTTATTTACACTGTGCAAGTAAAGGAGCTCAAAGTGCCTCCAGGAAAGCCAGCTTTGGAGATAGAAACAACGGATCATAGCTTTAACACAGCCAAATGACCCATGCATGTACTGGGAGACTGCAGGCTGGAACAAGAGAGCTAGTTTGTGTGCACATTTATACTCAGTGTCTTCTTCCTTACGCATTTGCATCTGAATTCTACTCATCTCCTTGGAAAGATCTGGAAGTGTGAAAAATTTGTTTTAACAGCCATCATTCCTTTATCCTCCCCTGCCAAAAAAGCCCAAACGAAAATTCAGAACAGTAGACTCGGGAGCCAGGCTGCAAAAAATGAAGGGGGGTCCCAGAGATGTGCAAATCCTTGTCCCACTGGAGTCAAACAGAATTTCATGACCCCTGTCAGTGACACTAAGGTTTCATCCAAGGATCACTCCCATAGGTGGGTGCAGTGTGTCTGAGCTCCCTAAGAAGCTGGTAAATGCAGCTTACTTTATCTGAGTAAGTTATGTTTGATTATAACAGCATATAACAGTTGGGTCTGGTAAGAAAACTTATGTTTGTACCACAGTTACTTGGGTTAGAAGAAAGTTGCTGAGCTGAACTAGATAACAAGAATATATCTTTCTTTCTTTGCCGACTATCTTTTTGACAATTTGATTTTTTTCCCAGTGCTTTCTAATTATGAATTCTTCTGTGGATTAAGCACACTCAGTTGAATTTCTTTAAGGTATAGAATCTAAAGATCCTTAGTAATTTTGATATTTTTTTATTGCTCTTATGACAGCTTTTTAGGCTTTCATCTTTCAAAGGTGTTTCAAGTGAGATCTCAGCTAAGTTGTATCAAAATATCATGGAACAGTTGGCATCCTTGTTTCATAGATGACTGACACTAAGGAACTCCACAGATATGGGAAATGCTATTCTCCCATTAAGAAAGCTATTGCTGTCACATCATTCAAGCTTTTATAATGTCAAACCCCAGCATGTCATTACTTTTGAACAAGCAAGGTTTAATTTCTGTACCATTTTATATTATTTTTTCATGTGTTGTATCATGGCATTTTTCTTAAAGAAAGATAAAATCTTTCTGGTGGCTATTGTAGATGACTTTATTAAAATCACAGGAATTAAATATATCCAGAACAACAATTTCAAAAAATATTTTTAACAGATAACTGAGATAACTGCAAATTCAAAGGGGGCTGCGCAGTTACTCCAAACTCCTTTACAAATATGGATGCAAATAAATGGGCTCCACATTTTCTGAGCAGAGTTGAGAGGCCATTTCCAGATTTCTGCTGTAATAGTTCTCCAAAGAATGTCCTGGTTTTGTAAGGGTGAGGTCAAAACTGAGCAAAGTTCTAATGTTCGTCTACTACTGCAAAGTAAGCCAAGGAAAGACCTCAACACGCTGCTGAAAACTAGGAGATATAATCCTTTCAGGAGTCAGACATATACGGACAGTAATTTTAAAATGTGATTATAACAGGTCTTTAAGATGCAGCATTTTTACGTGCTCACAGCTTTCAATAAGGTTTCCTTCATTCTCCATGTTTAGTATGATTTAATATTTAATTATTCCCCTTCTTCCTTCCTTTCATGGAATACTTTGCCCCCCCCCAAAAAAGTTGAATGCCCCCCTCCCCCCTTCTGCTGTAAAAAGTCTTGCAGTGTCACTACCACCACTGAATACAATAGCAGTAGAAATACTTTCTTCAGATTGATGGATTTATGGATTTTCTTCTTGTGATAAAACAAACTTTCTATTTTCATTTTACATATAGATTTCACAAGTATTTTGGATCGGTTTGGCATCGTGTTTCATACTTCGAAGATTGATACAATATTTTAATATTGCCATCAAGTATATTTCAGATTTCTGGGTTGGCATTTTCAAGGACATTTTTCTATACCTTTTTAGACAGGTAACTGTAGCTGTATATGGCATGAAAAGAAAACTGAGTTATGGCAAAGGGGCGAAAAAAAAAAAGAAGAAAATCTTTCTAATCTTCTGTCAACTCTTCAAATGAAGTTTATAACTTCCTTGCAGACCATCATGTATAGAGCTGTCTGTATCAGTTTTTTATAGATTCTTCTGACAGTCTGTGCAGTGGTTGACCCAAACCTTGTTTCTACTCAGTTTTTGTTAAAACTAAAATCACCTGTGAGACAGGTTCTTTTCATAATTGTGAAAGATCTGGATCAAAGTCATGTGGCTGTCAAAGGAAGTACGACAGTTCTATAGCCTACAGTATAAAGCAGTGCAACACAAAAAAGTTATTACCAGATTTAAGGAAAAATAGTGCATTTCAGTTTGGTTTTGGCAGCTTCTTTATATCATTTTTATGTTCTTTTGTCAAATTATAAATATCATCATCTTGGAAAGCACTAACATGATAGTATTTCAGAATAGTTTGACACAATGAATGCTTGTAACAACAGCATGAAGAAAAAAAGCTATCTGTCCAAAGGTAATTCAAGCTGACAAAACATTGAAAAAAATGACATTACATTTGCTAAATTTCAAAGTTACAGCTACTGCCTAGAAACCAAGCAGTAAAGACTGGATAATGGACCTGATTTTCCATGTAGAATAGCTTATGAAATAATTTTTCATAATGTTTCTAGTATTCTTCCTCTTCTGCTGTTGTGTATGCATTCTGCACTAAACTAGTGGGCTCCTGTACAGTGATTAACAGGACTTACAAGGAAAGTAAAGCTCAAGAATAGGCCTGCTACTGTATTAATAGGATCATGAAAGGTCCTTAATGACCACCTCAACTTTATCCACACAGTGAAGTTAAAAATGGCCTTAAGCATTAGACTTAATGGCTCATACCTTTTATATTGTGTTTCAGGCTGTTTGTACTTCAGTAGCTCTGGTTCAAGACAGCTACATTGTGCTGGGTTTGTGACTTCAGCTGATATACAAAAGCGGTTCACTGGGTATTTTTGTGCTGATTATTCCAAAAGAAAAGAAATGACAGGCTGTACACTCAATAAATAACAATATATTGGCTTTACATGGCAAGGTTTCGGTAGCAGAGGGGCTACAAGGGTGGCTTCTGTGACAAGAAACCAGAAGCTGCCCCCATGTCCAACAGAAACAGTTCCAGATGGCTCCAAGATGGACCTGCTGCTGGCCAAAGCTAAGCCCATTAGCTCATGTTTAAGAAAGGGTAAAGAATGCTGCACAACAGCAGCTGGGACAAAGGAGCGACAATATGTGAGAGGAACAACCCTGCAGGCACCAAGGTCAGTGAAGAAGGAGAAGAGGAGGTGCTCCAGGTGCTGGAGTAGAGATTCCCCTGCAGCCCGTGGTGAAGTCAATAGTGGAGTAGGCTGTCACCCTGCAGCCCATGGAGGTTAATGGCGAGAAGATATCTAACCCTGCAGGCCATGGAGGACCCCACATCAGAGCAGGTGGATGCACCCAAAGGAGGCTTTGATCCCATGGGAAGCCTGTGCTGGATCAGGTTCCTGGCAGGACTTGTGACCATGTGGGGAACCCACGCTGGAGCTCCTGAGGGACTGCATCCGGACTGCATCCCATGGGCTGGGCTCACACTGGAGAAGTACCTGAAGGACTGTCTCCTGTGGGAGGGACCCCACACTGGAGCAGGGGAAGAATGTGAGGAGTCCTCCCCGTAAGGAGGCAGAGGAGTGGCAGAAACAACATGTGATGAACTGACCACAACCCCTATTCCCCATCCCCCTGTGCTGCTGCGGGGCAGGGGGTAAAAAAATTGGGAGTAAAATTAAGCCCAGGAAAAAGAGAGGTGTGGGGGGAAGATGTTTTTAGGATTTGGTTTTATTTCTCATTATCCTAATCTGATTTGATTGGCAATAAATTAAATTAATTTCCCCAAACGGAGTCTGGTTTGCCTGTGATGGTAATTGGTGAGTGATCTCCTTGTCCTTATCTCAACCCATGAGCCTTTCGTCATATATTCTCTCCACCTGTCCTGCAGAGCAGAGGGAGTGACGGAGTGGCTTGTTGGGCACTTGGCAGCCAAGTAAGGTCAACCCACCATAAACTGTGACTGAGTTTTCCCACTGTGATAGTATTCTGGAGCAATTCCAATTTAAATTTAAAATACTTAAGTAGTAGATAAGCCTAGATTTACATGTGGTCTTTGGCTCACACTTAGTTGGCATTATCCACCTAGAAACTTAGCGTAGCATAGTTCAAAATCACCTTACCCTCTCTATATAAGCCTGTTCAACAAAACTGTCTTCTTTGCAACCTTATGACACTGTTGAGGAAGTTAAATAAAATACTATGTGGATGAAAGAGAATTTGATGCAAGACACATTAAAAAAAAAGATAGTGGGTTTGTAAATGGTAAATATTGGTAACTGTTGGTTTAAACTATCACCCTTAGAACTTACATAATTTTTTTTGCGTTTCACTACATAGAAATAGTGTCCTGGCAACATGGAACATTCCAAAGTAAGTTTTGGTGGTTTTTTTTTTCTCTTTGAAGTGTTTTTATATCCCAGTTGAAATAAAGAGTTACAAATTATACAATAATAAAGTCTCCGTAGTCTTGCAACTATAAGGAATTACCATCTATCCTGGAAACAGAAGTAGAAGAAAATCAAATTAAAATGTTACCACAAATGAGAACTGTGTTTTGTCTTTCTGAACTTTTTAAATTCTCTTTTCCCATAACAGAATAAATGTTAAAGCTTTGATTTTCAGCATTTATTTTTACACAATGAATATTCCTTTTTCAGAGGAAGCTTAGCATTTAATTTTCTCTATTTTAGGTATAACTGCAATAGCAGAGCCTTCCAGCACTTCAGAAGACCATTACCTATCTATCTACACATCATGACATGCTGAAATCTTCAGAGTTGACAAAGTTTAGGGAAAGTATAACCACCCCCCCACACACCTCCCGGATTGTGCCTATTTTGTTTTCCATGACTGAAACTGTTTTTTGGGGGGGTAATTTGGGTTATTGATCCACTCAGATTAATAATTTGACACTGTTCCTCATTAGTAGAAAGTGCAAAGAGATCCTGATACCGGTATTTATGTTAGAATAATTTGCTGATCAAGACAAGGGGAAAAAAAATATCTTTTTAAAATCATATTTAATTAGGCTTATTCCACAATTTTAGTTGATACAGATATGAATTAGCTATTTGGGATATGACAGCTATCTTCATTAGATTTAATTTCTGTAAGTATCTATGTTCTCCAAAATGTTTCTTAGACGTTGTCAGTGACCGGCTAAAAAACAATTGTCTTGAATTTTGAAGTTATTACAGGTAAACCAGTATTTCCTCATCCAGTACGTGCATGTATGACTTCATAATGTAACACTAACTCAGACTAATTTAGAACACAGTGTACAGTTTATTTGTGAATTTGCACTGCTAAATGTGCTGTACAAAAGTGAAATACAAATGTACAAAGGGTATAAACTGTTGCAGTTTTTGAAATAATCACAAAATATCCCACTGTGGTAGGAGAGAATCATCCCGAATGAACAGGAGAACTGGTTGTAACCCTATCACTCTGGATCTTCCTATGAAAATTTTCTATTATTTTTCAATAGAAATGGTGTTCCTAAATTAGTTATTTTGAAAATTTCAGTCTTACTCTTTCACTGAAGAGCCTACTTTTAAATTTCCTTTTGTGACCTAATAAAGATACTTAATTGTGTAACATGATCATGAATAACATGATAAAATATGTAATTTTGATCTAATGACCCTGACTGTAGTTAAGTCTGTAGGATGCTCCCATTGACTGTAAAACCTCAAAGATCATAGGTCTAGCATGGATGTTCTGCTTCACCTCTTCTTTCCTGTATGGTGAACAGAAGTTATGCCCAAGCAAAAAAATAACATTGCCACAAAATTCATTCATCTATTATTATCATGGCAGAACTGGATAAATATAGCTGCTCAAAGCTATAAAACAAGTATCTGCTTTTTTAAAAAATAAAATCTCAAAATTGTTACTTGAAGAGTGTCTCTGCTGATGGTTGGTCTCAGAAATGGTGATAAGGTGGCTTAAAACCACTCTCTGTACTCTTATCTTTAGAGGTTTATTGATTGTGTATGTTTAGAATGTCCAAACACAGATTTTTACATTCCTCAAGATATGTTTTTAACCTTGTCAATAATGAAGTATCCTTGATATAAAGTATGCATCTGATTATAATACATTTTACTCCAAAACATGGCATGATAGTCCATTTATTTAAGCTAAAGTGCTACAAGAGCTGGAAAACTGGATTTGAGACTAGCTTTGTGTATTAGCAAACAGTGTGTGAGGGGTTTTTTGTTTTATTTTGGATTTGGGTTTTTGTTTGTTTTTTTGTTCTGTTTGTTGGTTTGGTTTGGGTTGGTTTGGCTTTTTTCCCCAAGGACAATGTACTCTAGAGGGCATAAAGCCAGCCACAATGGAAATGTGTTTGGAATATAGTAGAAAATCTGGATCTAGAGTCTTTTTTTTTTTTTCCTGATTGATGCCTCACATAGCAAATTGGCATTAATATTTTCTGACTTAACACTACTTCTACTTCCTGATTTTAAACATCTGATGAAAGTTTATTTTCATTTCATTTAGCAGCCCAAGGACAAACAAAAATCTTACTGCTGCTTATAAAGACAGAGAACCTGCCCAACAGACTAATGATAACATGCTATGAAATCCATAGAGACTCTTGTTCCCTGAGGTATAGGTGTGGTATAAGTATTATGTTGCTGAAATCCTTTTTCTTGAATAAAATTGACAGATATGGTTTGAGCATTACAAGTAATTGGGAATGGATAGAAGCGATATTGGGCCTGTTGGCATTAGGAATGGTGAAACACTGGAATGGCCTTTGACTGGGTAGATCTGAGCACTGCCGTAAAAATAAATGAATAAATGAGCAGCTTCCTCAAAAAAGTATTTTCTTTCAGAATTTGTCTACTACCTGCTATTCATTTTCTTTATTCAATACTCACAAAACTCTTCTGGAAGATTGTTCTTGCTTTGGCTGTAATTAGTACATAATTTGTTCTCTGTGTTGTCCAAGTCTCCACTAGTCTTGAGTAAAATCACCTTCTGACTCCACCTGTCCTGAGAGAAAAACCACTTCCAAGTCTTAAGTAAAACTTGACCCTATATATTTTTCCATCCCTTTGGAATCAGTATTCCACCTAGCCTTTATTTTTAAATAACTGCCATTTAATTGCACTTCATATTTTTAAGGAAAATTGAATTCCAAGGCTCAGAAACTGGAGGCTTTGGTATTTCAGTGTACTATGTCAATCTTTCACGGTTTTAATAAAACTGCCATCATTTTCAACTCCATATATATGTATGCCTTCAGACCTATTCTCACTTTGTTAAAACAGAGCCATGTAAAACTTGTTCTTTAACCTTCATTGGGAGAAAGAAAAATATTTTCATGGCACTAGAGTTCTTATCTTGCTCAGTATTTGCCTTCAGTTTCATCTAATTCACATTTATTTCATAAAAATTTGTAGGATCTGTATAACGATCCCAAGCCATGTTAGTCAGACCACCAGCAGTCAATGCCAGCAATAAATGCTTCATACAGAAATCAAACATCAGCCTAGTATTGTGAAAGTCACCACACTGCACAGAGTTATAACCATCCAGTAGGTGTGTTCATATGTCAGCCCAAGGTAAGCTATTTGAAAGAAAAGCTTCCTTCTCATTCAGGCAACGATGTACCCATCCCTGCCAATGGCACACTGACAACAGAGAAGCCAGGTGTTCTTCTACGCTCAGCACCGGTCTGTCAAATCTCATTCAATCCTTTCAGACTAGTATATTTGACATCTGGGCCTTCTTTATGTCTTCTTTTTCTGGAGGGTTAGATTCCCTTCTCATGCAAAAAGAATGCTGATCTATTGTAACGGTCATCCACTTTATTGTGTCCCAAATGAAGGCAATGATAACACCTTCTTAGGTAATGCACTCGGTGTGCACTGTGGGGTTACTTGGAGGATCCTCTGCTAACCTCAGAGGTGTGAGGGAAATGAGTATGAAATGCAATTTGGAGGGAGGAATGGGACAGCAGGGTCCCTTATTTGGAAAGCAGAGAACTGAAGGCTCCGGTGAAGACCTCCTCTGTAGACTGGAAGGCTCCAATTCAAACCATTTGTCACATCACTTTTGGCTTGACTACCTTGTGGTGTGCACCCAGTTTTGATATTCACCTTAGTACCTATCAAGCAGAACCTTGGCATAGACATAGGAGGTTTGATCTAGTCTGGTTTTGTTCTAACACAGTTCCCAGCACAGCTGGTCAGGGTCATGAAAGGATGCAGCAGCTGCATGTGGTATAGGAGACAGGGCTAAAAGGAACTTTGTAAATGTGCAAGGTTTTCCTAGGATTCCACCTACAGCTGTCCAAAGAGGTATAACTGTAATATTCGCAGAAGGCCTCCAGAATGGACACAGGTAAGGAGTCTAGTGACTTCAGTGGAAACTCTTTAACTTCAGGGAACAGTCGGAGTCTTTTCTGAATCTATATGGAATTTACCAATCAATCAGAATGAAAGAGCATGTATTTAGACCTGTGATGTGTTGAATTCAATATTGTGATTTTGTGCATGCTAAGAACTGGAACCCTACAGAGTCTTCTTCAGTTTTCAGATGCCTACATACCTAACAGGTTTTGAGAATATGATCTTTCAAGGCAGCAGAATAATACAAATGCCAGTAAACCCCTTTGCTACATCTCAGCATAAGCCACTGTACTGGGTGTTTATTACTGTTGCAGTAACTGGCACTGGAAGGAAAATTACTAGTTACTGAAACTTAATATCCCTTTGCAATCCAACATAAAACAAGAGATCAGATATCAGATTTTTACATAATAGCAAGTCCTGTAAATAGTAAATACTGTTTAAGTGGCATAAGAGATTACATTATCAAAATGAAATGTTTCTCTCACGCAATGATACCTTATAAACAGTTGCAGCAGACTTGGTTTTGTGGTAAGACTTGCTGTTTGGATCCTATGTTACAGAATTTGTAATACATTTTATGATAAACTTAAAGTATTTTCTAAAAAGAGAAACAAAAAGAGAAGACTTTTGTGACCTGATCGTGAATGTGCTTGCACAAAGAAAATTACTGTTACAAACTGCTTTAGATTAGTGATGTGACCTAAGCTAGTTCAGAATTTCATGTTTAAATACATATTTTTTAAAAAGGTAACTTCACTATTATTATTTTTCACAGCAGTGGATCAGCATTTTCTAAATCTTTTTGCTAACACAAGTCCCTTTAATGTTCTTCTATTTTTGAGGACAAATTCTTCACATGAAACCTCTTCCCCTTTTCCCTCTAAAAACATAGGGCTGCTCCTTAGGTGCTCCAAGAAGCTGCTCTAATTATTGTCTACAAGTGTACCATTAGCCTGGGAACAGCTAACTGCCTTTAACTACTGGAAACACCTGGGTAATTAATGATACCCAGACGGTATAAACACTTTATAATCTTCTTTGCATCTTCCTGTAACCCTCTTGGGTATCGTCACTCAGTTTGAAAACATAGAACTGGAGGAGAAGTTATGAAATTTACTATTGAAGGCAGAAAATTCAATTCCTTGTTGACAGAAATTTATACATCCTTTATCATAGTCACTCCCAATGTTTATTATTATAATCATTTATGTGGTTGTGGTTATCATCCATTGTGTCGTGTTTGCACCTTGCTGAGAATAAGTAGTTTGTGTCCAAAAATGCTTAGCATATAAGACTTCAGTGATTAGTCCATAAATCTGTTTGCTTGTCTGTAGCAAACCTCTGTGGAAAAAATGTCCAGAAGAGATACAGTCAGTTCAGGCTGCCGTGGGCAAGAGAACAGTATGAAGAAAGCATGGCATGGGGAAAACTTGAGAAAAACACATTATGCTTTCTTTTGCTACCCAAACTATGAAGGAAAAGAAACAAAGACATTAGTGTCCATAAAGTTAGGTTTTAGTTTGTAGACTGGATTTTTATCTAGGTTCTCCTAACTTTTTCAGCCAAATCCTTCAGGGATGTCTACACTGTATAGCACAGTAACAGAATAAAGTTACCTAAGTTTTTTGGTAAATAAGGTAAGACAGTGACTACTGTCTAGTTACTAGTAGGTCAGGCTGTGTAACCTGAGAAACTGCCCAAACTAGTCTGTTTCTTTCCTAAAGATAAGTTCATGCAAAGCTAACTCAGTTATAGCTAAAATACACTGCAGTCTGAACTCCAAGCATAGTTAGACCACATGGTTATGTGTGCTCATGGCCAAAACCCTGAACTAGAAATAAGAATGATCATATGATCCATCAAAACCAAGGAAATCGTTGAATCTTTCATTGAACCTCAGCTCAGCACTTGCTAGGGATAAAAATGTATATATGTTCATACCTGAAAACTGCTCAGTTACTATGGCGCTATCTATAGCTAGTTAAATACTGATATGCTTCTTTGTATATGTCTAATAGGAATGAGGTACACAGATGACACTGCACTAGCAGGTGTACATGAAAGGGATTTAAAATTATTATTAAAATAACATTATGCATTTTTTGGAATTCATATGTTAGAATTAAAATTAATTAAATTCATGATAACTCATTAGAAATAAACCCAGGAAGCAAAACTAACTTCCATAATCAATAACCGGTTAGATGATTAGTAACTCACAGACTGATCTTTTTTTATTTGTTCAGTGGGAAACTTTGTTCATAGAGGAAGGTCTCAGTAGAATGTGAGACAGGAATTTTCGAAGTCCTACAAACTTTAAAAAGCTTAGAAATTTTGTAAACAGGATGCTGCTTTCAGTTTGTTTGGTTTTTAAATAGATTCCTCTGAAATTGCAGTCATCTGCATAATAAGTACTTCAGGATAAAATATCTGTGAAGTGTGTCAAGCTTATTTCTGAAACATTTGTTACCTTTTGTATAGCCTGGCATTACTGTCCATTAGCTAACCTCTTTCGTCTTTCTTTAACCTACCTTGACTTGTAAATCCAAGCCTATATAAGGTGAAAGTCTTGAGTTAAGAATCTAAATACATAAAATGCTCAGAGCCAACCATATAAAACACTGCATTAATTTGTCAGGAATGCTCTGCCTCACAAATCATCTGCTCAATCTGGAAAAAAAAAATTAATTATAAAGTGTAATTTCTGTGTTGAAAAAAAACCACAAAAAACTAAGGAAAAAAGATGTTGCCATTCTGAGATTAAAAAAGCAGCTGAAGTGGCAGAAAGAGCTAAAAAAGTGTAAATAAAGTCTACTCAGAAAGAGACAGATATAAAGCAGTTGTTTACAAACCTGTAAATTTTACTACATTGTATTTTTCAGCAATGTGAACAGGTAAGATTTATGAGCATTCCCAGTTTCTTAGACCAATGAAAATTCTGTGCAATGACATCCTAAGCCAACATGAAGAATAAAGTCATGAAAACCTACTGAGTGGAAGACTTCTCAAGTGAATTTAGCAACAGAAAGAAGAGCAAGGACCTCTTAAAAATTTGCTAAATGTAATTATTGTGTCTAATATATTGAATATAACATATCAAAATGTTTTAGTGATTTAAAAGAAATTCTTTATGACTGTGATAGTTACAATGACCAACATTAATTCTGAACTTAGTAGCTTTACTTGATATTGAAAAAGAAACAGTAAATGCCAAGAGGTACTACTTTTGGCTGAATTTACTGAAGTTTAGGTAACTCAGCATTTCATATGACTACTTACCATCATGCAAGAACAAGTTTTGTGGTGAACAAGTCACAGCTGCTGAACCCATGCAAACATAAACTTTAATAAAATATTGTATATTTCCAAGAAGACTGATCACCTGTGTCTCATTTGTAATGTAATTATATGTTGTATGTCTATGCTTTACAAGAAACTTACCAATGACAAATTTCTACTTTGTTTGATAGGTGGAAAAAAAAATATGCCATGCACTGCAGCTGGGAAAAAAAACCAAAAAACAACACCAAAAAACCAAACCAAAAGACACAAGCCTTGTGTTCGATTTGTAATAATATTTTGGCCACTGTAGTTTAGTCAGCCTATGTCTTTTAACTCTAGTGGACTGGGATTCTAGAATACGTGCAAAGATTCAGATAAGAAAAAACCCCAAACATTAGATTGCCTTTCATTCAAATTGATATAACCTAAAACAATAAACTTGCTAGTCACTAAGAAACCAGTTTTCAGAATGTGACACAGTCTAGGCAACAGAATCAACTTCCTGATACTTACCTTAGTGTGGACTGAATTGTTCTCCTTGCTGCCCTACACTGTAATAAGCCTTCAGGCCATTCAGTGCCTATGTTTATCCTACTGTATCCTTGACAGCGTATCCTATGTTCAGGTATTTGAGACATGCAGGTAAGCTTAGATATGACAGACAATTGACAGGAGCTAATAATTAGACGGTGGATCAAACACAAGATTTCCACCAATGATGATGGGAACTTTAACATAAAGATATCTAAGGAAGACACCTATATTTAGTTGTCTTAATCTGTCCTAGTCTGCATCTGGAATCCGTCTTTTTTTTTTCTTCTTTTTTCTCCTTTGTTTTTTCTACTGTCTTGGTCCACTGAAGGAAATGCATGCTACTTACTGTCCCATTCTTTCCCCTGGTTTCTTTCCAAAGCACTGATATGCTAACAAGATACCTTGGCTAACAGAAGCAACCCATAGATATAGCAATTTGCACTGAAACTGGAGCAGTGAGAGGTTGTTTCCTTGCTGGCAGGAGTTGGGTGCTGGTGGAGGATCTGTGTTGCCAAGCGAAGGAGCTACTGCAGGAGATCAGCAGAAGAGATCACTAGAAAAAAGATTGACTGGATCTTGTCTTGAGACCCCGCATCGACAAGAGGAGTCTCAAATCCCCACCACTACTGAAGGGGGTGTGGGCAGTGTGGGCAGAGTTTGGGCTTATTGGGTTGGGAAATGGAGACTTCTGTCATGGTGAAGGCTGGAAGCATGTGACTTCTGGCACCAGAAGGTGCTCCACCTGCAGATATGCATCTACAGAAAAGGTTCAGCACTCTGGTGCAGGTTGGGGGCTGGGAGCTGTGTCTAGAAAAGCATCTCAGCCCACTGGATCTAATCCTTGCAGCAGCAGGAGTCAGAGGATAATGCTAGTAGTGGGTGACTCCCTACAACCAGAGACAGAGACCCCCATCTGCCATCCCAACCTGTCATCTCAGGAGACGGCTGCTTGCTGGGTTTTGGATACAGAACATTGTGAAGGGGCTGCAGAGAGTTGTCTGGCCCTCAGACTATTACTTCCTGCAACTCTCCCACATGGGCACCAAGGTACAGAAAGGGGAGACCTGGAGCATATTGAGAGACTACATTGCTCTGCAGGTGAAGACATGGGCTCCTTGCCAGTGAGGGGGAAGGGCTTGTGGGGGAGTGAAGAGATCCTAAGGGTCAACAACAGGTTGTGCAGATGGTGACAGAAGCAGGGATTTGGCTTTTAGGCCCAAGGGACACTCTTTGAGGGCTGAGGGCTGCTACGAAGGGATAGCATCCATCTCACCAAGTGGGGCAAAAGCATTGATGTGGTGAGGAGAACTTTAAGCTAGGAGAAAGAGATGTTGACCCATAATCAGTTGAGGCAGTTGATCAGTTGAGGCATCTTGGAAAGTGGAGGGTGCAAGATGCAAAGAGGAGAGAGCCCCTGAAAACAACAAAACAAGGCTGAAGCGGGCCCACCTTAATGCACACAAATAAGGACTTCCCTACAGGACAATATTCTGGGGAAAGTTCTAACAGCTTTTCTGGGAAATCAGTGTGCCTAGGTGTCTCTGTGTAATAACCATATACCAATGCACATGTCATGGGAAATAAAAAAAGAAAATCAAAGTTGCCTGTGTGAAGTTGCAGGCATATAATCTCATTGGGATCACAGAGATGTGGTGAGATACCTCATGCAACTGCAGTGCTATGATGGACAGAAACGGGCTGGAAAGACAAGAAGAGTGATTGCACTTTTCCTGGGACAGCAGTGGATATGCATGGAGCATTGCCTGCAGACAGGTGATGAGCCAGCTGTGACTTCATGGGTCAAGATTAACAGGCAGTGATTCCAAATTTTTTATATCCATTGCCTTAATAAATCATCTATTTTTTCAGCTTTTCAAAACTGTTCCAGTGAGGGTCCTTGAGAGAACTCTGCAGACAAACATTGACTCTGATGAGTGGCTGTATGTATAATCCTTTATACCTAAACCATTGACCAAGTCTGAGACTAGGACTGTGTCTAGCTCCACCTAGACTCCTCTCTGAGAAAGGGCATCCTTTCCGAACCTTGTGACTCAACAGGGCTTTCCCTGCCCCCAGCCACACATCACTCATACATATAACACAACACCATCTGGCAGCAAAGAAGGCCAACTGCCTCCTGGTCTGCATTAGGAAGAACATTGCCAGCCAGTCAAGGGAGGTAAACCTTCTTTACTCAGTACTGGTGAGATACATCCAGTTCTGGGCTCCCTGATGCAAGGCAGACATCGAGATACTGGAGCAAGTCCAGAAAAAGGCAATGACTTGTCCATCATACAAGGAGAGGCTGAGAGATCTGGCACTGTTAAGGCTGGAGAAGAAAAGACTCAGGGGAGATTTATCAATGTGTATAAATACCTGATGGGCAGAATAACGAAGATTAAGCCAGACTCTTCTCAGTAGTGTCCAGTGACAGAATGAGAAGCAATGGGCACAAATAGAAAGAAAGGAGATTCCATGTTAACATAATAAAACACATCTTTACTACGAGTGATTGAAAACTGGAATAAGTTGCACAGAGAGGTCATAGACTTTCCATTCTTAGAAATATTCAAAACCCAACTGGACACGGCCCGGAGAAACATGCTTTAAGTGACCTTGCTTTGAGCAGGGGGATTTCACTAAATGGCCTCCAGAGATCCCTTTAGAACCCAACTGTTCTGTCATTGAAAATAGTACACTATCTGAGCAGAAATGAAATACATAGTTTGCTAAACCTCATGTTGATTTTGAACTGTCCTTTAAGAAGGACAAATACCTAACTGCTATAAATCATAGAATGTTAACTAAATTACCATTTATAGTTGTTTTGTGTTTTGTTTTGAGGTTTTGTGGCCTCTTTTTTTAGTTGTTTGATTTTGTTTGGTTTAAGCATATGTCAGACAATCCAAAGAACTGTTATTTTGTTTAAGTATAGCTACTTAAGTAGTAGGATGGAGAAAGAAAAAAAAAAAGTCCACTACATAAGCAGTATTATAAAACCTGTCTCATCTTCATATGACTAGATATTAACTTATGCATTCAATTACTAAATTTGAAGACTGAGAAATTATAGGCAATCCTTAGACTCATTTCTTCATGGTAGTTTTTATGTTGGAAACCTAACATACAGATTTGAAAGGGTATCTGAACAATAGTTGAAGATAACCCTGTATATAAGAAAATGTGAATAACTCTATTGTCTTACGATGCACTTAGTTCCTGATGTTTCATACGTAGTAGAAAGAATGACAGAATTAGAGGTTTAAAACAGATAGCCTCATACCCTCTTAGTGCATTTGCCATTCAGTTTAAAAACTGAATGGATAACTTATATCCTTACTTTTGAAACTGATTTTTCTTTCAATCTGATTAATTGTGAAGTTGTCCATTTCATAGTCCATCCAAAAATCAGTATTTCAGTCAGGAGCAAATAGCAATTCCCTTCTTTAGCCAATTAATTGCTGTCATTGTCCTTTGGGTCTGACAAATGCTAGCAGAATGCTGGTCTATGTATAGTAGCACAAGCCTTATGGAGGTATCTCAAACTAAACTTGTAATTTTATACTTAGCCAACTGACCAATGGTCCATTTTAAAAGTTCTGATCATATTTTTGTTCTTCCATAACAAATATAAATATGTGCTATTAGTCATTATATGAAAGTTCAAATCTTCAGAATATGAGACAGAAAATTGTCTGTCTTTCTGTATAGAATACCAATTTTCATTAATCCTGATACCATTCAGTCTACCTGTCTGGCCAGTGGTTAGGAGGAGCCCATTAGGGAGAATTTCACCTATTTTATATGGTAAAAGCCAAGAGGCATCATCACTTTGCACAAAATATTTTTTTATAGTTTATTTGTGGTTTTCCATAAGCAAGGCTCCACAAGACAACAATGAAGGATGAAGGATTAGGCTATTTGCAGAAAAATGCAGACATAGTCCACCTTTGTTGTTAGCTGACTAGAAGCCAAATAACTACATTAACACATGGCTGAGCTTGATCTAATATATCCAACCTCTCATAAAAGCATAAAAGTCTAATGCTGTGTTTGTGATAACAGGTTGTATGGTTTATTTCCATCTAGCTTAGAGTAAGCAAAGCAAACTCACCCCTGTCTTCAAAATATCTGTAGGTATAACTGATTGGTTTTATTATTAGTTTTCCTTTTTTCCCAGCTATTACAATTGTGCACCAAAAATGTCACCTGACTGAACAGGCAGATAATAGAAACCATGGAGACTTGATTCTTTCACCCTTTTCTTCTTATGTCCACCCATATATGTACAATGCGTTCTTGCACAGGAGACCAAAGTTGGGAGGAGATATTAGAGAGAACTAACTTCTGCATGATAGAGTGACTCTTACTACTTTGCAAAGAGGTCATGTTCCAGGAATACAGCAATAGGTTGCTTTTTTTTTTCCCTAAGGCTTTGTGTGGTAGGAGTATACTATGTAACTGTTGGCTAAGGACGCAGCAAGGACTTAATTTTACATAGTAGTTAAACTACTATTTTATAAAGCAAAGTGATTTTAATTCTCTCTTGATTTCCCTCATCTTTCAGAGACTCCAAAAGAATCAAAGACAAAAGATCTAGCAAGTGCATTTACCTAATAGCCTGACCCAAAAAGTTAAGGAAGGATATTGTTTTAAGAAGGCAAATTTCAAACCCGAACTACTGAAAGGGCAGCATTTATGGGTGAAAATGTGAGTTAATAGTTGTGGGCATTTGCTGATATTAATGGACCATGGACAGTACAATACTGTCCTCCACTTCCACACACACACCCCCACACACACACCCCACTCCCCCAGTTCTGTCCTGTGGAGCGGAGCAGTTGTTTGGAAGGTTTTTGTTTCAACAGTAGTTGGATATCCCTGATAATATTATTTTCCCTTGCACTGTTGCCACAGAAACTTTCCAATAATGTGATGTTTAATGGAATTCAGAATGAAGAACAAGTTCATAGTTGTGTTAACCACTATAAAAAAGATACAGAATAATAACATAACTTTTTTATTTTTCATTTTTTAGGCTCTAGGGGCTCTCCATGAAGGAAAACAAAGTAAACCTAACCCCACAAAAATCAGTAGCATTCCGAAAACAGGGAGCTTTCTAATCTTTAATGGAGAGTAGCTATTAAACCAAGCAGTTCTTCTGGGGAGGGAAACAAACAAACCAACAAACATCATGAATATGTATCTTTTGTTTCTATTTCTTGATTTATGACTTATTTTGGGGACTTTTACATTTAAAAAGATGTTGATGTTCTCGATCTTTCCTGAAAAAGCATTGTATGCCATGTTTTTGTATGCATATGCTAACTAAAAAATTTCATTTGACATTTGGCATCTGTATTCTTTTTATAGTCTATCAGGTCATCTGTTATGCACAATTAAGGCAGATAAATAATTTGAATATATCTTGAAGAACTGAATTTTTATGAACTTTTTGAATTATTGTTTAATAAGCCATCAGTGCAGAAGCATTATAGCACAGCTAAGAAAAATGTGAACCACGACAAATTTGATATGTCTGCATATGCCATTAAAATGCAGCAGCAGTACTGTTAGGTTTACAGCTTCTGTGATTTTCTATTTAATCCTCTCATCATTCACGACAATTATGCTTTTACATAAAAAGTGAATATAAAGTGACAAAAAAATAAAGCCAATGCCGTTTCTGCACCTCATTTTATAGCAACAGATGTGGTGAACTACGGCTGTTAAAACTCTCCAAAATTAGCACCATGAAGTAAAGGTAACTGCAAGGATGCTTGGCCTAGAGCTCCACCTAGTGAAACTTTCACGAAGAAATAAAAGGAACGCATGTGTTCACTTGCTTAAATTGCAGTCTTTAAAGTTAAGCTTTATGGGGTTGCCGTCGGCCACAGGTAGCAGCATTTAGGAGCTCAAGGTGCTATAAAGTTAAAGTTTATTTGCATTTCAGAACAAAGTTATTTTAATTAGCACAGAACATTCCTTCACTTCTTTCCTGCGATGATTTAGGAAGGTGAATAACCATGTTTAGAATTTTATAATTTTGAGATTGCTAAAGAAAATGATAACTTCCCCCCCCCCCTCCCCGAATTCCTGAGTATGCAAAAAAAGAACATACTTTCTTCTTCATCCTATCTTCAACACTCTTCAGTGATACTTGAGATAGATCTCCCTTGACCCATATAAGAGGCTCTTCTCCAATCAGTATCAGATATCAGCCTGAATCATAATGTCATCTTTGCTGGGTTCTGAGGATTAGTAAGACATGAATTTAGAGCTGAGCCCATATTTAATTAGTGATATTGTGATGGTGAACATGTCAGAAGCTGTAGTGAATTTCAGCAACAGCACAAATACATTGGGAAAGCAAGTGACAAAGAAGAAGGGACTAAGGTGAGCGAAAGAAAGAACGTTCTGTATTTTGCACCTCTACCCTTATTGGTGCTGTATGGGAAAGGAAGGGCAAATACTGCACAGATGCATGATGTTTACCATCCTGTGGAAGGCAATATAAGCTGTAGCAGTGGAAGAAAGTGCTTTATGTTAATTTGCAAGCAAAAATATTTACTAAGACAAGTATACTGGGCAAGTAGGACAAATACTGGGAGAACACTGCCTTCAAAATAAAGTCATACTAGAATTTTAATAGAATTTCACCACCTACAGTTTTTTTTTTAGATGGGCAGCAGACCACATGTTAAAGAAACAAGTTATAATATAATAATGCTCATCGTTAGCTCTTCCCTTTCCAGATCCAGAGGTCAGATACACATAAACTAAATATTTAAACTCTAAAATAAGTTTCTAGAATATGGGGAAATGGCAGATTTCTGGTTGTTTGAGCACTGGATAACAATGTCCGTGCGAGAGGGTAGGTTGGTGAGAATAATTTGAGAGAGCTTTAGCATTGTATATTGACATGAGACAAGTGCTAAAATTTCTCAAGTGAACATAAATTTAGTTTTCTAGCTTTCTAAGACTTTGCAACTTTAAGAGTATGAAACAGTTTTTATTTTGTGAATATTTTCCTATATTTTTGTTTCTTTGCCTTATTTTATTTAAAATAAAAGTTCCAGCAGTATGTACCTTTCAGCAGTCCAATTTTCTGAATCATTATAGATGTAACAGAGATTGGTATCGCTTGAGAGCACTAGTAGCTGAAGAAACTTTCTCTTATGCTGTGGTTTGAGGGCTCAGGGCATTGAGTGCTGAAAAGGAATGTGGGGTTCCTCTTACTGAGTATTCCCAAGTGTTGGAGGGAAAATGATAGTGGGCACATTAATGCTCTGTTTTGTTTCTCCATATCTTTCTCATTGAGTAAAAGATTTATCTGTGTGCATGTGGGTACATATATTTGGGTCATTAAGAATGTGACTACAGCTAAAGGGCTTTCTGAAATTGGGAAGATTGAAGGGACAAGCATCTCAGTAAATCATCTATATAATTTTCATCCCATACTGTGAGCCATAGATTTTGCTTTCCAGGTTCTGTATCTACCAAGAATACATTTTACTTGAGGGAAAGGGTGAAAGTTGGAAAAAGACCCAAACAGCATACAGTATATCTCCCATAAGTAAAGTCTGCTAATGCATGGAGCATTGTTGACCACAGTGTATTGAGGGAATTGTTATGCATATTTACACATTTTAATCCTTGTGCCTTGCTAAAGCTATCATTCACACTTAACATCAAATGGTCACTATAATTTCTAGCAGAAAATAACCTGCAGTTTTAGGGAAGAAGCACATTCAGTAAAACAGCAAATTCACCAACTCTAGCCAAAAAATAGCTTCCTTCAAACTATAACCTTGGATGCTTGACATGCCCTGCCACTTGCAGCCAGGGTTTTATGTTTTGAGTACTGTTTGCAATTCAGAAGGCTTCCTTGAAGCGGTGGCTTGGTGAATGTGATTATGTTGCATGTGTTGCAGCTGACCTGTTTGAGCTGTGGGAGTGATGCATTTAATTAATGTGTCCTGCGGAAAGGCAAGCTGTTTCCTGGGGGGAGTGAGCTGAGGAAAGGCAATAAATAATAGAAAATAGATCTGGAAATGACTTAGAGGTCATCTGGTTAATCACCTTCCTCAGAGTAAAGTGTGTAAGTTTATTGATCATAGTTCTCTTTTGAGAAAATTCTGGTATTACCAGTGCAGAAGAATTATAATCTTGCATGCTGTCCCTAAATCATTCTCTGAAAAATGCATGAAATTTCACTAAGGCACAGGTAGCTGTCTGTAGTGTAGCAACACATTGGCATTATGCTGAAGCTTCTGGAGTTACTATTTCTGCAAAGACAATATTGGACTTACTGTCCAAGGCTGCTGGGAGAAGGGGTTGGAAGGGAAGGCAACAGAGGTGTAAAGATTATGTAAAATGTGCTAGGCTGATCAATAGCAATGAAAAATACCACATTGAAGGAGCTGTGGAGCTGGCCTTTCAGTTGAAATCACAAGGAGTTCTAGTAGCCTTTTTTCTCTCTCCTTCCTGGATATGCTTCTATCTATATATGGTCCTATAAGACCATGGTGAACTCAGGGATGTTAGCTTTTCTTGCTGAAAGTGGGATATGTACTTGGTGCTGCCGCTTAGCGTTCTGAATATAACTGAAAAGGAGTGTGAGAAAGAGGTGAGAAGTCAATTTCTGGGTATTACTGGTGGTCCCTATACCTTAGTGCTTTTTGAACGAAGGAGCATTTTGTAAGGACCTCTCTTTGTTAACATTGAAATGATTGCTTTTCCTTATCTCTCTCCTTTTTCTGAAACAGTATTTAGATTGGGTCTCTGCAATCCATTGGGGGACAACAGGGGAGGAAAGGGGAAGATGCTGTCCAGATGTTCTCTTACTATGATTACAGTAATAAAGCTTCTGTCAGACCTGTCCTAAATGGTGTTATCATGTACTTGACAGCCCCAGATTCTCCACCACCTACCTGGTCATACATTGGCTACACTCCAAGTTGTCTGGATCCTGAAATCAACAACTCTTGGATTACTCCATGGGGGTACAGGAAAAGTTACATCATGTCTGTCATTTGGGTTCAGAAAACATCTCACAAATTTGACCTTTCTAGAGGTATGGTGAATAGATACAAATATTTGTACATGGGTCTGCCTTATCAGAAAGTTTCAAAGGAGGTCCAATATCTAGCCTGAAAAAAACATTATATACATTCATGAGACAGATAAGTTGTAATAATCCAGATACCCTATTATTAATTGTCATTGAATATTCTTTATTAATAATTTATTTTTTAAAGCTGCTTATCCTGATAACTCTCATGAATGCAGCAAGTGAAAGCATTCATACAGAATAAAATTATCCTTAGAGAATAACCAGAAATGTTTCTGATTCAAAAAACCCACAGCAAGAACCATTGTCTTTACTAGAAAGAGAAAATTTGTCTATCCTGAGGTTAGACATGCAACAAAATGCAAGGAGATGCATTCAATTTCCCTTATGAAACTAGTTTCATATATGAGTTAACTCATCACAGGTATAGTCATTAATGTAATATAGTACATTAATATTTCAATACAGAAATATTAAAGTTTCTACAGATAATCCTCACCTAAATGGTACTTTCCAAGAAATATGCTACGTAATGGTTGTATGCTTTTCTGCATAAAAAGTTATCTCCTTTTATTTTTAGTCATGAGTATCTGAAATCATGTCATGCAGCATTTCCACACGCAACATCGGCAAAATTATATATAGATTAAGTTTTGGCTGATCTTGCACTTTTTTGTGAACTTCCCAATGCTGATTCCAATGCTATTCACAAGGAGAAATGATCTGAAACATCTGCAATTTTTTTTTTCTTTTTAAATACAATGAAAATAATACTCTGAAACCCTCCATTAATTCTTAAGTAGTACTTTTGTTTTATGTCACTGTTACACTAAAAGTAATATCCAAACATCAAAGTATTGTATATGTATCTATCTGCTGAGAGAAAATACACTGGGGAAAATAATGCTTTGCAGTTAGTATCAGATAAGACACACTGATGGGCTACTCGACCGACTGTTTTGTGTCTCTCTTGTTCTTTTATGCTGCAGTTTTTGATCTTTCTGTTCTGTTGCGCCATTCCCTTCCTTGGACTTTTGGACACATAGTAAAATGAACATATGTTCTCTCATATTCTTCATAGCAATGATCTTTCAGAAAATACATCAAACCTATAAGTTGGAGGATGGCAGATACAGGTTGGAATTTCCTCAGTCAGAAAATAGAATTTAAAGCAAGACTTGCACATTTGTGCAAAAGTAGAGTGAAATGATGTGCTACAATGGCTAGACTAAGCGTAACATCCTATCTAGCTTATTTAGAGCTAGCTAAAGCACTGCTACTTTATTTTTGCAGTTTACATGTATTCGTGGCTGCCTAATACAGGGATAATGTGGAATTTAGTTTCAAACAAACCCACCCAAGCAGCACCTAATTTCTACACATCTTAATTTTTGCCTGAGTTCCACAATCACTGAAAGGCTGTCTATACACCTGCTGAGAAGCACTTCAATTTTGATAGCATCTTGGCACCTATCTCCTAAATATGCCTGAAACTGATCTAGAAAAATGATGCATTTCTCTGCCTAATTGTTCTGCACATCTTGATCTAATAGGCATGTTCAGAAAACAATTAGAGATTCTGGCTCTACACAAATATAGAGGCAGCCAATATTACCTGTAAAACAAATGACTAAGTGAAAATGGGAGTGTCACAGCTTGAGTAAGAAAAATTCAAACATCTGGGTGTTCTTAGAGGCTGAAATTGTATACTTAGAACAATTAAGTCCTCTAGTCATTCAACCAGCCACTAAGCCATTTTCTTGGATGTCAGGAGTGGTGGGTTTAAATGAAAGGGGAAAAGAAAAGAGAGAAAAAAAAAAAAAGGTAAAGAAATGAAAAAATCCACCCACACCAACTATAGTTACTTAAAAAATATTAAAAGGTACTGACCAGCTGAATATTTTTATTTACTTAATGTAATACAGGAAATAAATGCATCTTCATTTTGAAGTTCTTTTAGAATTATTTTTCATAGCATCTAATTCAGATCTCCTGTCTCTGTAATATGTGCAGGCTACAAGAGACCTTGAGCCCCTTTAGGGTTTTATTTTAAACTGTTAATAACTATCATTAGATCTATCATATGATTTCCACATGGTCAAATACCATGCCCCAATTTGTTCTTCCTCAACTTCGTGGATTTTCACTTTAGATTTTGGCTATTGAGAACATTACAGATATTTAATAACCCCCTGACTGCTCTTGTCTGTGTATTGGGTTTGCATGGCAAGGTTTTGGTAGCAGGGGGCCTACAGAGGTGGCTTTGTGAGAAGTTGCTAGGAGCTTCCCCTACATCCGATGGAGCCAATGCCAGCCAACTCCAAGATGGACTTGCTGCTGGTCAAGGCTGAGTCTATCAGCGACAGTGGTAGCACCTCTGGGATAGCATATTTAAGAAGATGAAAGAAACCTGCTGCATGGCAACAACTGCAGTCAGAGGAGTGAGAATATGTGAAAGAAACAACTCTGCAGGCACCAAGGTCAGTGCAGAAGGAGGGGCAGGAGGTGCTCCAGGCACTGGAGCAGAGATTCTGCTGCAGCCCACGGTGAAGACCATGGTGAGGCAGGCTGTGCCCCTGCAGCCTATGGAGATTGACAGTGCAGCAGATGTCCACCTGAAGCCCATGGAGGACCCCATGCTGGAGCAGGTGGACGTCTGAAGGAGGCTGTGACCCTGTGGGAAGCCTGTGCAGGGCTCCTGGCAGGATCTGTGGTCCCGCGGGGACCCACGCTGGAGCAGTTTGTGAAGAACTGCAGCCCATGGGAAGGACCCATGTTAAACAAGTATGTGGAGAACTGTCTCCCACGGGAGGGACCCCACACTGGAGCAGGGGAACAGTGTGAGGAGTCCTCCCCCTGAGGACGAGGACAGAGCGGCATATACAACGTGTGATGAACTGATTGCAACCCCCATTCCGCTCCCCCCTGCACCGCTGGTGGGAAGGAGGTAGAGAAAATTGGGAGCAAAGTTGAGCTTGGGAAGAAGGGAGTGGTGGGGGAAAGGCACTTTTAAGATTTGGTTTTATTTCTCATTATTCTACTCTGATTTGATTGGTAATAAATTAAATTATTATTCCCCCAAGACAAGCTTGTTTTGCTGTGATGATAATCAGTAAATGATCTCCCTGTCCTTAACTCAGCCCATGAACCTTTTGTTATATTTTCTCTCCCCTGTCCAGCTCAGGAGCGGAGTGACAGAGCGGCTTTGGTGGGCACCTGGCATCCAGCCAGCATCCACCCACCACAGTATGTTGCTTGCAGATCAGTAAAAAAGGCACGAAACTAGGACTGCATGTTTTGTTTTCTTTCTTTTCTTTTTTTTTCTATTTTTTTTCTGAGCTAGGGAAAAATAATTTTCAGTGTACAAAAGAATGTGACACTGATGCACACTATCCAAACCAATGTCTTATCCACTGCAAAATATTATCTCCTAAATGCTTGATTTGAAA
>JAVJGI010000014.1:49516270-49533567 GCA_035590275.1 Ibycter americanus | reverse complement strand
TGTGACACTGATGCACACTATCCAAACCAATGTCTTATCCACTGCAAAATATTATCTCCTAAATGCTTGATTTGAAATTTGTCAGTACAGAAAGCTGCTTGCATCTCTGCAGCTGATAGAATCATAGAATGGTTTGGGTTGGAAGCGACCTTAAAGATCATCTAGTTCCCACCCCCCTGCCATGGGCAGGGACACCTTCCACTAGAACAGGTTGCTCAAAGACCCATCCAACCTGGCCTTGAACACTTCCAGGGATGGGGCATCCACAGCTTCTCTGGGCAACCTGTTCCAGTGTTTCGCCACCCTCACAGTAAAGAATTTCTACCTAGTATCTAGCCTAAATCTACCCTCTTTCAGTTTAAAACCATTATCCCTTGTCCTATCACTACATGTCCTTGTAAAAAGTCCCTCTCCAGCTTCCTTGTAGGCCCCCGTTAAGTACCAGAAGGCTGCAATAATGTCTCCCTGGATCCTTCTCTTCTCCAGGTTGAACAACCCCAACTCGCAGCCTGTCTTCATAGGAGAGGTGCTCCAGCCCTCTGGTCATGTTTGTGGCCCTCCTCTGGACTCTCTCCAACAGGTCCATGTACTTCTTATGTTGGGTGCACCAGAGCTGAACACAGTACTCCAGGTAAGGTCTCATGAGAGCAGAGCAGAAGGGAAGAAGCACTTCTGTCGACCTGCTGGTCATATTTCTTTTGATGCAGCCCAGGATACAGTTGGCTTTCTGGGCTGCACGTGCAGATTGTTGGGCCGTGTTGAGTTTCTTGTCCATCAATACCCCCAAGTCCTTCTCCTCAGGGCTGCTCTCAATCCATTCCCTGCTCAGCCTGTATTTGTGCTTGAGATTGCCCTGATCCATGTGTGGGACCTTGCACTTGGCCATGTTGAACTTCATGAGGTTTGCACAGGCCCACCTCTCAAGCCTGTCAAGGTCCCCCTGGATAGCATCCCTTCCCTGCAGTGTGTCAACTACACCACACAGCTTGTTGTCATCAGTAAGCTTGCTGAGGGTTCACTCAATCCCACTGTCCTTGTTGCTGACAAAGATGTTTAACAGTGCCTGTCCCAATACCAGCCTCTGAGAAATGCCCTTCATCACTGGTATCCACTTGAACATTGAGCTGTTGACCACAAATCTTTCAGTACAACCATTCAGCCAATTCCTTACCTACCAAGTAGTCTATCTGTCAAATCCATGTCTCTCCAGTTTAGAGACAAGGATCTCATGCAAGACAGTGTCAAAAGCTTTGCACTAGTCCAGCTAGATGACATTGGTTGCTCTTCCCTTACTCACCAGTGCTGTAATCCCATTGTAAAAGGCCACCAAATTTGCCAGGTATGATTTGCCTTTAGTCAAGCCACATTGGCTGTCACCAATCACCTCCCCATTTTCCATGTGCCTTAGTATAGTTTGCAGGAGGATCTGCTCCATGATCTTGTTGGGTACAGAGGTGAGACTGACCAGCCTGTAGATCCCCTAGTCTTTTTTATTTCCCTTTTTAAAAATGAGGGTTATGTTTCCCCTTTTCTGGTCAGTGGGAACTTCACCAGACTGCCATAACTTCTCAAGTATGATGGATAGTGACACAGCCACTTCGTCTGCCAGTTCCCTCAGGACCTGTGGATGCATCTCATCAGGTCCCATGGACTTGCACACCATCAGGTTCCTTAGATGGTTTTGAACATGACCTTCTCATACAGTGGTGATTTTTCATTCTCCCAGTCTCTGTCTTTGCGTTCTGCAGCTTGGGCGGTGTGGCCTGAGCACTTGCCAGTGAAGATCAAGGTGAAAAAGTCATTGAGTACCTCAGCATTCTACATGTCCCAGGTAACCAGATCTCCTGTTTCCTTCCAGAGAGAGCCTACATTCTCCTTAGTCTTCCTTTTACCACCAATGTACCTATAGAAGCTTTTCTTGTCACCCTTGACATCCCTGGCCAGATTTAATTCTATCAGGGCTTTAGTTTTCCTAACCTGATCCCTTGGCTTCTCAGACATTTTCTCTTTATTCCTCCCAGGCTCCTTTTCCTTGCTTCCACTCTCTGTAGGCTTCCTTTTTGTGTTTGAGTTTGTCCGGGATCTCCTTGTCCATTCATGCAGGCCTCCTGGTGCTTTTGTCCAACTTCCTTATTGCTGGGACGCATTGCTTCTGAGCCTGAAGGAGGTGATCCTTGAATATTAACCAGCTTTCTTGGGTCCCTCGTCCCTCCAGGGCTTTATCCCATGGTATTCTACCAGACAGATCCCTGAAGAAGACAGAGTCAGCTCTCCTGAGGTACAGGGTAGCGAGCTTGCTGTGCGCTTTCCTTGCTGCCCTAAGGATTTTGAGTTCTACCATTTCACGATCACTGCAGCCAAGGCTGCTCTTGAGCTTCATGTTCCACACCAGCCTCTTTGTTGGTGAGAACAAGGTCCAGCATGGCACCTCTTCTCCTTGGCGCTTCTGTCCCTTGGAGAAGGAAGTTATCGTCAAGGCATTCCAGGAACTTCCTGGATTGCTTATGTCCAACAGTGTTTTCCCTCCAACAGATATCAGGGTGGTTAAAATCCCCCATGAGGACCAAGGCCTATGAGTGTGAGTCTGCTCCTACCTGTCTATAAAGGGCCTCATCCACCCAGTCTTCTGGTCAGGTAGCCTGTTGCAGACCCCCACTATAACGTCACTTGTCCCTGCCCTCCCTTTAATCCTGACCCATAAGCTCTTGTTCAGCTACTCTTCCATCCCCAGGTGGAGCTCCGTGCACTCCAGATGGTCATTGACACAGAGGGCAACATTGCCTCCTCATCTCCCCTGCCTGTCCTTCCTAAACAGCCTGTATTTTCCATTCCAGCACTCCAGGCATAGGAGGCATCCCACCATGTTTCCAAGAGCATAGCCCTGTGGCTGTGTGCACATCTCTAATGCCGCTTGTTTATTCCCCATCTACATGCATTTGTATAGAGGCATTTAAGTTGGGCCCCCCACGAAGCTGACTTACTGGCTGGAGTGGATGGAGTTCCTTTGTGCTGCTTTTCAGGTGCTTTCCTGCTGACCTGTAATCCCTCTCCATGCTCTGGGCATCTATTGCTGGCACTGGCATCAAACTGGTAGAAGCAAGATGGACCGAGGTTCCCCTTCCCCGGCAACTTTAGTTAAACGTTGTTTAACCCCTCTCTGATGTTACACAGCCTTCTTATTACCTCCTGAAGCTCAGCCACCTGCTGCAGGAGGTCCTCCACTTGGACACATCTTTTGCAGCAGGTCTGCTGCCTGTCCCTGCCCCAGGAGAAAGGTCTAGGCATTTCCTGCAGTCTGAGGTTTGCACCGCAGCCTCCCCCTTTGGCAGCTCCATCTGGGTGGAGGCATGGGCCACCACCAGGGTAGATGGCGCAGACTCCCCAGCCGGAGCTGCAGCCTTTGCTTTCAGATGAGAGCCCACCTTCTGCCTTGAGGGTCAGGTAGGATGAGTGCCATTGACCTGTGTAGATGGTCACAGAGCGGTGGTTGCTGGGTTATGTGGACTTCAAGCATCTCCACTTGGCCAATGGAATGTCCTTCCTCTGAAGTGGCGCCCTGCCTGCACACCCTCCTGCTGAACTGCCACACAAACAGCCGCACCACACCCTGGCTGATGTGTCGTGCCCTCTTTGCCCACTCTGTTGCTTCTGGCTTCTATTTTTTTTGTTTCATTTTAGCTTGAAATGCCATCATGACATAGAATCTGCATAGAAAGTACAGAGCTTGCGTTAGTTGAAAAGTTACAGTGAACTTTGCAAGTTACCTTAGAACACGTTATTTAAAGTCAGAGCAATAATATTGGGGGACAGAAAACGTTCTAACTGTGTCCTGCTCAACAGGGTTAAGTTCTCCCTTGCATTATTTCTTTATTCATATTATAATAGTTTCCCATAACACAAACAAACTAACAACCCTAAGCTGTCTAAAGACTAGAAATAAATAACAAAAAAGCCCTTCTGCCACCATGACCATTGCTGTTTCTCAAAGCATTTTTTTCTGTGTAGATTGCAAAGACTACCTGAGACAATTACTAGATATGCGAATTCCATAGCATAATGACTTGTTAAAATATGCTGCTCTAGCTTCATGACTGAAGTCATGAGTTTTGTCTAAATATTAGTATTAAACCCCTCTAGTGCTTGAGATAAGCTATGTTCTTGAGGGGTTTTGTGAACTGTGGCAAGGCAACAAGTTCTGGGGGTTTAGGAAGTGGATGACCTTCTATGCATAATTAAACATTGGAAATAAAGGATCACAAAAGGTTTTGTGGTAGAGTCCTGAAATCCCCACAGGGAGACTATAAAGACTTTACATTTTTTCTGGAGACTAGGGCACATGCAGCTGAAAAAGTCACCTTCACCCAAAAAGGTCGTCTTGCCTGAGAAAGCTTCTTCATTCCTGTAGATTATTACATATAATGTATTTTTTCCTGAGAAAATAAGCCTCCTTTCTTCAAAATCTCCAGTGTTCATAGTTTTAAATATATGAGCCATATAATAAGGTTTGAGGATTAAGTTATTAAGTAATAGTCTCTAATAATGATTCATCTAATAGTAAAGGTGTTTGGAGAAAAGACAACTGACAAGGAGGCCTGATAAATGCTTACATTTCTAAAAGACTGTTGTATAGACAAAAATGAAGAAATGAAGCACTATTCCCTGCCCCCAATGACTAACAAGAAGTAATGTATTAATTTCTACTAAGGAAAATTTTTGTTGGGATATTAATTATAACCTTAAATGTAATAAAACACATGAGATTTTTGAGACAGTGTTGGACAAGAAAGGCAGTAAAGATGTTCAGCTACACTGCTATTAGTATCTAAGTCTTCTTTAATATTAACATGCATAAATGTACACATATATAGGTTTGTGGGTTACTTTAATGAGAAATACCATGTATCTTAGGAAAGATTTCAGAAGGCATTGTTTTTTATATTCTTATTCTAGTCTTGAAAAAGTCAATATAACTCTAAGTTATGCACTCCTATTGTAGTTTTCCAAATTTTTTATATTATTTTTCTCAGTAATAAACTTCTACTAAATTTTTATAAGAATAGTTAAGGTTGCAAGAGGCCTCTGTGGGTCATTCAGGGTATTACCATAAGACATAGTTAAATGTATATTTCCTTAATTACTGCTGAGGAGTAAAACTTAACTTGGAATATATTTTGTGTTGGAAGGGAAAATGTTGAAGTAATTTTTTGCTTTGTTTGTTAACAAGGTCTGTAATAGAATGAAATAATTGTTTATAATCTGAAGTGGTGTAATATGGCTTTTGAAGTCTTTATGTACTCCTCCTTACACTTGAACATAAATGTATAGGGTGTTGAAATGTAAATGTAAATGTTAAATGTAAAACAATATTTTAACTAAAAGTGATCTAAGCCTTTTGCTAACAAAAAATCCTTAAATTGTTTTAATGCTAAATGACTGTAAAAAAAGGAGGCTCAAGAGAGCCAAAAGACCAGTATTTTCCATACTGAGATATGTAAAAGGATAAGGATCAATAACGTTGTAAAAAAGTAGCAAATTCATGCAATTATGACAAAATGTTCAATAAGCACACTTGGGAAATAAGGAAAAGAGATGACAGGAAAGATGGAAAGAATGGTAGTTAATTCCAGAAATGTGTTCTTCTTTTTGCAGTTATGAATAATAGAATTGCCATATTTTGAGATATTTAATAACTTTTTCACTAATGTTTGTATTGATTCAATCCACTGAAGAAAACGTTATGGCACTGAAGTTGCTTCACAGTAGCTGCATAGGAGTTAAGAGCAAATTTGAGCATGTTGCAACAGATTGTCTGTCAGGATCGTTTATTATTAGACTGGGAGTTACCTAAAATATTGGGTTTCCCTCTCAGCAAAAATCTTGTATATATTGCCATAGAAAATATGGTGAGAGTGGGTGCGCTCCCACTCTATCCTCATGTAAAAATGTGTTTCATACACATAAGTATTAATGATGGAATTAAACTTGTCTGCTTTAGAAAACATTAGGCAGAAAAGGAATCTCAAGATGGTTTTATTTTATTTGCAAACAAATAAAATGTTTGTATTTATTTCCTTTTTTAACTATTATTTTATAAATCCTTTCTTTAACTTTTCAGTGGAAAATTGAATGTTTCCCCACAGAGTTAAAAAAACCCAAAAAACAAAAAAAGAAGAAAAAACAACATAAAACCAACTCTGATCTGTCAAAAATAGTAACAATATTTGAATTTTGCTGAGTCTGCATTTCAAAGTTTGCAACACTGTCAAGACTTCATAGTAAAAATGCACAAATAATAATGGCAATGGTGGCTGTATGTATAATCCTTTGTATCTAAAACATTGACCAAGTCTGAGACTAAGATTGGATCTAGCTGCACGTAGACTTCTCTCTGAGAAGGAGTTTAGAAAGCAAGGGGATCCTTTCTGAACCTTGTGACTCAGTGGGAGGGTATTTTTCCCCCCTGGCCACACACCAGACTCATACCCATAACACAACACTAACAAACTGCACCCTAGTGCCAGAAGGGCACTGTGTGTACTTCAGAAGAAAAGAAAGGCAAATACCAGGTAGTATTGACTTGACTGACCTGCTGTAGGGGAAATTGTCCCTAATTAGTATATTAACTGACCCATAAAACTTTGCTTCAAGTTCATGGATCAGGCTCAGATCCTATTTTATTTAACAATGGTGTATTATCCCTTTCTATTTAGCAGCACATCCTACTCCATTTAGCTGCACATAGCTGGCGACTGTCACTTGCACAGCAGCCCAGCTTTGTTCCCTGAGACACCCTGTCTCATCTGTGATGAGCTATTGTGTTATTTAAGACCCTGAACTGTTGGTCCTGCACCAAAATTACATAAGAATTTTAGCCTCAGGTGGCATATAAAAACATAGAAAGCAAAAATCAGAATTGCACTCGTAATAGGGTTAAGCCTTATGACCCAAACAGGTCTGCTTCACGAGCACAGAATGATCCAGAATATGAAGTATTTGTCTCAATGGAACTTAGAGATTTTCTTCTCCGAGTCCAGAATTTTGTGATCAAACAGATTAAAATAGCAGTCAGACCATCTAATGGTTTTTACATTTGAGTTAGGCATCTAACATAACTGTTTGCAGTCATGTATCTTCAGATTGCAAATTGTCAGTGAAGTTCTGACTTCGTAATGTCAGATGATTTGCCATCATAATAAAAAATTTCTTTACAGTGAAAGCAGAATCATTAAACATAAAATATAAAAAACCCTCAAACTTTAAAGTTTCAATTTCTTAGAGAATATGAGGAATGAAAACATTAATCTGATTATACAAAATAATGTAGAAATATCTGCTTTTCCTCTTACTGTTAGGCGTTATATTTCTAATGAATATGTTTCCCTTTACCCAAGCTTTTCTCTGCACTTCTTACGTATTGGGAGAGCAGTGGTTCATCAGGGAAGAAGGAAATAAGCACACAGTAAAGGAAAGGTCTATGCCAGACATATACCCCCCCTTTGGACACTGTAGAGGAATCCCCTCAATGATATAGCTTTCTTAGTCCCTGGTAGAGGGAAAGTAGGTTTAACAGGCTGATGTGCAGGGAATGCACATGGCTATGCAAATATCACCTATCAGACAGCACTGCAGGAAAACAGAAAGCATCCTGTGGATCCAAGACAAGAACTAATCTCTCTCAAGGCCGTTCCATGCTTTATTACTATTTTCTGAAATGAAGGGAGAATCAAGGACAAATTGATAGGAATCAAAATCTCATATCTGCTTGGGCCTGGTCGCAGGGTAAAGTTATAACTTTAAAATGGATGTACATTCTTACACTGCAAGTTCACATAGTTGAGGAATTTGTAAAGAGACATGACAGGAAAACTTATAGAAAAGCTGAACACATAGTGCTATGCCTACAGACTTTCTGTACCAGGGCAGAAAACCATGGTAAGCTTATTTGGCATAGTCTGTATTTTTCTGGATAAAATGTTAAAATGAGGACTTCAGTAAACCAAAAAAATAGAAAAGGAGTTCAGAAAAGGTAAAAATCTTCCATAATATCTACTACAACGTACCATGTGCCTTACTAAATATATATTATACTAAACTGAAGCACTTTATGAAATCCCCAGGTCAATAAATGTCAAAATAAAAATGGTTATAAGTGTAGCTATAGAAGCATTGCTAGCAGATATGAAACTGAACAAACAAAAAACCACAACACACACACACACACATACAAAAGATAACGGACATGTTTGAACAGAATATAAGAAAGCTTGAGGTCTTTATCAAACAGGGTGGATGAAATACGGGATTTTTGTTTGCTGAATACATTCCATGTCATAGTTTAATCCCAGTCTGCAGCTAAGCACCACGCAGCCGCTTGCTCACTCCTACAGCAGGACTGGGGAAAGAATCAGAAGGGTAAAAGTGAGAAAACTCGTGGGTTGAGATGAAGACAGTTTTATAGGTACCACAAAAGCCACGCACACCAGCAAAGCAAAACAAGGAATTCATTCACTACTTCCTGTCAACAGGCAGGTGTTCAGCCATCCCCAGGAAAGCAGGGCTCCATCACATGTAACAGTTACTTGGGAAGACAAACACCTTCATTTTGAACATCCTCCCCTCCCTTCTTGTTCCTTGAGCTTTATATGCTGAGCATGACGTCATATGATAAGAAATATCCCTTTGGTCAGTTGGGGTCAGCTGTCCCAGCTGTGTCTCCTCCCAACTTCTTGTGCACCCCCAGCCTGCTCGCTGGTGGGGTCATGTGAGGAGTAGAAAAGGCCTTGGCTCTGTGTGAGCGCTGTTCAGCAATAACAAAAACATCCCTGAATTATCAACACTGTTTCCAGCACAAATCCAAACCATAGCCCCATACTAGCTACTATGAAGAAAACTAACTCTACCCCAGCCAAAACCAGCAGAAAAGAAATATAAAAAACCCAACCAACCAAAACCTCCACAATATTTGCCCCTGTTTCTTCCTTTTATGCTGAACTAAAATGACTGTTGTGGTTTAACCCCAGTTGGCAACTAAGTACCATGCAGCTGCTCTCTCTCTCTCCTCTGTCCCTGGTAGGATGGGGAAGAGAATCAGCAAAAAGGTAAAACTCATGGGCTGAGACAAGAACAATTCCATAATCAAAATAAAATATAATAATAACAATTATAATAACAATAACAACAACAACAATTGCAATGAAAAGGATGGAGAAGGGGGAGAGGAATAAAATCCAAAGGGAAAGGAGAAAAAACCCCAACAAGTGATGCACAATACAATTGCTCACCGTCTGCTGACCAATGCCCAGCCAGTCCCCCAGCAGTGATCAGCCCACCCCTGCCAACCTCCCCTAGTTTATGCACTCAGCATGACATTCTATGGTATGGAATATCCCTTTGGCTGGTTCAGGTCACCTGTCCTGACTGTGTCCCCTCCCAATCTTTTGTGTCTCTCCAGTCTTCTTGCTGGCAGGGCCTAAAAAACTCAAAAGTCCTTGGCTTACTATAAACATTATTAGCAACAACTAAAACCATCAGTGTGCTATCAACATTGTTCTCATACTAAATCCAAAACACAGCACTGCACCAGCTACTGAAAATTAGCTTTATCCCAGCTAAAACCAGGACAGTGATCCTAGGTTTTTACAGTAAGATACCATAAGCAACCAGCTTTCCTTTGGAAAAAAACCAATAAAACTCTTTACTCAGGGGACAATGGCAGGGCTTTTGGGTTTTGGTTTGGGTTTTTTTTTTTGGTGAAAAAGCTCTGTGATTATATTTTACTGTGAACAAAGTGAACCATCAATCCTTACCTTCTTTAGATTTTTGGCAGGTAATGGGTTATACTCTTCTGTAGTAAGGATTAAGTAATGAAAAAAATATTTGAAATAAAGTTATTAATTTATGGGCCTTTATTATATTGCTACTTTTGCCATCCAACATGCTATCGTCTTATTTTGCTGTAACACAAACTTTTAAGTAAGCTAGATAATTTTCATCATATCTTATGCATATTCTTTGTATCTTTATAAGTTTTACTATTTATTATCGATCATTTTATTTTATGAAGTTCAGGGTACTGATATTGTGTTTATTTAATGCTAAACCCATCCTGTAACATACAATGCTATATAATAAAATCAATAGGAAAAGTCAATATGAAACAAACACTTCTATGGTACACGTAAATCTTATAAAGACTGGTCTGCATTGAGAGAGTTTAAGTACACAAACACAACAAAAAGCTCTTGCATTCATATGAAAGACTGAATGTCAACACTTTTGTTCCCTGTATTTCAGAATCATTATGTTGTATCCATCATTCACAAAAACCTGCGTGACATATAGGCTCCACAGATCATTGTAGGATAACAGGAAGGTCCTATGATAGATTAATTTTGTTTCATTTTCTAATAGCTGTACTGAGTTGTTGGATGTATGTGCAGTAATTATGAAGCAGCACAGCTGGATATCTAATCAAACTGAAAAGTCTCTAAGTGGGGAAAAAAAACCCCAACTCACAGAGCCTTCTAGGCAAGTGAATAAATGCATTTGCTTTAATGATTACTGTTATTTTATTGAGAAAAAACCAACAGGCAATCACCCTAAGTAAAGGTTCACTTGTTTCATACATTCCTGTTGGAATTAAAGAGTCGAATTTTAAGGGCTGCTAGTAAGAAATGTAATATTTTCTTCAAAGTATTCTTGCTATTTGAGATATATTAACTCACTGATTTAATGTGTACAAGAGCCAATTTTTAACGGTGTGAAGGCTCATACATGTGCAGATGGCATACATTTGAAAATTGTGTGCGGGTTTTTTTTACTGTATTTCTTTATGTATCTATTTATTGTTTAAGTAGCTAAAATGTTTTTAAATTTGACAGCTGGAATGCTCAAATATATTGCTTTTCAAAGAGTCCAAACTACCCGACAGCCAAATTAGTAGAAGGTATAGGATCTTTCAGTTTAGGCTGTGTAACCTCGAATCTTTTATTATGGAAAAATATGGAAAAAACTAGCTTCAGCCTGAGCAAGCTAACAATCTTCTGTAAGTGTCAAACACTCCCTCCTTGGATCATTCACATCAGGTAATTCGTCATCCTGAACAACTGACTTCTAGACAAGTGTCTCCTTATAAACAACAGTATGGTTGGTTAGTCAGAGGCTGTTTTCTAAAGAATCCCTTATGAATTCTTCTTAATATGCTCGTTTTCCCCTTGCACATGCACATACTTCTCTTTAAAAGCACCATAATGATCTGAAAGAAATTGCTACACAAGGAAGTTTCATTGACAAGTGTAAATATTCCAGATAGGAATTCCTTGAAGACAGCCTCCCTCTCTATGAGTTAAGTCAGGTTAGGGCATCTAAGCAGAGGAATACTTACTGATGGATTCAAATTGGAGTTAGCTGACCAGTGCCAAAATGCTGAAGCTTGGGCTAACCCAGATATGGTCAGAGGTGGAATTGTCTCAACAACTAGGGAACTTCTAATTCAAGAGAGAAAGAAGTACGAAGTCTAAATATTTCCAGGATTAGCTGGCAGCTACCCAAGGGAATTTTTTTGTTTGCTTAGAATTGCAGTATTAGTATGCACAGCTGCTCAGGCAATGATGTTCTAATTGTCTGTACTCAGTTTCATTCTGCTCGTTATAAGACAGTAATATTTGCCAGCCATTTTTTCCCCTTGGAATTTATTATAAATAGATGTTAAAAAAAAACTATTGGGAAAAAACACTATTTATTAATTAGCTGTACAGTATCACACCAGAAATAAAGAGTTTTAAAAAGAAACTTAAAACTGAAATCAGAATCAGTGCCACATGGGAATTGGATGAACTTTTGATTGCTTGCTACTGCAATGGAACTAGCAATATCAACTAAGGCTCAGCATACACAGTATTCAAAGGGCTGGGCAAGCAGAAATACTTATGTCGATTAATATAATATGATCTGCCTTCCTTTTTTTTGTGTGTGTGTGTTTTGGGGTAGTTTTTTTTTTTAATTTTTAGCAGGAAATCAAAAAATTCTGGAATGAGCGAGTTAAAAATAGCATCAGAGAAAGCTATAAAAAAACTGAAGTTGAAGCACATTTTAGTGAATTTTAGGCCACAATACAACAATTTAATGATCTTGAATTTCAGAATAACAGAACTAATTGTTTTAGCGGTTTTTCACCCACACGGAGATTTTCAAATAATATTTCTTAATATAACCCAACTGATTGATGGAAAGTTCTGAAAGTATAAAATATCAAGATTTTCTGTGGAAGGGAAGATGTTGCCTACTCCGGTTTTAATGTAAATTCCTTTGACATTTTTGTCTCAGAATGGGATTAAAGTTACGACAGGTGTGTGAAAACACAAGAAAGAACTTAAAATACATAGGAGGTCCACAAAACAAACACACAAACAAAAAGTTTCTACTTCCACATATCGATGTTCACAGAAACATAGAACAGCCCAGGTTGGAAGGGACCTCAAAAGATCAACTGGTCTAAAATTTCATGGGAAAGGAAGCCTAGACAGGATTATCTAGCTCCCTGTCTAGTCATGTCTTGAAAACCTCTGGAGTCTACCATATTCCTGAAGAGGTTGTTCCATTGATTAATTGTTTTCAGTTGTAGAAAAAGAAATTAGCCATAAAATTTAACTTTATTAATTATATGATAGAGAAATTAAAACTCTAACTGTATCTCTGTGTATTCTTAGACTCTTCAGATTTTGCCTTAAAGATTATACCTACTTTTTGGCAGATGTGCTAAAATCCAATCTCCACTCAAGAAAAAATATTTGTTAAAAGCAGAAGTGTCTTAACTGATTCACAAATATATTTCTTCCCTGAATTATCTTGAACAATAGGATCTTTTTGTTATTTTTGTATGGTATCTGTTAGAATGGGTTTATGACCAAGCGGGATTTCTAAATATGGGAATAACATAGATGGCAGAGATAAGACATACTGGCACCTGTGACACAACAAATTCTTCAAATAAAGCCCTACCTATCTTACTTCTACAAAGGTACATAGCTACATACATTTGTTTCTACATATGATATCTACTTATTTTACTCTGTTTTAATTATTAGAGGAAAACACATTAAATTAATTAAATTAATCCTTTTGCGTGTGTATTTGAAACATTACCTAAATGTTATTATCATTTGCTTAATAAAATATGACAGTTAACTTAATCTTCCCAAAAGTATGGTGTAGTGCATGTAGTTTCATGAATCTTATTGGAAAAAGCTCTGCTGTTCAGTGAATATTTGCTGCCACCTGCAGCCAAAATGCAAGAAATGCTTTTCTAGAAACTGTCATTTAATGTTCCCCCCCGTCCCCTGCCTCCCCCCAAGAAAACTTGCTTGTTACGATTAAATAATTCTTAACTGAAGGATTCAAGTGACTACAACTATTGGTTAGAATAAACTCCTGGGAAATAAGTTAAGTATTTAATATACATTTTGTTTTTCTGTTGGAATGTTTAAAAGTAAATATTGCATAGATACTTATAGATCTTCATTTGTCTGGTTTTAATAATGTTTTTTAGCATAATAAAATATTATTTTAAAAGGTTTCTGTACAGAAAGCAGTGCCTTCTGAAGTGTGAACTTCGAATTTGACTGGACCAAAATTTTTACACTCCAGCAATCTCTAGCAAATTTTAGTAATATAGCCTTTTCACAGTTTCCCATTGCAAAAGACCAGTTTCACTATCTTTGTATAGTTTTCATAGGCAAGGACTATTGATTTTTTCCCCCCCTGTTCTACAGATCTCAGCTTCAGAGAGCTGATCTCAGCTACTCTGTTCATATCCTATTTCTAATTCGTCAAGAAGTGATTAGCTGTTGTGCCCCTTATCCCAAACTCCTCTTAACAATAGATTATTATTTATATGGTACCTACAGATTTTTTCCTTGTAGAAACTTAGATGGAATTTTATGAAATTTTTATTCATATTACTTCAACTAAACAATAGATGTTTATAAAAACAGATAGTATTATAAGAGGGCTGATTTGGAACAACACTGAGCACAGGATCTATAGACAAACATTACGGAGGGACATAAATGTAGGTAAATGATTGACTGTAGCATCAATGTGGTTCCATTAAAGCATGTTTACATAACAAGGCAATTCTCTTTTTTCTGAGCTTTTCTGAAAAGCTCAGAACTTTGCAGAAGTATGTCACTGTAGGTCATCCCAGCATGCATAGCATTAAAGAAGACAACTTCTTAACAGTTTTGGTCACATTTTGCTTGTAAATGACTATGAGGCATTAAATTCTGTCAACAAAAGCCAAATAGCAAATAAGGCAAATATTTAATGCAAACATACATCAAACAAATTGCTACTTATTCAGTGTCATTGTTACAGAATTTCATAGACTATTTCATATTTTCTTCAACATAATTTTCACATAATATGCAGTCTACTTCACTTTCAGTAATAACCATTATTTGTGAAGACAAGTTATTATGTCATATTGATTGAAATGCTCCATTTTATATAGATTCTACTCTGTAGCTTTTATAATAATAAAATAAATGTTTTCTGACAATACAATTAATCATGTAGGTCACATTTATCATACATGTTCCTTATTTTCTTCTATTTTCTAATAAGGGAATGAGATCTAGTGTTGCATTTCTATCACAGAATCACAGAATCATAGAATCATAGAATGGTTTGGTTTGGAAGGGACCTTTAAAGATCATCTACTTCCAACACCCTTGCCATGGGCAGGGACCTCCCCTATTAGATCAGGTTGCTCAAAGCCCCATCCAGCCTTACTTGAACACTTCTAATGGTGTGGCATTCACAACCTCTCTGGGCAAGCTGTTTGTGTCTCACCATACTCACCGCAAAAAAAATCTTATGTCCCTCTTATAGTCTCCTTTAAGTATTGAAAGGCTGTAGCAAGGTCTCCAAAGCAAAGGTGGAGATGGATACAAGGGTGTGCTTTTTTCATTTCAGTGCACAGGGTTTTACGAATTTATGTTGAAGAACAGAATCAGAACTTTGAGGGAATAATGAGTTTTGGTAGGATGGCAATGTGATGAATAGGTTTTTCTCCTGGACAGGTAAGTGAAACTGTAATTAATTCTGTATATATTATTTGGGGAGTCTTAATATAATCAACTGTTTGTTCACAGGCTTGCAAAATTACAAAGCTTATGCAGCAGCAATTGCAGTGTTCACCATTAAAATGAGACTTGGATTCAAAGCAGAACCAAACAGAATTAATCTTATGGAAATTTCTGATGGTTTATTTTACTGACCATGTAAGTCTAGGGTTTTGGCTCAAATATTTTATCTGTTATAATTGAGCTATTAGATATCTTGTGTGTGTATTGTTTTCAGTCTTTCCTGCTCTTTATTTCTAAAACCTGATGAGATTTTTATGATTGCATCAAACCTTTTTTTCTAGGTTTATTTATAACACATAACAATATATTTCTGAAAATTTTTGGTTTGGCCTGACATTTTGTGATATTTTGTACTTATTGTTTCAAGCCTTCAGGAGAACTATAAATAAAGTTCAGCCAATGAAAATCTGAAGTATGATAACACCTGTATATTATCAGCCTAACAATGGAACAGAGCTTTTGTCTTGTCCTGAAGAGTTTACAGTTACATTTGAATCAAGGTAAGTAAAAATGGCAAATAATAACAGTGGAAATAATTTTATTAGATAATGTCAGCTATTACACAGCTGAGGCTTCCAAGTAATTTCTATAAAATATGTTAAAAGTTTTCTGAAAATAATTATAAAGTAAAATACTTTATACTGACTGCTGCTGAACCACTGTTTACCCATGGTGGTACCAAGAACATGGGGATGTCAGGGAAGGACTTGTAGTAGAAACTAGTGAATAAACTCATATAGAAAAGTTATTCCATAAAGAAGGATGTTTAGAAAAGAAATAAACAAATGTCTTTTCCTTTTATTTTTTTTTTCCTTGGTGCTAAACTTTCATCTGAAAATTCATTTTATGATGCCAATGACCAGTCATTCATTGGAAAAGGATTTGTTCTTGGTATTCAGAGGCTGAAGAAGTCCTAAGATTGAATTACATTTAGAGGTAGGCTTTCCCTGTATGTTAAAATAGTAACTATAATGAGAGGCTTTTTAAGTCTGAGATAGTATGTAGAACATTTCTAGTGACAGGGACACTTGTACAGAGAAAAATTTGCTCTTCACTTTTTTTTTGCAATATTATCATATACCTGACTGAAGAATTAGGAAAAAAACACCCCAGATATATTAAGCACAAAAATGTCAAGAAAAGGAAAACTTGTATTTAAAATGTGATTCGTTGTTTTGTATTGAGTTGTGATTAGGAAATATTGGATAGTTTTGATAGACCTCTTATGCAGTAGCATAATTAATGAGATATATAATTTGGCACTATGTTTCCCTCTGTAGTCTCCAAATGCCTTAAAAGAAAAAAAACAAAAGGCCTTCCTTATTAATCAGAATGGAAGGATCTGCACTGGCTAAGCACCTTTTTCCCCATAAAAGCTATTTGTTGCCTATTAGCAGCTCGTGGTTACCACAGTTTCTTCCCACAAAACCTACTGGGTACCCGTTAACAGCTCATGGTTACCACGGAAGGTCCCTGCGAGGGCTGTGAGGGCTGATGGGCTCTGCAGACCACCCACCCCAGGGTTCAGCTGTGGTGCCCCCAGATGGCACCGGTACTGCAAAAATGGGTGACGTGGGGACGAGCAGGGTGAGGGAGAGCTGGAAGAAGGCTCACGAGGGCCTTCTTACCCTGCTTGGAAGCTGCATTATTGCTCAAGCACTCCTACCTGGTCTCTGGCTGAACTGCATACCAAGCATGTTAGGCCTGAGCTGCACACCAAGCATGTTAGGCCTGGTCGTCTGCTTTGTTGATGCCAGCCTTGACTTCCCAGCTTGACCTCAGGCCTGCCTGGTCCCTGTGGACTTGCCTGGACATCAGTAGGCTCTCAGCTGACCCCAGTCATCATCCCCATCCCAGCCCTGCTCTCCTGGCCAGGTACCATGGGATGGCACCTGTTGGTGAGTTGCTGCCCTGCCCTCACCCTCAGCACCTCTCTCCTTGCCCTGGAGAGCTTCTCAGTGTCACTGTTCCTTCACACAGGCATAGGAAGGATAACAAATAACAAACACAAGTTAGAAAAGCAGGAAGTTTGAACTAGGTATTAGAATCATTACTTCCCTGTGAGGCAGGTTGCCCTGGTTTCAGCTGGGATAGAGTTAATTTTCTTCTCAGTAGCTGGTGCAGTGCTGTGTTTTGGATTTGGTGTGAGAA
>JAVJGI010000014.1:49471035-49516170 GCA_035590275.1 Ibycter americanus | reverse complement strand
TTCTTTAAAAAAAACCAAAAACCAAACAAACAAAAAAACCCCAAACAAACCAAAAAACAACAACAACAACAAAATATAATCATTCTCCAAAAAAATTAATCCTGCTACAGTTTAGAAAACATTGTGGCAGGCAAACATCATTTCAACACCATTTACCCAAGTAATACTTTATATCTGAAGCTTATTACATCTGTCTTTCTCAACAGGTACAGCTGTATTTTTAGGCAGCTCCTGAATCCTTCAAAAGGGTTGTCACTCATTCCTTCCCCTGCCACCTCTGGTGAGAGTAACGTGCTTTCTGCTGCCAGGCTTTGCCTGTGGTTGAACACAGGCACGCAGCGGCCGGTGCTGGCCGCCTCCTTGCCGCTAGGTGGCAGTGCTATATAACGCTTTCCCTACACACACAGAACAGCGCAGTGCAGGGTGACATTGCTATGCTGGGGAGAGAGGACATCAGTAACTGGATGTATAAAGAAAAGTATCCTGTCGGACTGAGGATGGGAAATAGCTCTGGGTGCCTAGAGAAATCATTATGTAGGACGAGTAAGAATAAATTGGTAGGAATGTGGCTTAAATACGCTGCAAAGAGTGTAGATCCCAGTTCAGCTGCAACAGTGATGATACAAGCACAACTTCTTTAAGTGCCGCACTGGTTTTGGCTGGGATACAGTTAATTTTCTTCATAGCAAGTTATATGGTGCTATGTTTTGGATTTATGATGAAAACAGTGTTGATAACACACCCACGATTTAGTTATTGCTGAGCAGTGCTTAAACAGCATCAAGACCTTTTCTGATCTTCACACCACTCCACCAGTGAGTAGGCTATGGATGCACAAGGAGTTGGAAGGGGACACAGCTAGGACAGCTGACCCCAACTGACCAAAGAGATATTCCATACCATACGATGTCATGCTCAGCAATAAAAGCCGGGGGAAGAAGGAGCAAGAGGGAGCATTTTGAGTGATGGCATTTGTCTTCACAAGTAACCGTTAGGCGAGATGGAGCCCTGCCTTCCTGGAGATGGCTGAACACCTGCCTGCAGATGGGAAGGGGTGAATGAGCTCCTTGTTTTGCTTTGCTTGCATATGCAGCCTTTGCTTTACCTATTAAACTGTATCTCAGCCCATGAATTTTCTCACTTTTACCCTCCCAACTCTTCCCCATCCCACTGTGGGATGAGAGATCAGCTCTGTGGTGTTTAGCCTAGCAGGGTTAAACCACAAAGAAATGCTTCAAGTGACCTGTTTCTTTTGAGGCGTCTGCCTAATGAGAAATCTGGCTGGATGAGAGTGGTGTTGAGGTGCTGGCGCACATATCAGACTGTGAAGACTAAAAGCTGTGTTGTGAAATTTAAACAATCTGACATTCAGTCTACAATTATGCTGTATTTTATTTTTTATTACAATGCTAATATATAGTCAGTGATGTATGGCCCTAGTGTAAAGATTGTTAATAAAATCAACTTGTGTACAGTAATTATATTTATTTATTAGATTAGATTTCTCTTAAATATTTCATCAACAAACACCTGCATCACTATCATAATCTCATCCATTTTTCATATGGCATATATTTTTCCTTTTTTAATCCCTTTGAAATCTTTAAAAATATTGCAAATAGCAGTCATCTATTAATCTTGATGTCAAAAGCAATGGATTGAATTATCTAAGACTACCTTTGTCTATCTAAATGACGTTAGCAGCTAGATTTGCTTTTTTTACTTTTACATAGCATGTATCAAGTAGCTATACTATTGCATGAAATATGAAGTGAGACCTTGTCCTCTTTGTAGAAGGTGGCTTGTCAATCAGTTCGGCTAAGAGGATGGGACTGGGTACTTCATCCTCTCTTTTCTATGGGCTGCTGGAGACAGCAGGAATCTATGCCCAGCATTCTCATGAGTAGCCACTGAGGCTAGTTTTACACTGGTCATTCAAGAGCAGAGATCCCATCCCATCCCACACCATCCCATCTCTCTGTGCTGCTTAATAACAAAGGATTATGGAAATGAATTCTGGCAATGAGGCCAAAATGCATCATCTGATTAATACCTTACAGATTGGTCTTGGAGAAAGCTAACTGGAGTAGTTCCAAATAAATCCAGGGGCCAAGCTAGCTGGTAGTGTTGAGGATCCAGGATCCAATTGCTCAGATTTGCTTCTTTGCCCTTTTTATTTGTCAGGATGTATGTACTCAGTATCTTTCCTGCTGCTGAGAGTGAAATTAAGACTGTTTTCATGATTCACTTTATGATCTTGCCTGTAAAATTCAACTTCTGTGGCTAGACTTCAAAAAAAGGATTTAGGTATTGTGACACAGAGCTGCAGTATTTAAAGTTAGGGACTGAGCTTCAAGAGTAGTATTTATAATGGAGAGTTTCTAACGTCTGAGACAATAGTATTTTGTGGAGGAAGAGCACATGTGAATGGCATTCAGAAAATCTAGCACAGTCAAAGATGCCACACTACATAGCGAATGGAGAATTTCACAGTTACACTGTCACTCTCTCAGAGCTGTGGGTTTTCCCTTATCAGAGGCAGAAGCAGTTCTGAGGCCAGCATTTAGAGTGTAGAGGCTTTCAGTGTTGACTTTCAAAAATGTTGAGCATTTTCTGCTTCTAGTGACTTTAATGAAACATGCTGTTTCTGTAGCCTGAATCACTGACTGAATCCCAGATGTATCAGTATGTGTCCGTGTGTGTGTCTGAGAGAGAGATAAGAAAGGGTTAAGTCACTATTTGTCATACTGCTTTGATGACTATTATCAGACCGTATCTAGAAAAGTAGCAATTTCTAATGAACAGCTGGGAATTAAAAATAGTGGGGGGTGGGGGGCAGAGGGGGAGTAAATTGTACACTTGCAAGGAAGAAATATATATTAAAACTTCCTGACAAGAAACAAGTCAAATGATAGGCCTTAAAGCTCATTCCAAAAATGAAGTCTACAGAAGTTCATCTTCCACCATATTCAGCTTCTTAGCCCCAACGTAAACTGATTGTTCTGAAACATCTAACATAGAGTTTTATAATCGTTTATTTACTTGTTTACACAAATATTTTTGTGAGGAGAGTATTTGCATCATTCAACAAATGTTATTAATAAAGAGGAGGAAATACATCAGATGTCAACTATAAGGTAGAACAGAGCTGAGGTGTAAAGCCATTGTCTAAGTTTGCTTCTCTTACACTCTTTTGCTGGGAAGTTTTAATTTTAGTTTCTGATGAGACATAATCCAAAGTAGAATATTATAATGAGATAACTAGGGATGAAAAGTATTCACAAACAAACAAACAAACAAACAAAACTCCTTATGAGAAATTTCTTTTTGGTGCTATCTTATATCATGCCTTTTTGAGTCTGGGAACTTCTGCATTTTATTTTATGTAATCATATTAATGATCAGCTTCTGAAACCTATTCCTGTAATCAAAACAAAAATCAAATCCACCTAACCACTGTATTTCCTGAACTAACAGTCCAAAGAATACATCAAAAAAGACACAAGATCCAGATCATTCTGCAAGTTTAAAATACAGTTTTCTTTTCTTTTGTCTATAAATTATAATTTGTAATAAATGGATTTTGTAGTCTTATAATAACCTTACAAAAATGCTTCTGGCCTTCCTCTTTTGTAATTATGAAACCCTGAAACTGGATGCTTGAAAAGTCTAAAAACTTTCAAACTTTAACTAAAATTTTTGTCATAAATTCCGTGAAACATTAGTAATTTAACAGGTAATTCATCTTGAAAAAGAAATAAACACACAACCACCACCACCACCAAACCCTACACTGTATGGTATGCTTGGGATAATCACGAATAATCGATTTGCTTTGGTTAGGAATAATCAATATAGTATTTCAGATGTGATATGAGAACAAGTGTCACCATTAAATGTATTTTCCTCCAACATTTTGTGCAACCGCTGATCTTCTTTGGTATATTATTCTCTTGAAATGCAATTCCACAGTATAGCAAAACTGTGAAAGAGGAGTGATCTATGATCTAAGACACACTTTAAAAAACAAAGGCATGCCATTGTGGCCAAAAGATCAGGTGCTAAGATCCATGCCAGTATCAGCTCATTAGGAAATACTCCAGGCTGACAGCTGTGCCCTGTCCTTCTGTTTCAAACTCCCACGTCCTCTGGCAACATGTTGCATATCCATTAGATGTTTTACAAAAGCTGTTTTTCAAATTATATCTTCAATTTAGGCTCACCTGTTAATGCCAAGGCTCAGAGCTTGAGTTCATTATAGCTAACAATTGACACAAAAATTCTGAATTAAAAACAAAAAGAAAAAAAAGAGAAGTATTAATGTTCTTAGTACTGACACTTGTACTCCCATCAGGTATTTCCTATGTGACACCGAGCCTTCTGAAAATTTGTTAGAGGTTGAGGAGTACTCAGAGTAGGATAATTGTAATTCAGACCATAAAATACATAATCTTACCACATCTGACAAGTTTTGCCTCATTTGCAATGATTTCTCTTGAAGTTTTTAAACAAGTTGTGATCTAAAATAAGACTGTTCAAATTTATCTATTTTTTTATTCCTAAGAGGATTTAAATTTCTTTTAAGCACACAGAAGAAGCACTAATTAAAAAAATCTAAATACGAAAGAAAGTCTACATTTCATTTGTAAGAAGAGGACTTTCAGCTTACCCATGGTCTGACCCACCATGTATTACCTAGGGAAAAAATCATGCTGCTGTTTTTACTGTTGGTTTACATTGACTCTTGTGTCATGAGTGCTCTTGATAGTCTCTCAGGCTTCACAACTATAAAATAACATATTCTTCTCTAGCAGAGCTATCTGCATCTGCTTCTGTAAGAAACAGTACCTTGGCAACAATAGGCTTTGTTAAGTAACGGGGACAGACAATATCGGGGGGGAGGGAAAGCCTTATTTTTACAGCTACCCAATTTCCTTAGGAAGAAAGGGTAGATGGTACATTAAGGATTTAAAAGAAAGGTTGTGAAGGGAGTAAGGAAAAATGCTTTTATCAGGAGCTTAGAATTTCATGACGAGTGACAGCTGATGCCACAAACTCACTCTAATTAATGATGCTCTGATGAGAGTAAATGTCCCCTGGAGAGGAAACAAAATAGAGCAGTGACAGATTTAGAGATAGGGGGGAAAGCTAAGGATAAGATGAAGGAAATGTTATGCTATAAAAGCTCTGTATTTAAATGAAAATGGAGCTCAAGCTCCTTTAACAGCAATGATCAAACAATCGTAGTAACTTCTATTGTTTCCATCGTACTTGTCACATTTTGGGGAGACAGAGTGCGCCTTTGAGGAACCTGAATTTACATGCTTCTGTGTTGCAATAATTAGCGATTTTTGGCTTCATTTGTAAAGGGCTTGTTGCCCGTGGGAGGAAAAATGCCTTAAGATTTTTTTGTCCAAGTTGTGTTACTGTTCACAGGAAATCAAATTCAGATACAGCAGATAAAATTATCTGCAGAGATAATTCCTTCTGTTGTGATTACTTGAATTTAGCACATTTTAGACCTATTGTTCACATTTATGGAACATTTACTTACATGAATAGTCCCATAGGCTGTTTTGTCTGAGCTGCTGCAGGAGGATGCCTCAGGTTTTCCACCTCTCCCTCCACATGCCTGGACAGGAGCACTGGCAGCAGATTCCTGTTTTCCTGCCTCATGCTCACATAGCACTTACTGTAGGCGTTTTGCAATCCTGCTCCATCATTTTATAAGATGTGGAGCCCCCCTTGAAACATGTTATTTCTCACTGGCATGCCCTATCTACATTGGCAGCATGGGGAAAGTTGATAGATGTGAAGTCACTGTCTGGACTCGGATTCAGACTTTACACATGCCAGTCTTTTCCTGCTCTTTCTCTAAGGTTTAACCGTGTGTCTAAAGCACATGGAAGCAGAGTTGCAATGCTGTCCTCCTCAGACTCCAGAAGTACGTCCTACAGCCATCTTCCCCCATGTCCCTCCTATCTGGCCCAGGTGCTAAATGCTCTTTTCTTTTGCGAGGCCCATAACAACCACAGTGATTACGGTGAAAGGAGACGGTAGTTTGCCTTTTTTCAGGAAACAACACACATCGTCAAATGTTACATATTTTACTCTTGTTTTGAACTCCACATCTTCATTATACAGTTTAAAAAATATTTTTCAGGAAAGAAAAAGCTAACAGTGATCTTCCAGGGATCAGGAAAAGAAAAACAGCTTCTCTCCTTTGTGGTCCTTTGGATGCTGCTCAAGACACTGGAGAGACCATGCCACTTGGCCTAGCTTTCAACACACAGAAAATGGTCACTCGGCAGGGGTCTGGGATTCTCTTGCATGGGCTACAAGTGAATGCAAGAAGAACCCTTTCCACTTTCTCTGGCTTTCCAGAAACACTCTTGAGATTAACTGTTGCCTGTGCCAACAGCAACTGGCCTTAAGCAACACTGTCAGACTGAAATAAACATGGGCATGTACTTGCAAGGGAAGGTGAAGGTCTGCCTGCCTCTGCGCTCAGGCAGCTGGCCTGAACTGAACAACAGAGAGCAAGAAGTCACTTTTTAAAGGAAAATTACTCTGAAAAACAGCACTACCTCCATCCCCTCTGTCACCCTTATAAAACTGAAGCCTCAGAAAAAGTTTTTTTAAAACTCAACTCTCTGGAGCATAAGACTGGTCTTTATTTGGACTATGAAGATGGCATAATCAGCAGCTTTGCCTCAAGAATCCAACTTGTGGTACAATGGAAAATTAGGGTCTTTAATGCAGTCACATTAATTAAATACATTGTTATTTAATCAAATCTTCTAACCAGCTAACCTGCTAGATTTGCCACCAAAACCAGTGTTGCCAGATATGACAGAAAGGATCTCTGGGCAAGCAAAACTATAAGTTCTGCAGAAATGTACAGGTAGCTCAGGTGTCTCCACAGCACTTTGCAGTACTAACATATGTTTTGCCAACATTAAAGATATTTTTTTTTTCCAGAAGGCTTACTAAATTTGATGTTCTTTTCTGTAGGAATTCCAGATTTTTGAGTCCACACTGAGAAATATAAATTTCATCTGAAATAACAGTATATTGCTAGCCCTGTAGCATTAGAAAGAGGCTGAAGTGATTTAATTTCTAACTTTCAAAATTTCAAATTTTTGTGTTTTGAAAATTCATCCTTAAGAACTGGAACTTACGAACTTAAGAACATCCTTAAGAACTTAAGAACACTAAAAAGCCGAAGTGTTTACTACTTTTTAGGTCATAATATTTGTAAGTGTTTTTTTTTTTCTTTTCTGTTTTTTTCCCCTTGGTGGTTAAGATATTGTTTGTAAGGTTGGGTGGTAACACTGATCAACTATCAATTATACAGTACGGTATATATTACCGTTACGTGTATATATTCTTGTATGTACGTATATTGTACATTGCTTTCTTTGTTAGGAGGAAGAAGATGGTTAGGGAAGAAACCTGCCTGGTTGCCTTGCCTTCAGTGTCCTTTACTGAGTTGGGGTTGGGAGAAATTACACTTCCCTAAGATTGAAATAACATGCTCAAGCAGGGTAAGTTTTGTATTAAATGGTAGAACAAGGAATTTGTTAGAGACTTGCACGCTTCTGGGAGGAAAAAAGAATATATTTGTACTAGGGAAAGGAACCTGAGTCACCTTCAGAAGTAATGAAGACAAGACTTTCCCAGTGAGAAAAAGGACCCCATACGGAATTTATTACAATACAAGAAGCCGTTAAAATTGCTGAACAGAAAAGATGAGCAGGGACAAGGATGCAGCAGTCAAACACCTTTTAATATCAGGCCTGTGTCATCCAGCAGGTTTGAGGTTCTGGTTTTTAAGAGTTAATATGGTATAGTATCATAAATTACATAAACCTACAAATGGGGATTAAGGCTCTGGCTAATTCATGAGACTATTTCTGATAAATGTCACAGTGATGAATGTAGAAACCAGAGAAAACTACTATAATGAACGACCTCCTTTTTTTTTTTTTTTTTTTAGATATCTAAACAATCAGATAAAGGTGGTTTTACCTGTTTCAATTAAAAACTAAAAGCATTCTGGTGCACGTACTTGGTGCTAATTCATCTAGTTCATCTGTGGCTTACTTAACACGCTATCCCTCCCTTAGAAATTATTTTCCTGATAGTCATTTAAGCCCAGCTTCTGTAACTCATTGAAATGCTTACCATTCCTGCTTTCTCAGGGCTGCAGTGACAAAACATTTAGTACTCAATACTTTAGAAAAAACAACCCGCAATCTTCTCTTTTTCCTGCCATTCTAATTGCTCTTTTTCCTTGTTAAAGGCACAGCAAGGCCAAGTGAGTTACTGTTCCCAAGTATTTTGTTCCTTCAAAGCTGACAAACACATCCAGGAAAATAACTACATATTTACTCAGTCCCTTATGTAATAACATTTACTATTTCCATTTTTGCAGCTGCATTTATCTCTTTTACTATTCAACTGCAAAATAAATAAATTTCTGTAGAATTACAATCCATGAGGAGTTTGGTATGTGATAATGTGTCAAAAGTGTCACTGAAGTTTAAGGAAAACCATCTGCAAATGTCAGTGATGTGTAAAGATTTAGTTTAAGTCTCTGGTGGTTCATGTCCTTTCTCTGAACTTCCTAACAAATGCTAGTTTCTGGACTTGAACATCAAATACACTTAAGCTAATCTTCAAAATTTGAATTATCGCATTCAGTAATTTTGCCTTCTTTAAATCTTCCTTCAGAAAAAAAAAAGCAAGTAGAATTGAAATGAATTGTTAATTTGTTTGGGGGTTTTTGTTCATTTTTTTTAATTTAAGTAGAAATTAGTGATAGATTGCTGAAGTTTCTGTATGATTAGAGTTGGGAAAAATATCATATAATCTTGCAGCCACTTACACTGAATATTTTTCCCCATGGTATCTCAGTGTAATACCTCAGTTTTGAAACGGGAAAGTTAAATATAGAGCAGAATGGGGGAGGGATTTTTTTTTTTATTGTCTCTGAAACAGCCAGAAGAAATGTCAGTGTGGAGAATGGCTATTCTTTGAAGGAAATATGAATTTAGTTATGAATTTAATTATTTGACTTGTACCGTAAGAATAAAAATAAGAGCAAAAGTTCATTTAACAAAGCCAGGCTGTCTTTTAACTGTAATGGTCCAGAAATATTTTGAATCACTTGTCCAATTTTGAGAATCATTGGAGTTATGCAGAAGAATGAAATATTTTCTTCTTTTTTTCTTTTGCTCACAAAAAAGTAGAGATTTAGCAAGCTACTTAAAACGCTGTGCTTTTTTTCAGCTTTGAACAATACAGTCACTTTTTGAAGCTGTTTTTCTGGCATGATGAATGGAGTGATACAGAATTTGGTTGTGGGGGAAGAAGTGTGAAAAGTACTTTGTCACTCTATTTCCCCATCCTAAGCAACATTTAACTTAAAGCATTAAGGACTCTTTTTGCTCTTCAATTCAGTGGGAGTTTGCTCATTGATTTCATAGGAGAGAAATAAGTCACTAAAGTAGGTGCTTTCAGTGTCTTTCAGTAATGCATTTTGTCAGTTTTATTATCTCCTGAATCTTGTATTGTCACTTTAAATCTGAGTAATCTGTATCATAAGTGACATAAAACTTTGCTATATGAAGTCTGCCATTTTGAATTTATCATCTAAGTTGGTAATTCAGCTGGAACTGCTGCAGGGGCTGAAAGCACATTTTGTGACCGTTGCTTCTCACCTTGGCCACTGCCCTGTACGCAAGCTGCACATCCCAGTACTCTGCCCTGCGAAAGTAGTTTCTCTTCTTTTGGAAGAGACTACAGTGCCACAGGGAACTGTCATTACTACTGTATCTCTGTTTTGTTCAAGCAGAGATGGAATAGCCATAGCCATCTTGCTCTATACGGACATCTTTACATTTTTCATTAGTAGAAACCTACCTCATCAGAAAATATCCTTCAAGGAGTGTCACATAGACACTGCAACTAGATAGAAGAAGTGAATTTTAATTTTGGAAATGAATCTGTAATAATAACTTACAAAACTTTAACATGTAATGAAGGAAAAGGTAACCTGAAAACAAATATCTCTATTTGTATACATGATGATGTCCTGTCTTTACTTATTTCTATGTATCCTGCATTAAATAAAAAGTGAAACATATTGTAGTTGTAGACTGGCAGGACTTGATGATGCAATAGTATAATCTAGGGCAATTTACAAGCAGTCAGCTCAAGAAAATACTTCAATACTACAAATCTGTACATACAAACTTTTTAATAGCTCTAAATTTTGGTATCTTGTATTTCGCAAACTTATAAATAGCAGATAGTTAATGCCTACATATTAAACATGTAAAAGCCCCTCAACATAAAATGAAAGCTTATCAATAAAATTTTCAGAAATAAGGATCTTAATTCCCTTGAAAAGATATATCTTTCTTGTGGTTTTGTTATTACTGTCTCGCTGAGAGAGTCAGTAAGGGTTAATCCAATCTCAGTGTGCTTTGGGCTGAAGGTTTCAGTCAGGCCAGTAGACTGTACTCAAAGCACAATGGGGATTTTAATTTCTTTGAAGTATTTCTGCAGTGATCAGGTATCAGGAAACACTCTATTATGGACTATGGGGGGAAAGATTGAGATGGAGAAGTAAAGATTAAGTCTTTAGGTTAAGAAGCAAAGGACTGGGAAGTAGATGAAGGAGAGTCTCTGGAGGGGAGATGCTAAAGCTCAGTCTCACTCCCTTCTGTTCCCACCTCAAATGTGTGCACTTAGCTATGCCGTGAAGTGAAGAGTCAGTTCCACAGTGGATTGAGAGATGTTCCCATCTTCAGTGATTCTTTACCTGAATGTAGTATTTTCAATTTGTTATTTGAAATGACTGGACACTGTTTCATTAATCTTCAGTTACAGACTAAATACAAATTTGATACATTCTCACTGGTTAGCAGTATTTGTTCTGCATTTAAGATGTTGCACATGAGAGGAATTTAGTCTTGTTAAGAAAGATATGAAAATATTCCATTAAAGATCTGAAGGCTGATGCATATGCTGCAGAAATAGAACAGGAACTGTGAAGTAAAATAGTACGTTTGAAACCAGCAGTAATATCAGGAGTAATATGCTCTTTGAACAATCAATGGGTCTTGCATCTTAGGTTTGTTCTTATTTGTATTATTTGTATTTAGATATTACTCTTTATGTTGCCCAAAGCTAACAGATAACCATATTTCATTGGCAGCACACAGTGAGGAAACGAGTCCTGGCTGTAATGTCTGGCAAGAGAAAATACAAAGGGGAATCAGAGAAGTCCACTCCAAGGTAAATATATTAGAAGACCTGACTTCCTCCTTATTCCATCCTCTTATCTCTCTCCCACTCCTCCCCCTTAAGTTTTTTATTCTGTTATGACTTCTTGATGTTGATATAATCTTAACAGAATTGACAAGAATTATCTGTTGATTTATAGCTGGCTTTCTTTTGCTTTTCTCTTCAAGAAATAAATAATTCTTCAAGAAGGAGACTGAAAAAAAAAAGCCTTAGTACATTTTGCAAAGAAATTAAAGAACATAGGTGGTAAAAAACCCATTAGCTGTTACTGATTTCTAGTAACCTAAAGTGAGCTCCACAATCCATAAACACATTACACTACGATTCTGAGGTCTTTACTGTTTTTCACTGAGATGTATGCTCATGGGTATTTTACTAAATGCTTTTAACAATTTAATACTGCAAAAGTGATGTAAAAATACTTTAAGAAAAAGTATTTTACTTACTGCATACATATTGTACAATATGATTCCCCGCATAAGGGACTTGTGTGATCCAATGGCTTTTTACTGACACCATAATGAGTGGCAATGAGAATTACATTTCCGAGAGATAATTTATTAGATTTGGGAAGGTCTATTGACTTTTATGTGGTACTAATCTTTTTGTTTGCTTTTATTTGTGTTTGGTATCTGACTGAACTTCAGAAATATTGTGAGACAGGTTCTGTAGTATATGACAAGGAAGAGAAAACTCATCTCAGGGTTATTGACAAGGTAGATAAAATATGCCACCCTTGAATTTTCTGAATTTGTGCAATAGACTTTCCCTCTGCAGTCAGTTAGAGTTTGTCTTTCTCTTCTCAAGCCTGCATATCCTGCCTGTGATCTTTCGTTACAGCTCCTTTCCCTCCTGCTCCCTTCTGCAGTTATCAGACATCTGTCCATCTGTTATGAGTGCTCCTGCAACGGCGCGAGGAGGGTGCTCTCATCTGTCCTCACTACACTTTCATAGCTTCCCCTGGGATCAAAATTGGCACTGCTACTATATTAATGAAAGGAATTGAATAGTTTATTATTGTTTATCACTGTAAAGAGAAAGGCTCAGATTTATATTAATCACTTGCTCCTAGGGCAAGGAGCATGATGGGAAGAACTGGTGATTTGTGTGGCTCTGAATTGCTCTGTCTGTCTCTCTGACCTTTTTGAATTGAAATTTTATGGACCTCAGCAGTTTGCCCTATTAGCCTTATAGAGATTTATCAGCTTTATGTATTTTACTCTTTCTTTCAGGATAATTATAATTGTGTGACCCAGTCACAGCAAATGCTATTGCAAAAACAAAGACTTTTATAACCTTGGTGTTACGCATATTTTGAAAGACACGAAGAAGCATTCCAAAACTAAAGTCCATTTTGCTTTCACTTCATTTTAGTGTCTACATTGCCATTTCAGTATGGATTGCTGGAAAACAAGAAATCTATTTTCAAAAAGGAAATTATTACATTAAAATTTTTGGTTTTGCACTACATCAAAAAGGCAGTTTGAAAAACAATATCACAAACAGTTAATAGAATCATAGAATCATTTAGGTTGGAAAAGACCTTTGAGATCATCATGTCCAGCCGTCAACTGGTGGACTGCCAGTCCATCACTAAACCATATCCCTAAGCACTGCATCTACATATTTTTCGAACACCTCCAGGGACAGTGATTCCACCACCTCCCTGGGCAGCCTGTTCCAATGCTTGACCACCATTTCAGTGAAGAAATGTTTCCTAATATCCAACCTAAACCTCCCCTGGCATAACTTGAGGCCATTTCCTCTTGTCTTAGCACTAGTTATCTGGGAGAAGAGACCTACCTGCAACAGCCTGCAGCCTCCATACAGGTAATTGTAGAGACCAGTAAGGTCTCCCCTGAGCCTCCTCCTTCCCAGACTAAACAACCCCGGTTCCCTCAGCTGCTTCTCATAAGACTTATGCTCCAGACCCTTCACCAGCTTTGTTGCCCTTCCCTGGACACACTCCAGCACCTCAACATCCCTCTTGAAGTAAGGAGCCCAAACCTGAACACAGTATTCAAGGTACAGCCTCACCAGTGCCAAGTACAGGGTGACAATTGCTTCCCTAGTCCTGCTGGCCTCACTGTTTTGGGTACAAGCCGGGATGCTATTGCCTGTTTTGGCCCACCTGGGCACACTGCTGGCTCACGTTCAGCTGGCTGTCAGCCAGCACCCCCAGGTCCTTTTCTGCCCAGCAGCTTGCCAGCAGCTCTTCCCCCAGCCTGTAGCGTTGTGTGGGGTTGTTGTGACCCAAGGGCAGGACTTGGCAATTCTTCTTGTTGAACCTCATACAATCGACCTCGGCCCATTGATCCAGGCTGTCCAGATCCCTCTGCAGAGCCTTCCTACCCTCAAGCAGATCAACATTCCTGCCCAACTTGGTGTCATCTGCAAACTTACTGAGGGTGCACTCAATCCCCTCATCCAAGTTGTTGGTATTAAACAGAACTGGCCCCAATACTGAGCCCTGGGGAACACCGCTTGTGACCGGCTGGCGGTTGCATGTAACTCCATTCACTACCACCCTTTGGGCTCAACTGTCTAGTCAGCTTTTTACCCAGCATAAAGTACACGCCTCCAAGCCATGAGTAGCCAGTTTCTCCAGGAGAATGCTGTGGGAGATGCTGTCAAAGGCTTTACTAAGGTCCAGGTAGACAACATCCACAGCCTTTCCCTCATCCACTAAGTGGGTCGTCTTGTAGCAGGAGATCAGGTTCATCAAACAGGACCTGCCTTTGATAAACCCATGCTGGCTGGGCCTAATCTCCCAGCTGTCCTACACGTGCCACATGATGGTGCTCAGGATGATCTGCTCCATAACCTTCCCCAGCACCAAGGTCAGGCTGACAGGCCTGTAGTTTCCTAGATCCTCCTTCCTGCCCTTCTTGTAGATGGGTGTCACATTTGCTAGCCTCCAGTCTTCTGGGAACTCCCTAGTTAGCCAGGGCTGTTGATAAATGATGGAGAGAGGCTTGGTGAGCTCTTCTGCTGGCTCCCTCAGTGCCCTTGGGTGGATTCCATCCAACCCCATAGACTTGTGTGTGTCTACGTGGAGCAGCAGATCACTAACTGTTTCCTCCTGGACTGTGGGGACTTAATTCTGCTCTCCATCCATATCTTCCAGCTCAGGGGGCTGAGTACCCTAAGCATAACTGGTCATAAGGCAAAGAAAGCATTAATACCTCAGCTTATTCCTCATCCTTTGATCCCCCCCACCCCCCCACCCCCCCCACCATCCAGTAAAGGATGCAGATAATTCTTGACCCTCCTTTTGTTTCTAAGGTATTTGTAAAAACATTTTTTGTTATCTTTTATGACAATGGCCAGCCTGAATTCTAGCTGGGCTTTTGCCTTTCTATTCTCACTGCATAACCTCACGACATCCTTAGTTGCCTGCCCCTTCTTCCAAATGTGGTAAACTTTTGTTTTTCCCCTGAGTTCCAGCCAAAGATCTCTGTTCAGCCAGGGTGGTCTTCTTCCCCACCTGCTCATCTTTTGGCACATGGGGACAGCCTGCTCTTGTGCTTTTAAGACTTCCTTCTTGAAGAATGTCCAGCCTTCCTGGACCCTTGGACCTTCACGTCTGTCTCCCAGGAGACTCTGTTGACCAGGCTCTTAAACAGGCCAAAGTTGGTCCTCTGGAAGTCCAAGGTAGTCATTCTGCTGACACTCCTCCTTACTTCTCTGAGAACTGAAAACTCTTATCATTTTGTGACTGCTATGCCCAAGACATCCTCTGACCACCACATCACCCATCAGTCCTTCCTTGTTTGTAAACAGCAAGTCCACTATAGCATGAGGGTTAGAGCACTCAGCTGGCATATGGAATACACTGACCTATGTCTCTCTTTTGCATGATTTGGTAGACGTGTTTGAGATCAGATGAGGGCTTAGCAGGAGTTTAAAGAGCCTTTTGGCTTTTTTAACCTTAAACCCAACATTTATCGACTGAACGTATACAGCTCCTTTAATCCCAGTTTTGCAGCTTCTCTACTTTCTCTAGGCACTTCTATTCCAGATACTTTTGCCTGCCAAGAAAGTAGATGTACATGGCCTTTTAAAGCAAGAAACACAGACAGCACACAGCAGATGCAGTTCCTGTACCTAGCTGCAGGTGCAAACTCCTGTGTTGGCCTTGTTCTTGTTGTGTGATGTAACCCAAAGCAGGGGAGTATAACCATACAGTTGGCAGCTGCACCTGATTCAGCATGCCTCCTGCAAAGTTTGGGTGACAGCCTACACAAAATTTACCCAACTGCTGTGAAACAAGCCTTGTCCCTTAATCAGAAAAATTTACATTGACTTTTGGGTTCCCTTCTATCCTAGATGAGTATATTGATGAATAAACCACTCTCCATTTCAAGTACTAGTTCTGCCTGGGACAATTCTACAAAAATGCAAAAAGGAAATGATAGTTCATGCTGAAATCCTGTAAACATTTGGCTTCTGTTACTGAACACTGAGATATATAAAAAAAATAAGTCTTGAGGCTGTATTTTTTTGATGGTATAATTTTAAATTTGCTTAAAGCCTGGAAAACAAGAAGACTATACCTGTGCTAACATTATTTTTGACAAATACCTTTTGGAAAGAGGTTTTTACGTCACATGTAACAATTGTAAAATTGCTACTTTTTTCTTGCTTTGTATTTCTTTGGTTTGGGGTCAAAAAGAAATAATTTGTGTAGAAACAAAATACAAAACCTAAAAATTATAATTTCACTAGAGGGCAGAAAATACCTGAGGTTTGTCATCTACAGAATCATGTTTGAGTTTATTTGACATAAGCATTCTAAAACAGCTGTACTCCGAGCTGTCTAACCTCTGAATCATCATACACCAAGCAAATCAATAATACTCCATGGTAGTCACTGTTCAAAGAAAGAACACTGTGATGGAAATGCCTTCACTTAGACAGCCATGTACTGTAGGTGTACACCAGTGAGTAATAACGCTTTCCAAGGAAGTCATAATGAAAAAAGAAATGATTTCTCTCCTCAGTTCTCCTGGGAGTGAGACACAAAAGGGAAGAGAGGAGAAAGAAACATGACAAATCAAATTTTCACCTTCAAAAGTGACTTTAAAATGTTCTTGTTTGCATTTTAGTATCTGTGATCGAATCTTAAAAATTATTTTCATTTATAGACAAATATTTTTGGTAGAATTCAACACTTAATGAACATTATTAGCAAAATTGACATATAACACTAGTATTTCTGAATTTTTTTTTTCACATTAAAACCATTCAAAAATTTTATAACTAACATATATTTACAAACCTTTGTATCACTCACAGAAAGTGTCTATATTTACACATTAATTTCACTGCGTAATAAAAGAAAGATTCTGTATATGAATATTACATAATAATATTATACTACGATGAAATATAATACAAAAACCAAGATACTGCATGCTGAAATTACTTTCTAGCTTATAGGGGTTTTTAATAATTTTAATGAAACCCTTCCTTATACACCTTTAATTTTTAAGCCTGCAAAAGACATAAAAAGAAACTGCACAATGTTTTAATTTATGTTTACGTAACTCAGTTTCCAACTTAAATGGTAAGTCAGGTAAGAACTCATAAAACCAGCAACACTTTGTAACTTCACATGTCTCTTGTGGAATCAGAATAGTCAAACACAGCATGATCTTGACTTTCAGTATCATTGTGTTTTTTCTGTGACATTTCATTGAATTAAAGCACATTGAACTGCTTGAGAAATTCACATGGCAGACAAATTTTGCCTTGGTTCTGAACTTTAAAAAGTATTTGAAAAGGCCCTAAATACTTGTGAATGTATTGGTACAAATAGTGCGCACAGTGTCAGGCTATTGAGCTGAAGGAAAAACTACTCTTCTTTTACAGCAATATTGCACATTTTTTAGGGTCAACATTTTTTAATGTTTTGGATTCATTGTTTTTTCTGCTTAAGTTAAAACTTCAAAAGTAAAGAAACAAAAAAGATTATTGTAGTTATTAAAAACTGCTGACCAGACCCTGGAAAATTGTTCCCTGTAACTATTCTTGAGGAAATAGGCAAATCCTAATTATTAACATGATTCCCCACAGAAACCTTAAAAAAGACACTTGTTTGGCATTGCAGAGAACTTCGTAGTGGCAAGATAAATGATAATTTTGCTCAGCTTAGCATGAATATCAGACTTCAATGGCAAATTAACTGCTACATGAAAAAGCTAAAAATACATGGAATATGTAACAAGTGAGAATACATTTCAATTTGATTTTTTGCAATTATTCTTTTATGTGAGTCACACTTTCCTGAAAATGAGTTCTGTAGTAGCTGTAATAGCTGTTCAGTGAAGCCCCCAAAATGGCAAACACCACATTAATCCTTCTGATTTTAAAAGCATGCGATGTAAACAATTTCAAATAACTTTGTATTTTTATTTATTTATAAACCTGAGATTTAATGTCTATATTTAATTTAGTTAACCTAACTCCCTTTTGAGGCAACAGAGCTATGCTGATTTGCAAGAAGCAAGTACATGATCTTATTATCCTTGATAGATTTTGGTATTCAAGGTAACTATAGGATTGACATTAATTTGTATATGAAGTAGTATGGGCTGTAAGTTGTGGAAACACCAAACACGTAACAGTTTGGCGTCTTAGTCTAAGTCATTCTACCTAGAGAAGAGTGAAGAACAATTCGTATCTGCGCCTCCAGGGAGAGGTTCGTTCGATGTGTCCTGAAGCATGCAACTAAGGTGAGATGAGTTGTCTTCAGAAAGTGTCCATTTCTCTCTGTAAAAGGACTATAAGGTAATTAGGTTGGATTTTGATGTCTAACTTCAAACCCATGTTAATTCATAATCACCTACTGATTCTATAGTTACTTGTGTGAGAAAGCAGTGGTGCAAGGACAGTAACATCTTGCAGTTCCTTCTAAATGTAGCTTTGTCAACAATCCACGTGATATCCAGATCCATATTTATTTAGGAAAGCAAACAGATGGCTTGAAAAATGTAATTAAGTAGAAAACCCTCATATCCCATCTAAAGTAAACTATGCAGGAAGTCAGCTACAGAATTTGCTTGGTACGCACAAGCTAAGCATTGTGGCTTCATATTTTTTTCTTCTTTTCTTTCTGCACTCTGCCTGCTGAGACTAACAGGCTTTACTATATTTCCTATACTCAACAAATGTTTTACCTCACTTTTTTGAAAATTCTGTAACACACCTTCTATTTATTATTGTCCTTTATTAACCAATTTCACCAGTATTCTTCATTTTATTTCACTCTTATACGATGTGAAGCTGCTCTCGCTAAGCTATTGCATTGCAATTGCACTGAGTCCAGCTGAAACACAGTCAATTTTCTTCATAAGCAGCCCATACGGGTCTGTGTTTTGGATCTGTGACTAAGCCAGTGTTGATAAGAGACAGGTTATTGCTGAACACTGATCATCAAGGACTTCTCTGTTTCTCACTCTACCCCGCAGCAAGTAGGCTGAGGTTGGGCAGGTTGCTGGGAGGGGAAACAGCTGGGACAGCTGACCCCAGCTGATAAAGGGATATTCCATACTATATAACACAATGCTCAGAAAAAAAATCTGGGGGGCAGTGGGCAGGAGACTTCCCAAGTTAGGCTTTGCTCAGAGACTGGCCAGGCATTGGTCTGCTCATGGGAGGTGGTGAGTGATTGTTTTTGTATTACTTGGTTTTTTGTTACGCTGCCCCTGTTCACTTATTAAACTGAATTAATCTTAACCTATGAGATTTTTCTCACTTTTGTTCTTCCAATTGTCTTTAGCATCCCCTGGGGAGCAGGGGTGTATATGGGCATGGTGGAGTGCTTTATTGCTTGCTAGGGTCAACCCACCACAGCATTTTTAGATATTCAAAACAAAACATCAGGAAGCTTAAATACCAACTGAAAGGAAATTGCACCTCTCTCCACGTAATGTTTTCCACTGTTAATAATTGTCCTGAAGAAAGCTATTCAAAAGTTTATCAACTTTTATCGACTGCAAATAAACAAAGTACCAAACCTTCACATAAAGTTTATGGATAGGAACAGTTGCCTTGTTAATTTTAGTGTCCTAGTTTCAGCATTGCATAAGTCTCCTTCAAAATATTCAGCTTCAGAGCTTCTATCTTTCACTCTATTCAACAGCAATTTAACCAATTTAGAGATAATAGCAAAAAGAAAATAATATTTTGCCTTTTTACTGGTTGCTATAAAGTCCTCAAAAGTTATATTCTATATATAGAAAAGTCTAACTAGCTCCTCAAAGTGAATCTCATTACTTCACTGTTTTAAGGCAGTAGCTTCTTTTAATAATTATGTTAAATATACATTACAAGAAGCTGTCCTACATAATTTTTGACTAAAATGTGATAACATGTGATGCTCAGTAATATTATGATTATTAGAAATTAACATGGGCCACTGACTGTAAATCCAATTACTAAAATTTATCTCTACTGTTCATTTTTTTGTTCTATGTGTATTTGTGTAAAAGTATAGCTGAATCATATGTGATAATATGTGTACACTTGTGACAGGACCCTAAGTCTGTCTCAGGTTTGAGGCAAATCTGCCTAGATTTTGTCCTTTTATGAACAACCCCACAAATTCTGAAAGGCTTTAAACTCAGAATATTATGGAGAGGGGTGAATAAAAATTATGAAACCTTTTCCTCTTTAGGAAAACTGAGTGTGTGGAAATAACAACAACAACAACAATAATAATAATAATAACGTAGAAATTAGCTAAGAATTGTAGTTCATAATTACAATTGTGAATTTAATACTATAATTACAATTGAACCATTTAACATTACAATTTATTTTTAAATACAATTAAAGATTACAAAACCTTCAGTTTGGTTTAATTTTAGTTTTTAATAGGTCATATATTTAACTATCATTACAGCTGTAAGAGGGAAAGTTTTGTTGATTTATAATTAAGCTAGAGTGAAATTTTTACTGTAGGAATATGTTCAAACATGCTGTAACTGAAAAGTCTCATGTGTCTTGTTTTCAGGTGGAATGGGCTGACATGTATTGAAGATGAGCACTCTGGTTTGGCTCCAATAATTTTATTTTGTTTTAATTACCACTATTTTAGTGAAGTCGGGTTCTCTGTGCTACTCTTTAGCTTGCTACTATTCTTATCGGAGGTCTTTGCCATGTGGTCTCAGCAAGTATTTAAGATCTGGTCTATCTGGTTTCTCCAGTTGCTGAGACCTCTTTGAGTTCCTTCTACGCATTAATCCAGACCAATTTAGAGCTATGCAAATCCATTTGCCTTTCGGCAAAATCTTTAGAGACTGTGACTGTACATAGTCTTCTATCACCTGCTGTTTCATTCTAAATCTGAGGTGAAAAAGTTGACTTTTACAGAATATTGAGAATATTATGCAGCTTAAGAAGAGATGAGATCAATTCCTTTATGTGTTGCTTCTCTTCGGCAACAGCCACAGCATCTCCTGAAAATAAAGACACAAATGGTCAGAAGTTTGTGCTTTTAGAATGAGGGACAATCAGTGCCTAAATATAAAGCAGGCTAAAAACAAGACTAGTTCAGCAATTAGGATTGAAAATTCAACAGAGGTTATCTAATTATCAACTGAAATTGTCTGCCCACTCTATAGAGAGAAATCCCTGAGAAAACTCAGTATTTGTGCTAGTAAAACTCTAATGTCTTCAATTTTAGCAAAAGCAACTCTAAACCAGATAATGAGCTAAATAAATCTCAAATTTTTAACAACTGGAGCAGAGAAATAATAGGATTAGCATTAAAGTCTTTATACCCAACATACTGAGCAATTTTTTACTTCATTTCACTTATTACTATACCTCCTACTATTTTCTTTACTCATTTGCTCTAAAAAGCTCCATAGTTGAGGCACAGAAAAGATTAGGTATGTATATCAGAAAATATTACTTTCTCTTTGTCACAGAGTACGCCCACATATATTCTCTGCTGTCACCAGTTCACTGAGAATATTTGAGAGGCCAATGTCCTTGTTTTGGTGTATTTGTTTGGTTACATGTCCTGCAGTATGAATAAAACTCACTAACTGCATTTGAGAATGAAGTCATCAGATCTTTGAAAACCCTTGCAATGCACTTCTCCGCGGTGGACAGTCCTGCAAATATATCAGAAATAATACTCTACTTTCAATTAACAGATCAAACAGTACCTAAAATAGCAACCTAAGTCTCTCAAGAGACTATCAGAGCAGTCAGCGTTGCTCCTGAAGTCAACAGAACTTTTATCCAGAAGGGTAATTCTTCCCTGTGCAGATGATAACGGTAAGAGCCCCTGCAGCGAGTGAAAAAGCTGCCAGAAACCCCAGCAAATATGAAGAACAAACATGTGGCATCCTTTCATAAATATAACTGTTTTACACAGGTAGAAAATTGTACATATTGAAAAAACTAAATTGCAGACCTGCACAATTTCTTTCACACAAGAAAGAATTACATGTCACAGTTTTTATATATATGCTACTTAATGCACAACTTGGAAAGCGTTCAGACAACACAATAATGAGGCAGATTATAACAATTTTCTGTTTGTAGGAAAAGAAAATATCTCAAATATTTTCTTGAACAAGTCTAAATTATTAGACAATATTTTATACAATAAACTTTTGACCATCTATTTTGCACCAAGAGGTAGTGGGGTTTTATGATACCAGGAAGAAAGGCAATCAGACTTTGTAAAGCATCATTTTAAATGCTATTTATTATAGCTAATGCTATAAAGAAAAAGATAATAATATAAACAATCATACCTCTCTTTAAATGGTGGGAACCCTGAAATATGCACCATTGAACAGGTCTCCAATCCACATGCAGCATATCATGAAAACTCCATTTGTGGAAAGGGTTACCTGTTTTGATTATTTGACCTATTACAGGATTTTCTTTCAGGAAAACAACTCTGTTCATCGTTTCTACTACCATAGAGAAAGGATGTTCTCATGAGAACTTCTTGCTGCACTTTTAGGTAAAGGCAAGGCCACACAGCATAATTGCGAGTACCGAATGCCTGCAGCTCCTCTGTTACAATAAGCTGGCTAATTTTATTCTGCAAAGAATATGCTCAGCACAACAAAGTCCTGAAAGCCAAGCTGCACATCCAGCACAACACAGCAAAGGATGGCACAGGCCTGGGCCAACTAGTTGTTATGTGGATCACTAGCTTTTTGATGTACAATGGTCTTCCAGTGAGGATCACTGCAACATCTCCCTTGGACTCAAGGTTTATCTCTATATAATGAAAGAAATTCTGGGTGGTTTTTGCTTTACTTTGTCTTGGAGAACATGACATTTTTGGGAAGATTGTTTTCTACTTAGCCTATGATGTCTCCAAATCTCGTGACTTAATAGTGTGTGTTAAAATAAAAGGCACAGGATTTATTTCATCTAGCTCTACTAATCAAAAAGCTAAAAGCTATGTCCTTTCCTTCCCCTTATCGATAATAGGAAGGGATGGGCACCCCCTCATAGGCTATCCTCAGATAGCTCATGTACGGTAAGTAACCTTTGGAATATTCTTTATTCTCACTGATTTATAAGGGACATCAAAATAATTTAGATTATGCACTGAACTTTCAGTTAGTTACAGTTAGGTGAGATGAATGCTAATGATTACACACAGATTTCTGCATTTAATTTCTTTAAAAATGTAAGAAGCTTTTTGCTATCCTGACTGTCTGAAGGCTTCTCATAAATCAAGTTGAGACTGTAAAATTAAAAAGCAAGTAAATAGAGCCTTAAAAAATTGAAAGATCTTTGGATTTTAATAGTTGAATTGAAGAATATAAAGTGGCTAGTGAGCAAGTTTTGTACTCTGTGACCTTTGTATAATTCTGAATGTTGAAATTAACTAGGACAAAGAGTTGTTTATCTTGAGTTTTTATTGTCCTTTGAATGAAAAATTCTACTTTTTTCCAGAGGAGACTGGAGCAAAGTTGAATCCACAGCACAGTGGGCAGGGAACTGGGAGCAGAAAAACTGCATCACTATGTGTACCCAATAAGGATATGTGCTTTTAGGGCACAGAAACTGGTACATTACTTAACAGTACAAGCAAGCTAATATTGCTCTTAAAATCACAGAATTGAAATGACTGAGACTACGGAAATAAATTTGTTCTTAGTTAAACATTATGACAGTGTAACTAAAATAAACGCCTTTAAAGCCTTTATTTGCAAAACACCAAATAAATAAAAGCTTTATCTAAATATTTGTTTTGGTTTACATAATTATAGAAAAAAGTGACTAACAGCTGTTTGATGAACTTGGACTGCCTGTTTAACTTATGCTTAAACCACATAATTCTGTAATTGTTTATTAAATTTCACAATTCCTCAGACATGGTTTGAAAAAGTTTCTATTATTTTACAGATATTCAGCTTTACAAAATTGTTTGAGAGAGAGATTACAGGCTGGGGATATAGTTCATGGACTCTGTAACAAACTTGATTTACAACAGCTAAGAATATGACCAAGTAGAAACCTTCTCATTCAGTGACATTAAGATTTGTTTCTATTTTTTTTATCAGTCAATAAAAAAGGACATGTTAATCTCTTCTCTTCCATGCAGAAAGAGTCACTACTGGACTGTAATCATACCAGATAAAAAGCAAGATATACTTTACTAAACCAATTTTATAGCAAAGTGTTTCTTGGTTATCACTAGAGTGCACTTCCTGAAGAAAAAACAAAACTTCATTGCTCTTCTTTTATTTAATCATGCAACTAAAAGTCTTTAATTAACTTTTAATTTGGGTTCCACTTCCTTTCCAAATGGACTGTCTTTATTACAAAATTTAAGCTGGCTTCCTGTGCAAGTAGTAATAACCTCCGTATGCTTGTTTGGCTATTGCCCGACTTAATACAGTTGGTTGGTTTTTTTTTTTTAATAGCAGCTGTTACATAACAACTTAAGTCAACAAGATTAAGATTGCCAAACTTCAGCAGTATACAAAAATCGGTGTGAGAGCTGTAAGAATCACAGCACAGTCCTAGGAAGGAGACATTCAAAAGACATTCACAGGACAGAGATGAGAAACACACATGAAAATCCTGCTCAGGACAAGGTTATACACATTATATATAGGCTTAAGAATTTATGTCTAATTAATGTTTCAGAAATCTAATAAAAATACAAGGAATATTTACAAACGGTTACAATTCCAAAACTTCTCAGTAAAAGTCAAAATTGAGAGAACATTGACTCAATAAAAACAGTTAACATATACTAACTTCCCATTATGTACCTCTTTCTTCTGATGTTATGCTTACCCTTCCACTATCCCAGTGGGTACTAAGGTCAAGAGCACCAGTCATTTTTAGTAAGAAGCGGAGGGTTACAACAACCCATCAGTGTCCTGAAGTTTTTGCCAGAACATTGTTAATGGTGGTGGGTTCTCCTGCCTTGGTCTTCGATTTTTCTGTTCTCTACTTTTTCTCTGAAGTTAGGTTTACCTGGCTCACACAGGTTCACTCCTGCATCCATCAGCTTTTGGCCGCTGTGATTTGTTTTCACACCTCTGGTGTCATCCTGTATCCACACTCTTCCACACCACATTTAAATCCGGTGTCACCAGCAGTTCCCCTCATGCAGAACAGCTATCAGTTACTGCTATAGAATTTGAAATAAATTTAGGCGATAGCTACCCGATTGTTAGACAATTGCTATCACAGAGGAAGCAAGCTAACATCAGCTCAGGACAAGGCAAATGCAAGCGTCCTGAGAGACAGCACTATCGGGTCAATTCAAAGCCCGAGGCTTTTTACAAGTAATAACAAAACATCATATTTCCAGGGCTATAGAAAGACGACCCTTCGGCAATCCTGCTGTGCTGTGTACTGATCTGTGCATGAAATTAGATTCCAGAGCAACCACAAAATTTGGCCTCACTGACCTTTGTTGCCCTTACCTCCTTCTACAGCTAAGAGAGTTACCAGCCTTTGGGGTAGCATAACCCAATTACATGACCTAATCCTTCACAGAAATTTATAAGCAACTGCAAAAGCTTTTGTAATATTTAAAAATAAGTAGGGTATATTACATAAAAATAATAGTTATTCAAATACTAGATGTGCAGACATGCTCAAGTAACAGGGTGACATTTGTCACTTAAAATCTTTAGAACTATGAACCCAAAGCATGTCAAAATGAATAATTTCTTCTCAGTTAATTATCAGTCAGACAAAACATGAAAAAATATTGTCAGTGCTTGTTTATCAACTGCAAAAGAAGACATTTCAGACTGTCTGAAGTAATATATGATTCACTGGACAAACAGAACGAATATAAAGCTATTTCGGACTCTGCTTTTCTGCTTTGTCAGAAGAAACTACTGAAAAAGGGGGGTTACATGTTTTGAAGATATATGTAGATCTAATGAAATTGTACTGGAAATAGGTTAATTTTGGTTTTGAATAATTTTGATACCTAAAACATTTCATTTTGATACAATATACAATATTTTCTTTAGCAAAATTTGGTTTTCATTGAATGATTTATGTTCTTACCCTAATTCCCAGTTTTCTGAAACTAAAATCCACAAATACCTCTGTACAGGTTATATAATTTTCTGGATGGGCTGAGACACAAAAACTTTCTATACCTCTGGCCACAGCCTTACAAACCAGACTTTCACACACGGAAAACACCAAACATTTAACTGACCACGGATGTTCACTTTATTTTTTTCCTTTTAAACTGGCTTTCTGTATGAAAAGCTTAATTCTTTTGCAGTCACTTTCCGAAGAACTGAACTTTCTGTGACCAGGTATCCCAGACAGCTCCTGACAATACACATATGAGTATTTCTCCAACGTTTTGCAGTCATTTAGAGCTATTGTTTCTGAGAGCAACTGCCAAGAGTCAGCAATCATCAGCTACTTTGTACTTTATATCAGTCATGGGCTATATTGGCTAAGAGCTTTATTGCTTCACAAATACTATAAATTTGTTCTCAGCTTTCCCTGAATCGTATCACTGTAAAATCAAAAGTTTTAATTAAGAAATAATGACTAATGTTCAGAGAGTCTGGATAAACATATAATCTATTACAAACATATTTGAGATTGTTTTCCTTAAGAGTTCACAATTAATCAGCTGGGTTCTGACTTACTGTTTCATATAGACATCTCCAAGGATTTAACTATTAACATTTGCAAAGGGATTTCATTGGCAATAATCTATATTGTCCTAAAGTAAATTATTCAAGAAAAAACACTCACGTAGAAATATCTCTGTTAAGGATTGGAATAGTTATGCTTTCAAGACCGGGGGGAAGGGGAGGGGAGGAAAGACTGAAACAAAAGGTTTTGAAATGTCAGTTCACAAATGTCATTGTTTCACTAAGATACTTCTAGCTAAAATAATTTTGTTGTTGTTTTTTATTTCAAAAAACGCTCAATCATTCTTTTTTTTAATCTTTGTAAAATATCTTGAGTTTTCATTGTTTTGAATAGTGTCATCACACACTTATCTTCTGAGTTAACAAAGAAAGTGTAATAATCAATCTATTAATCATTCATATATTAGTCAAAATGAGCAAAAATAGTCATAGGTGAACCAGGCACATAAAATATATATTTTCCAAATACCCCGTGAATATATTTCATTTCAGTCTTTGATTCTTTCCTTGCCATCTTCTGACAGCTGTACTAACAGTCTTCTCTCATACACTTCAAAATATTTGATATAGAAATAATTATGTACTACACTTAAACTACTGTAATGATGAAGTAGTATTAAAACTGTAGCACTCCTGTGGTTCATATAATACCAATTACCTTTTCATCCAGTCTCCACAGTTTTTAAGTTCAGTTATTTCTGCGTTTGACCATTTTACCTCTAATAACTCCAATATTCAACTGGATTTATAGTTGTGGAAGCAATTGTCAGCATCAACATAACTGTCATCATTTGCTATGCAAAGCAATAGAATATCAAATGAAAAATTTGAATTAATCTTAATTTTAAAAGATATATGCAGAATTCTTCTAGAAATAAAGCTATGCATTGTGTTTTGTAAGCCATACATTGTTTTGTAATATATGTAAAAAAATATTTACAAAGCTGACTTCATTCCAGCTGACAAAATAAGTGTCTCTGTGTATGCACACACACGTACACGTGTCATCTTCTAATACATAGACTACTTTTCTGCAAAATGAATAGAGATGGTTTGAAACCAGACGTGAAGACTGACAATATGTGTGCATTCTGGTGCCATATTCCTTTTAGAGCTGGAGGTGAAATGCATTATTCAAAACAGTCTTATCAGTTTTGCAAAGATGTTTTTACAAAGATGTTTCTACAAAGCATCTATTTAAGCAGATTAGCTATTTAGAATCCTCTTTCCAATGGAAAGAATTATCATCATGTTCAGCATTTATGCTACTATTTTACTTAAAGGATTATTGATTTGTACTAAGTGTTCATGTCTTTAAACTGGAAACTGGATGGACTGGTTGAAAAATCCCCAAAGAATTCAGTATGCATTTTTCAGTATTTAAAAATATATTTAATAATAGGAATGACCTCAGAATGCAGTTGACATACTTTGTGTCATACCTCTGGTTTTAGAAATGCCTTATAACAATTTGAATATCAAAGAAGTTTGATGTATTTGATGAAATATTTTATTTCTTAAACCACTTCAGTAACATCTTTCAAATGACATTGAAGGATACCAGATAAATTCTGTATCTTTAAACCAGTCCTGAGACTACCATGAAGGAGGACGCTCTATTCTTTCCCTCCTTTTCAAGGGTAATTTTGTCTGTCATATTACCTCTGCCTTCCCTTGTACCTTTGCATAGTGCGGGATAGATAATCCCTGCAATGTGGATCACAAGTGAAATCTCCATGGATTTCATAATGGATTTTTAGTGCTAGATTGGCCCTTATATGTGGAAGACTTCTAAATCCCAGTTTCTTTTTAAAATGTAGCTCTCATATTGCCATAAATATTAGCTTAGTAAACCATTAAAATGAATAAATGTCACAAAGCAAGTCCAGAAGAAATTAACATAAATGAGCTAAGTGTTGTAAGCACTATCATCACTGTGCAGCATTCCCAATAGGAATAAAAATCAATGTCATAATTTTCACAACACAGAAATAAGTAAAATTATTTCAATGATTTTTTTAATTATTGGATGGTGTGTGTAAAGGACTCTTCTGTTCATTTATTTTTCTCAAAAAAAAATATATCTCAAAGCAGGAATGTCAAACACATTTTCATGTTATGGCAAGTCTTCACACAGCTCCTCATTATTTTCCTTTTGGTATTATCTTCCTAATTTGTATGTTCCTTCAAGAGCATTTTTAATTGGCTGTTTTCAAGGGTGTGTGCTATCATTTGCATTTGGAACAAAACCTCAGATTCTTTTAGATAAATAATAATTGTCAATTAGACTGTAACAAATTTTTGAAATCCAGTTCTCCAATGCATATATCATCTCATAAGTTCACAATTTTCAGCAACTTTTACTATGTGGTCTGATATATTGCCTCTTGAAAAAGCTAGTGTTTACCCAACATTTAATTGAACATTTTTGTTGACATGAATTCGATTTCAGGATTTCATATATAACAATGGAATTAGAACAACATGCTTCAAGAGAGCAGATTTGGCCTTATTAAGGGATGTGTTTGACACGATTCCATGGGAAACTGCCCTGTAGGGCAAAGGGCCCAGGAGAGCTGGTTGATCTTCAGGAACAACACCCTCAGTGCACCAATGCAACCCGTTCCTTGCAGGAGGTCAGGCAAGTATGGCAGAAGTCCAGCAAGATCTGGACAGCAACTGCCTAACTGAGGTCAAATGCAAAAAAGAAGCACACAGGAGGTGAAAGCAGGCATGGTAGGAATAAAGAGGCACTGCCTGAGTGTGTGGGTGTGGAGTTAAGAAACCCAAAACTCAGACAGAGCTGAAATTAGGAAGGAATGCAAGTGGCAACAACTAGGGTTTCTCTAAGTACATTGCCAATTTAAAAAAGGTTAAGAAAAACCTGAACTTGCTTCTCACTGGGGTAGGGAACCCAGTAAAAAAGGATGTGAAGAAGGATGACGTACTTAAGAGATTTTTTCTCCCTGGTTTCAGTGGGGTCCATGTGGTCGGAGATGTGTATGAAAGTGACGAATGCCAGGACCCTGCAGGCACCACTAGCCCTGACTGTCCCTGCCCAGCACCCCTCAGTATCCCCTTACCCTGCCCATGGCCCAGGAACCTATTTCAGTCCCCTGAGGGCCATCAGTCCCTGCCCCAGCAACACTGCAGCAGGGCCAGTCTCCAGCTTCCCCACAACCCTGCCCTGCCTGTCACCCACATCCCAGCCTGGCCTCAGCCATCCCTGTCCCCAGGGACATGCCTGATGCCTGGAATTATATTCTACCTAACCTCCACCTCTTGAAAAACAGCTCTCATTTGTTAGGGGTGGTTTAAATATTACATTGCTTTATTCTGTATGCCCATTTCCCCGTTGTATTCAAAGTCATGTTGAATCATTACAGTGATAAAACTAAAACTTTGATCCTTCAAATATTTATCCATATACTTAATTGTGATTGACTCAACCATTGACTTCACTGGTTGACTTGAAAGTGAGGCTATCCACTTTTGGTAGAGTCAACCATGATGCCTTAAACTCTACAGTCTCCTTTCATTTTTTTATTACTTGAACCATATTTAGATCTACTAAAATTAATACAGATTTAGGTTATTTATATATTTGAAATACATATATATGAAAACAATTGCAAAACACTAACTCTGTTGCCCCTTCATGCCTCCACTAAAAACATCAAAGTTGCATAGCAGTAAATTGTACACCTATTCTGCAAATACAAAAGAAAAGTAAATAGCGATTTTTCAGGTACTAGGTTGAGTTTTCTGGTCTGATACTTTTATGTGTAAATAAGTTGCAAGAGGCACAGAAATGGCTAAGGATATCCACCACAACATCTTCCAGATTAAGGTCAAACAGCACCATTAAATCATCAATCCTGGCCTTTTTTCAACCACAGAACTCTAAAATTTTCCCAGTTATACCACTTCTGAGCTCAATAACTTTTATTTGAGTAGACAATAACTTGTGTTTGGCTTTCTGCAGACAGAGAAATCTACTTCATCCCTTGGTAACTTGTTTCAGTGATTAATTTCCCCTGCTGTTAAAAAGATGTGCCTAAATTCTAATTGGAATTTATCTGGCTTCAGCTTCCAGTCATAGGTCCTTGACAGGTTTTTTTCTGATTGAAGCCCTTTAGTAATGGGCATTTTGCCCCTGTATAAGTACTTATGACTGTAATAAAATAATTTAATCTTTTTGATCAACCAAACAGACTGTGCTCTGAATCTTCCTCCATGAGCCGAGCCATTTTGTTCAGCTCTTGGATATCTCTTTTCTGTACCTTCTACAGTTTTTTGTCCTTTAAAAATATGAATGCTAACATCGTATATTGGTCTTACTGTGCTGAGTAGAGTTAATATCACCCCTTTTTCTCTTACTACTGTCTTCTTTATGCCTTTCACTATTCTTTTCTGCTAGTGCTGCAGTAGGTACTCATGGCAAATTGCAGTAATCTTTAAATCTTTTTCAGAGTCATTGTTTTCCAAATTTGTCTATTTATTCCTACTGAATATAATTCTTTGAATTCAAACAATTTATTTGAATGTGATCCTTTACTTTGAAATTACCAAGTGATCCATACTATTTTTTCTGACTCAACTGTTTGTCTCTATTATTTATTACTACTATTATTACTATTATTAATGTTATTTATGATTCATCAGTCTTTGTTTTATCCATTGTTAGAATTGATTGACTCTATTAATTACTACGAAATGTCTCATACTGGTTGTTTCACAACTTTTTTAGAAAAAACATCATCAAACAATGATTTCCCACCACTGGATACTTTCTAGATTTGTCACTTGGTGTTTTTTTTTTAATACAGTGATCTTGTATCATTGCAGAATTCTACTGAAGTATTTCATATTCATCGTTTAAAAACAACTGACACAAATTTAAATCAGAGGATATAGGCATCTGAAGTGGAGATTTTTTATATGCTTTTCATTTATACCCACAAGAAACAGCAGTGTTCTCTCTTCCTGCTATGGGTTCTTGTTGTTTTTATTCTACTCAGAATTTGTAACCAAAAAGAACAAAGCAGGGAAGAGAAGAAAGGCACATAAAAATCAAACTGAGAAGTATTTTTTGTGATGTAAAGGGCAGAACAGAGTGGTCTATTGTTTAGAACCAGTATAAAGACAAAGCATATTCTTCATTACTGAGTAACTGATTTGCTACCTGATGGGCAAAAAGACTTTTTTTTAAACTGATTTGCCCAAATCCAAATGCAAAGCATTATGTTTCCTAATGATTCTTTATTGATGCAGTCAGTATGTATTCCACTTAAATATATATCCATGACAAAGTTAATTCATATTTCAAATTGTCATTCGATACTTTCAGAACGGAAATGCAGTTTATTTTATTTACAATGTGGTGAATATCTTGAGTGTTTTACTGCAGATTCATTCCAAATCTCACTCAAAAAATCATCATTCTTCTGTCTCTGAAAACTTCTTGTTACTTTTTGATCACAGAAGTGTCAGTACCTTGGCAATATGTATCATGACATCACATTCCACTTTTACAAGGGTAGAAATGAAAAGTATGTGTAGACAGTTCCAGAACTGATTCTAGAACACATAAGTGCTTCCAAATTTGATGGAAGTTAATAGCCGTAGATAAACAATACGTGGAGATAATGTTAGGACTAGCATTAGTGAACATATCTTCACATTCACAACTTTTTGAAATCGACAGATCAGGCTTAGCTCCAACGTACATCTACAAAATTATCAGATTAATCCAAAATCTGGAATTTGACCATTAAAGTTTCTTCTCAGCTACAGGGGTAAAAGCAGTTTAAAAATTTATGTCATTTTAAAGCTGCTAAACAATTGGCATACAAGACAGTTTCTTATCGATCTGTGTGCTTAATAAAGCTAAATGTTAGGAAGACTAATGTACCATACTGATGTTTTAGGAATTTCATTAATGTATTTGAAAGACTGTCATAACTCACTCACCTCTGCTGAGTTTATGAGCCATGGATTTTCTCCAGCTCATAAAATCAACTTGCTTAACACAATACAGTGACTGATAGCATCAGAGATGACACTTCATGAAGCAAGGTGACTCTTTTTTTTCCTTCTTTATTTTATAAGTTTTGTAGGACAATGCAGGGATACTTAAAAGAGAACTGGATAAGAGTCTGACAAATTATTATTATGACTTAGTGACAGGTTAGACAAATAAGACAAATATCCTATCTCTGTTGCTCATTGTAAATGTTGAATGTAAACTGGGATGTAATGGTAACTTCTGAAATGGTGAGAAATTAATTTTGATTTTCCACTTTTTCAAATACACGAGTATTTAGTACTTGTGTATTTAGTAGTACACCTGGCATGAAAAATGACCACTGTAAATAGTTATGTGCATTTCTGTCAACTGTGTTTATCTCTATACCAAACCTTCATCTAAAAATTCTGAAATTAGAAGCATTAACAATTTTTCCTTAAATGGAACAAAAGCAAAGAGCATACATACACAAAAGCAAAGAGCATATGTACACAAAAGCAAAGAGCACAAAGAGCCTATGTACACATTTTGTCATTTTAAACAGCAGATCCATTAATTTTTAAACATTATTCTCACCTTTTTCTAGTTATCTACAATGCAGGTATTTGAGATAGTCATCCAAGTCTCCCCTTATCCATGGATCAAAATAGGCACCTACAATGTGTGATTTCTGAAGAAATATTTGTTTTTCAATTAATGCAAAAGAAACCTAAAGGGAATGTCTCAGGTGTAGATGTTTAATGCTATAATTACAGAAAGTTAGACCTACTTAATCTCATTTCTGGTCCCCAGAGCAGAATCTACATCTTTACCCATCACCTACAAGGTATGGTAAAAGATATCAGACCTGGTTCAAAACAACCAACTCCCCGAACAGAAAGCAACCTATTGAAGTAAAAGTAATTGAGTTTGAGTTGCTCTTAGTTGGATTCACATAGCCCGATACTATGTGAATAGCCCCCTTGGAATAACACATTGACATTTTTTCTAGGTTTCACTTCAGAAAATTCCCTTATGAATGTGGGTCTAATAAGTTTTTCTGGAATGGAGGAATTATCTCAGCCTCAGAGAGCCACCCATACACAATCACAGTTCATAAACAAGAGCGAGCCTCTATAGTCAGTCCCATTTTCTTTTTGGAAAATGCACCATATCATCCCTTTCTTTTAAAACACAATGCAAAGCAACTAATAGTTTCATGTGTGTGCAATTATAAGCCTAGCAATTAGAGCACTTGCTCAGGATGTGACACACTCAGCTTGACTATAGCTTAAAAAACATATCACCCATCTTGAAAACAGTACATAATAAAGCGGACTACAAGCAGTCTTTTGTGTGCACTTATGAAGAAATAAGAAGTGGATACTGACTGACCATGAAATTATATCTGAACAAAAGAAAAAAACTTTTTACTGTGAATATATTAAAGTATTTGGATCGAGTGGCCAGACAGGCCAACTCTCTCTCTTAAGACACCACTTCCAATCCAAACAATTATCTGATTCTGTGAATGCATGTCACAGAATAGCAGATTTGTTGATGTAGGAAGTGACCTCTGGAGATCATCTAGTCCAGCCCCCCAGTCACTAGGTCAACTAGACCAGGCTGCTCAGGGCAGTCTCCAGTCAAGTTTTTAATTTCTTTAAGGATGGAGACCACAAAACCTCTCTGACCAACCTGTCAAAATACTTGACCACACTCACAGTAACATGTTGGGTGTTTTGGTTTTGTTTATTTGTTTGGGTTTTTTAATAGAATTTTCTGTATTTTAATTTGTACTCATTGCTTCTTGTCCTGTCACTGGATGCCATGGAGAAGAGTCTAACTCTGTCTTTACTCCCTTCCATCAGGTATTAATACACATTGATAGGTTCCCCCTGAGCCTTCTCTTTTCTAGGCTGAACAGTTCCATCTCTCTCAGCCTTTCCTATATGACAGATGCTCCAAGTCCTTAACCATCTTCATAGCCCTTCATATGGTCCTTCACTGGACTCACTCCAGTATTTCCATATCTCTCTTGTACCCAAACCTGGACACAGCACTGCAAAAGTGGCCTCACCAGGACTGAGCAGAGAGGAACGACTACCTCCCTTGACTGGCTAGCTATATTGTTCCTAACATAGCTGAGGCAGCTGTTGGCCTCCTTTGCTGTAAGTGTACATTGCTGACTCATGGTCAACTTGGTGTCCACCAGGACCATTAGGTCCTCTTCTGCAAAGCTGCTTTCCAGCCACTTGTCCCACAACGTGTAATGCTGCATGGAGTTACTCCTTCATGAGATACCTGTTGAACCAGTTCTCCAGCTTATACAGGTTCCTCTGCATGTCCCCACATCCATATGGCTTATTAGCCATGCCTGCTAGTTTTATATAATCTGCAAACTAGCTGAGGATCTGCATCTTGTGCAGTCATCCAGGTCATTAATGAAGATGTTTAACAGTATTGTCCCTAGTATCAGCCTCTGACACACACAGTTGGTGACCAACATCAGTCAGTTTTCAGTCCACCTTGCTGTCCAGTTATCTAGTCTGAACTTCACCAGTTTCTCTATGAGAATGTTATGCCAGACCACGTTAAAAACCTTACCTGGCATAACAGCTTAAAAAAATTTAAGTCATCAGACTATGAGTTTATGTGGGTACAGGGTAAAATGAACATTTTGAAATACACTTTCAGATTTTAGCACAGCCCACTTTTAGTTCCAGTTCAGATGCTTAAGTTCAGATCTACCCTGTGAATCTGTGCAAAGTAAATAGGTTTGATGTCGTTTATATGTCATTTTTAAGTGAATGTTGTTTTGTTTCTGCATCCTGACTCTTCCATCCATTTGAAGACCCCCCATGAAAGTCTTTTCTCTACCATTACTCTTTTATAATATATTACCTGAATGACTTTATTTTCGTTTTCAGTTATGCAGTTACCATACTTAGCACTGTAAAAATGATCACGTTCTTTGAAAGATAATTTCGTATTTTAGAAGTGTGCTTATACACTATCCTGTTCTTAAGTATAATTGGTCTTGTGTGTTCTGCACCACTTGACAACAAGCAAGAGGCAAGCAACCTTAATTCAATTGTCATTCCTGAGACTGGGAAGTTTACTTAGATACTTTTAATGTTGTTTTTATAATTACTTTTTCTCAGCTTATTCTCCCAGTCTTCTCCCTATTGAACGTGTTCCTGAATTTTCACTCTTGCTTCTAATCAAGGCATCTACATTTTTTCTATTTTGAGTAAGCCTGCATGTATAGTTAGAATTTCAGTTGTAAGACAAATTTAACTTTCCCATCTTTTCTCTAAGATTAAAAGTAGAAAATAATTTACTAACATCTGCTAAAAATCGAGATCCAGCTTGACAAATGAAGTGCTATTCGTCCTCTGCATATGCCATATCATTTCAGATACTAACACTTTTTTCAGACTCAAGCTTTCACAATTTGCAAGAATATTTTAGTTTGTTGAAAGCTACATTTCTACAAAGAAAATGTGATTACCTTGTATCAGTTGTCGAGTGAGTTAATATTGCTCTTTTTTTTTTTGCTTGAGTTTAGTTATGAATTTCAGATAAGCATGATTCTGTAGTTTCCATCCTATTTTCCAAGTTATTAATTCTGAGTTAGTCTGCTAATAGTGATTAATAATTTCTGAACCTTTAAAACACTTGCATGTCACAAAAAAGGTATATAATACTTAAGGAAATCAGGTTCTATCACAATACTAGTATACACAGCAAGTGAACCACGCTTTCATTTTTATTATTTTGCAAATTTTTGATATGAAAAATTCCCATATATTAAGAGTTTTTCCTGCTAGATATTTCTTACCTTAATACACGTTACTTTTACTTTTCAATGGTGTTCTCTATCAGTCTAAAATGTACTATTTTCTTCCTGAATCAAACGTACAGAAAATCTCATTCTCTTGGAGAGGTAATTGCATCTTCATGTGAGGATTAATCTAGCTATAAGTGTAAAGAAGGAAGCCTTCCTGAAAAGCTACAGTCTTGGACAGAGTCTGCGTTACTTGTGGAAGAGCTGAACTTAGTCCATTGAATAGTGCTATGCACTAACATTGTAATGGCAGAGTTTCTCTGTGTTTTCTGCACCTGTCATGGATGCAACAGAATCTGATGGGTATTAAGATCTGCCTTCTGCACAAAGAGCTGCAGGTATAAAGAACATCTGGAATTGACAGCACTTCAAGGACTTGACATCATTTTCTGTATAGAGACTGGTGCTCCAGGTAACCCAATTGCCTAGAGAAAATTCAGACAAATTACCCAAGGAATGGAGAAGCCAAAGATCAGCAATATTAAGCTGTCACCTGAATCAAGGCTTTTATGTCATGCAGAGAAAATTTGGAAGCACTTTAAGCACAGATTGTTCCTGTATCTATATTACTAAATGAGTACTAGCTGATAGAAAAAGAGACATCTAGGCACACATTGCATATCACTATGGTAACAGACACCCTAAAAACAGTATAATAGCAATAGATTTAGAGTCATTGAAGAATACAAGAGCAAAATACAATGAACAGTATGTGAGGAATACTATTGTATGCAATGGCCACAGCAAATTCTCTATTCTGCCTGGAGACAGCATGTAGCTTCATTATGTAATTTAAGGTTTGCAGTTGCTGAATTCCTACTTCTACACCAAAGATTTTGGAAAGATTTGGAACAATTTGGAAAATTCAGAAATTAAGGAATAATATTGATTAGAAAATTAAGACCTGTTACTGTAGTATTGCATTGCATAACAGCTACCTGAAATGCACTAGCAAAAAAAGATAAAATACTTACAAAAGTATAGTCACATTTTATACAAGTTCATGGATGATTTAACTGATAATGAAAAAACCCCAAATACTCAAAGATTAAAAACTGATATAGTTTTGGGCTTCTATAACTGAATACAAAGATTGGGAAGTATCTGTGATGTTTTGGGCTCATAGTGTTATTTTATAATTTTGTGAGTCACATAAGCCAGTCTATGAATTTTAAAAAGAGATTATGCGTAGTAGCATTTTAAACAAGAGTCATAATAAGAAACATCCATAGTATGTATCAAGATCTTTCTGAAACAAGGGATACAAAGGAAAACAGCCAAGGCAGAAACAGAATGAAACTGTCAGACTGTTGTGAAGTTGATGAAACTTCTAATGCAAATATAATAGTTTTATTCATGTAATATCAAAAGATAAAACCCAGAAACACTTATTTCTTTTCCATATTTCCTTCCCTCTTATTCTGTCTCCCTTCTCTTTAACATCCCAGGAAAGTTAAGCCAAAAGAATCATATTTATATGTAAATTCATAGGTTTAATTATGAGTAGTTTGCACTGTGAAGGGATTCTAATTTTTAAACGATTACATCTGTGTTCTAAAATTACATTCTCATATACACACATCTCTCTCTCTCTCTCCCACTCTCCCCCCACAAAGTTTCCCAGATCCACAATAAAAACAGAAAAAGGAATGCTGAAGTGTAATGAGAGTTTGGAAAGAACTGGGTGACATTTTCATTTTTTTTTAGTTTTATGAGAATAATAAATAACTAAGATAAAACATACATTATTTCTGATTTCTTAAATTTTCTGTTCCTCAGATGACTGAGGTTTTGAAACAATCTTTTACTAGGAGCCATGAGAACAATTCATCTCTTGATATTTTAGAAAGAGAGCTTGTATCTTTATAGACAAGTTTAAATCAAATGGAGTTAATGACCAAAGAGGCCTTCTCTTCTACTACAAACTAAAAATTCATATTGTTTTTCATTGCTCTCTGGAAAATACATGCTTCTGAAAATAGTTTTCAGTATTCTTCCACTTCCACCCTAATTTAAAACCAAAACAATACTTAGCTAAGCAGACAGTATTCTATTTGCAAAGCAGTGTATAGGTGATACATTATCTACATGAAAAACTGCACTGCATGACATCTTCTGATACGGGGTTGACAAACAGCTCAGATGAAAAGACATTGGGGTTTTCTAATGCAAGCTGCCGCGACACTTTCTACGTTGTATCAGATAATAATATAATTATAACCACGGGACATGTTGAACTGTTTGGGTGCAGAAGTACTTTTTTATTAAATCACAGATTTAGGGTGAACTTAATCTCATCTAATTTTAGATTTCTACAATAGAAATGTTTACAGATGAGACAGTTATCCTGGTCAGTGAGTTAGTCAATGAAAATCTGTAGTAAACCTTGGGTGATTCCTTCTATTGTAAAGAAGATATCTAAAATATGAGGCCCATTCTTGCTTTGCTGACTGTCTCCCTGGAATGACTATAAAGGAAACCTAGGCTATCCCTCAGATGTGTGTGTCTACAGCAAAGATACCTATGAATGAGATAAATGTCTTGTCAGGTGACTGTTGCTAACGCTAACTGCATATGATATAAGCATGAAAGGTGATACTCTAACTTGGTGAATGTTTGGGATTTTTTTTTATTTTTATTTTTTTTTGGTGTGTGTGAGCTTGTATTAACTAATGAACTATTCCAGGAGAACTCTGTTAGTTACTGACTTTCCTTAGCCATCTCTTTGTTAGTTTTTGACCTTTGACATTTTTTGTATTTCTGCATTTTTAAATAAGTGGGACTGTAGACACTGTGTAGCAAATGTAAGTCTCCTGCCAATGAGTTTGTTAGATACCCTTTCTACAAACAAGCTCTTTAAAGCTTGTTATGAACTGGCAGGAGAGCCCTAACAGCAGATTGAAATTTTGGGCTTAGAGAAATAAAGGGTTGGACCAAACATCATGTAATATTAAGAAAAAAAAAGAGAAACAAAAAGTGGCAAAATTTAGAAAGAAAATACTTGTTTTGCAGAATAGAAGAGACTTCAGAAAGCCTGCTTGCTCTGTGCATTTTATACTCATTGCGTGAAATATAAAGGTCTCCTGTATACAAGTACAATGAAACTCAGAGGCATGAAATACACCTGCTCTTTCCCAATAAACCTGGGAAAAATAAGCTCTGGGAGTCTCTAAAGGCAGTCACTAGAGGGAGCCATGTTCAAACACAGCTTGCTACATGTCCCTGAAAAGCTCTCTAAAAAAATCCAGCTGATGAACAAAAGAGATGTTGTTGTTGTTATTATTGTTATTATTATTTGCTACAGAATCCTTACATAGGAAGAGAATGTACAGTGGAAAACACAGGACTCTTTCCTAACTGAATATGAAGGATCACAGTATTAACAACCATAAATGTGCTGCTGCAACATCAGGTTTGCTCTATTCTGTAATTTTTATGTACAAGATCCACCAACGGATTTAAGCATTTAAGATTAACCTGGTTATTTTAGTGTGTAGATCGAAAATCACAAGTGGGAAACTTGCTGTACTGTTGCTTAACCCTATCAGTAACTTGGCAGTTGTTGTCATGTTCATCTTGAAAGTTTCTGAGCACTTGTGTGTCGCAAACTGCCCAAATCTGACTGTTCTAGGGATTATCTTCTTAGGTAATCAGTGACCGGTGTTTTTCTGACAATATAACTAGAAGATCTGTAGGTGTTATCACAGCTGAAATATTTAAAACACAGAACGACTTCCCAGTGAAATGCAGTTGCAGCTATTTTCTTTGAAAACACAGCTGGAGCTCTTCATGGGGGTAATGGAGGTGAGTTCTTCACACTTGAGAGGAGCATTGAAATAGAGGTTTGAGATCTCACATAAGAGATCTCAAGAAGAGATAAAGACAGAGGAAGGGAACACAGTATATATAGTACATATAATAATAAATACCATTCTTATATAAGCCCTTCTTCATTTTTACACAGAGAAGTAAGCCATTGTTCATAAGCTATTACTGTATGAAGGGAATAAGCCCGCTGCCAAGAGGGTCCATCATGCTACTATACTGTGAGGCATACTCTTAAGAATTTAATCTTTCAGATGTTATAAACAGACAGAGATATGAATCAGATGCTGAGTTGCTCTTCAACACTAGAGAATAAAGAAATTTTGGGTAAAAAAGGTGATGCAATTATAAGGTTTGGTGATGCTTGTCTGTAATATATGTGTATGTAGCAAGTGCAACGGAATTTAAGAGTTAGCAGAGTAAGTGATTTATAAGCAAAAGTTTTCAGAATCACAACTTTTTTCCTAGGGAATTACAGTGAAGTTTTTCTTTTAACCATATATACATATACCTGTACAGCTATATTTTTCTGTGGGAATTATTTCATAGTTGTCTTTCTGTTCAGATCTATGGATGTTAAAGCAGTAAAAAAAAACCCCCAACCCCTCCCAACAAATCAAAACAAAACAATACAAACTATGGAAATTATACCATCAGTAAAAATGATTAGTCTTATACAAATAAATAACACTAAGTTTTAGGAAGAGAGTTTGTAGCCTAATACCGTAAGTTAAAACAAGTTAAAACTATATATATGCAAATGATATATCACAATTCATATCTACTTTTCTTCGAGTATTTTTCTTCTTACATACACGCTGTAAATGTCAAATTATGTAACTTCACCAAATAAACCACAGATTTTATCAAAAGAGTCAATCTACCCTATTTTTTTCAGATTGTGGAGAAAAAAGTTCTGTTTGTTTTTGTGTTTTGTTTTTAGCAGTTATCTTGTTCTGACTGTATCTTATTTAAAGTGTTATGCTAGTATTTCTATGTCATAAACATGAACCTATTCACAGTTCAACAATAAGGCTCGTGTACAAATATTCAGTGCTTTTCATATGCATTTCCTCTTTTGGGAGGGAGCTTATGCATCTAGACAAGTAACTTTCTGAAGCTTTTCTTTGCAAGTGAGAGAACAATAAATACATTTCTTTTGCAATGAAGAATGGGTCTTATGTGTTCAGTGTGGGTGTAAGCATGGAGGCTTCAAGGAAAGCAACAAATTTCCTGTGGCTCATGATGGTATGGTGTGAGCGGACATCGTATATCTAGCTCAGAACACACACATGTAATTAGCTGTAGGAGGTGACTAGTTCCAAGATAAAATACCAAGTTCAAGTTAACGAATTTCTTGCATGAACTGGCTGCTTTTTTTTTTTTTTTTTTTTTTTAAATATGAGCTGCAAGAGATGACAGATTTCTCAAATTAGAATGTAACCTCTTGCAGGAAATAATCTGCCTGTGTATTTTCCAGACTTCATAACTTCATTCTTACTAGGAACCTTGCAGCAACCTTGCATAAAAGTTATTTGCCCACTCACTAAAAGAGGTGTGCACTAAATTTTCATCTAAATAAAGCTACTATTGACATTTGAAAGGTACAACAATCTTCCCATCTGTGATGCAAACGTAAGGCATATGACTAATAAGAACATAATTTTTTTAGACTAGGCTAGACTAGAATGTTTTGATTATAGACACATTTTATCTTAGACTCGTGTATCATAACTGCAGAAACTTTCCATTTTGAATTCTGGGACTCGAGCAGATGGCAGAGATGCATTTAAAATAATGGTACTTGACATATGATTTCTATAAATAGCTACACAGCTACAAGGTGTTATTTGTAATTTTTCTCTCTTGGGAAGAAACTAGAAATTCTCTGTCACTTCATTATAATTGTTCTTGAAATTCATCACAAATGGATAATTTTTTGAAATTTTTACCTTAAGGTAAAAAGGCAGATATGAAGGCAGATGTTCTTTCACATGTTTACTGGATTCCCAAATGTCTTCATGGCCTAGTCATAGAATCAATTCCTGAGGCATATTGTGCACACATATATAGAAATGTACTGGTAGAAAAAATGATGAAAGACGTATTTTCTCCAGTTTTGTAAAACAGTTATCAGATTTCCCTGTCATGATGCAGGGGACTACTGGAAAAAATAAATTGTTTTTCTACCCAAGAAAGAATATATATATGATAAAATGTATCACATATCTGACTTAGAGTGAGTTTGTGTGTTAAAAAAAATTCCCTTCAGCTCACTGATGCAATGGTTTAGATACTGAAATGTCAGCTACGGAGGGAAGAGAGCTGTATAGTACAGCAAAAATACTGTTTTGTGTTTATGCCACTGGTGGGTGCTCTTTGGGAGAATGGTTAGTTATTGACTCAGGCAGAAGAAAAATGAAAAACAGTCTTAGACATCCTAGCAGAGCTTATGGTAATATTAAATAAAAACTAACACTTGAGAATCTTAAGCTAATTTCCATATGTTGTTTTCTGTTCCAGTATTGGTATCGTCATGTCTTCATTTAAGGTTAATGCAAACAAAACAAAAACCTCAGAAAGTCAGGTGCAACTAATATAAAAAGTCTTGCTGAAAACAAGTGAGAATGAACGGACTGTGTGATTTAAATGTTCTTTTAAACTTTTGGCAGCCTAAGATTTACTTTATATCCCATTTGTCCCTTATTCTTTTAGTTATAGCAAGCAGGTAATGCTTCCTTTGCTGTGAAAAATGCTGTTGTTGCCAACTTTGTCAGCTAAGCTTCATTTTTACAGTTCTGGTAGCATCAGTTTGTCGACATAAAAGCTAAAATATTCTGAACTCAATCAAGCTTTCTCAGGCTTGTCTCCAGAGGTGGCATTAAAGGGTTTGGATAGCCTTATCTGTTCAATACTAAGGATGTCTGTAGCTCCTGCTAAGTGCTCTCTAGTGATTTCTTTCAAAACTTTTAACAGACTGCAACATTTCTGTCTGATCATATACATACTCCTTACCACATCATACTAGAGACTTTGTTTTCATAAGTGCCTGCTAATATTGCTACCCTTTCAGCCAGTTCCACACACAGCAATAACAGTAGTATAAAAGGGAAAAAACCAGACGTTTGGTACCATGCTTTATTTTGGTATAGTTACCATCGGATTTTTTAGGACATAGATGTAGGCAAGTTATGAAATGGACTGCCTCCAGAAAAAACGCAACAAGTGCATCATTCAAGAAAGCTCTTTCAGATTCAGAAAGTTAGACAAATTTGCTTTAATAAAGAAATATGGTGTAGAACAAGACTTAAATTTGAACAACATCACTTAACTTGCACAGCTTTGAAGGATACAATTTAATATTGTATGAGATTATGTAGATTTGCATTGGGAAGGTTCTTTGTATTAGGAAATATTATTTCTATTGTTCATGCATATTGAATTATTTCAATGAAGTGGAACAGCTCTGATTGTGTTACCAAAAAAACCCCCAAAACTTACTTTCAAATGCAGATTCCAATTACAATGCGCCTTTTTTAGATCTGCAGACCATGTGCTTGCCTTTAGTATTTTTAACCAGTAAACAGAGAGATTTGAGGATAAACTTAATGCAATAACTCTTCAATTTTATGCTTTTTATAAGCTTTTGCCAATGCCATGGTTCTATTTTCTGTGATTGCACTGGTGGCACTTTTACAGGTACTTAAATTAGGACTCTCTATCATCTATTTCTTCAGCAAAATCATACTGTCACATTCTGATATATCACTTTTGGCATCAAAAAGGAAGGAAAAACTAACATTCTACCTTTAGCACTGTCTTTTCCTACTAATTTAATTTTATATGGTGCCCTCTGCATGGAACAGGGATTTTTATTTTCAGTTGAGGTTATAATTTTTTACACAGATGACACAGCAATAGAAGAGTTGTCATGCTGGAACAGAGCTATAGCTACTCTTAGCTCATACAATGCCTCTGGTGGTGGGCTATGCTCAATCTATTAAGGAAAATGAAAATGTCTGTAGTAAAGAAGACATAGAGAAATGTGTATTTCTGACATTAGCTTTTTTGTGAGGTTAAAACCTTGGACGGAAATTTACACTTAAGTTAATATAACTACAGAACTTTCTTAGTGGACAAAAATTAATGATGATACATAGAATACTGCATTTGAGCATTGCCCATGGGAATGGCAGTATTTGTTTCACCCTCTGTCAGGAATGAACTTCAAGCATACAGCAAATTACTGCTTTTCATGAATATGGTGTTACTTGATAGCACTGAACAGCAACTTTGTGAGTAATCTCTCCTTGGAAGGATACAAATTAGTTTTGGAGAGAAAAGTTGTTTTATTTACATAGGCAAAAAGTACAATGTTTCTGCGCCCAACTACAGAATTAGCTTTATTTTTTTTTCCCAGCATTGCCAAATGCAAAAATCCATAAACAATATAAGGAGTAGAGACTCTGTCTTCCTTCCCACTCACTGACTAAAGGACCAAGAAGCACTTTGTCTTTAGGTGAGTCCTTTATTAAGACCTACATACAAAGTAGAATTTATTTTCCCATTTGTTTTTCTACTTAAACATGCAAGGACTACAACAGGAGATTGATGCAGATGTTAGCTTAGAGGCACTGTGTAGAGATAAAACTGGTCTATGCAATGAAAACTATGAGCACTGACTTAAGATCATGAATATGCTGGTCCCACACACAAATCCTCCAAGAAACCAAACGCAGAGGCCCATCAAACATTTTATGACTCAAAATATTATTCAAGAAATTCTATGGAAGTAGTTGGAAGAGATTATGCTTAGATCAACTGAGTCAAAGTTCTGGTATTGAGATGGAGAGAAAATACCTTCAACAAACTAGAACAAGGAGTAAAGACAGCTTCAAACAAACACACACACACACACAAAAAAAAACCCACAAAAAAACCCAACAAACCACGCCCCCCCACCCCCCCCAAACCAAAAATAAACCCAAATG
>JAVJGI010000014.1:49437496-49456237 GCA_035590275.1 Ibycter americanus | reverse complement strand
CGGGGGCCGGGACACCGCCGGGGCGGGGGGGGCGGGGCGGCGGGGCCTCGCACAGCTGCTGCACCACCTTTTAAAATCAGTTTAATCCTTTTCGTTCTTGACCATAGCAATTGCACAGGGTTAAAATGCAGTTTTCTTGAAAATGAAAAGAAATTATAGAAGAAATGTTTAGTGACTGTTCTGCACTAGGGAAAGGGGTCAGGGGCTGAGAGAAAGAGGGGCAGAGAGGTTGTAGGTTTTTTCCTGGCTTTTAATAAGAAAGGCCCGACAACAAAGGGCAAGATAAAAATGGGAGTTTAATAAGTCAGAATAAGAAGAGGACTATAGCTAACATGTAAATCTTACACACGTCCTCACATGCTGGGAGTCCGTTTGTGCAGCATTCGTGCAGCATCACGTGGACGCTGGACGGATTTTTTCCACTTCACGTTGTGCAGATCCACAGATCCCTGAACAGAGAGAAGTTCTACCTTTTTGGTCATTTGAGCTATTACACAATTTTTGTACAAGAAACCAACTCTGTTGATAAAGGATGTTGCATGAGAACTTGCTGCACTTGTAGATACGGGTGAAGCCGTACAGGTGGTGTAATTGCCAGTACCGAGTGGGAGCTGCCTGGAGGCTCCTTGGCCTAAGTTTGTTCTGTGGCCAAGAGACCTGTGCAGCCCAACGCAGCCTGCGTGCTACTGCTGGACATGCAGCGCAGCACAGCAGAAGCTTGCAGCTACTCACGTCTCACGTTAACCGTATTGTGGATCACTAATTCCTCGGTTTAGAGCAGCTTCCCGGTCAGGATAATTACAGTGACTTAAAGTATTATGGAAAGTAAGATAATCTGAAAATCTCCAAGACAATTAAATATTTATCCTCAAGGTATTTTTAACCTTTAGAGAAAAATATGAAAAAACTATAGCAGCAGCATGTTATAGTCAGTGTAACTGAGTCCAAGTATCCCCCAAGGTCGACTTCAGCATAAGCAAATAAAATGGAGTTAGAACCTTTCTGAAATGCCCCCTGCATAAACACAGTTTAATTCACAAGGTGTAAAAGGACAACCCTTGGATAAGGAAAAATATTATTACAGTATTATGCAGTTAAATATAAAAAAAGTCTATTCTCTCCACTGCCATTCACCATAATTTTATTGCTGTCTGAATAGTTCAACTGAATATTGCAAGATCAATAAAGATAGCAAGATCTCATCCTAAATTTCAGTAAAACTCCCATAAGACAGGAGACACATGTGCAGGATTTATTTTTATAGTAAAAAAATTCAGTAGCTAACTTATGCTTTTATCTACAGGATAAAAGTGATATGAAAAAGGACAGCATTTTAGCCTGAGTAAAAGTATCAGTGTAGCAGTCTGAATGTGTGTGTAACTGTCACTACGATCCTTGTTACTTTGCAAAAAACCTCAGTGATACATTAACCAGACAATAGGGGGTAGGAACCAACACTGACAATAATGGAAGCTTACTTGTAACTTGTTACGTGTGGCAGGGGGTGTGGGATAGTACGGGCAAGTGCCTAGGGTAGTGGGAACTCCAGTGTTTTGGAATTTCACCACTGAACAAGTGCAGAATCTGGAAAAACTAGTAAAATATTTGGAAAAAAATATGCTGTCACCCTGGCAATTCCAGAGAGGCAGAAATTACTGCAATGTGCTGGGGCCTAGCCTGTTTAGCAGTATTCAGTACCCTGAAGGGGAATAGAAGGTGTCTGGATCTGATGGCAAAGTGATGGACACTGTGGCTACTCCAACTCCTGTGACAGGCACTGCGGCTGAACCAGAGAACCAACCCATGCTGGTATCAGTTGCCCCTATAGACAGGAAGAATGGACACAAAAGACAGCTTGTTTAGTAAAGGAGGACAAAGTAGGGCCATCACTGAAACAGAAGGAAGAGGCAGAACAAGAGGTAACCACCTGATCCCTATCCCTGAGTGAGCTGTGGGATATGCAGAAAGATTTTAGCCATTGTCCAAGCGAGCACATTATCACCTGGCTGCTTCAGTGCTGGGATAACGGGGCTAATAAATAGTTTGGAATTAGAGAGTAGGGAAGCCAAGCAGCTGGGATAATTTTCTAGGGAAGGGGTATTGACAAGGCAATTGGAAGAGGGATGCAAGTCCTCAGCCTCTGGAGAGAACTCCTGTCAAGAGTGAAAGAAAGGTATCCCTTCAAGGAGGATATTACATGTTGCTCAGGCAAGTGGACTGCAGTAGGGAGAGGTATCCAGTACCTGAGGGAATTAGCCATGAAAGAGACGATTTATTATGACACAAACAATGCAGTTACCCACAGATCCTGACAAAGTCCAATGCACACAACCCATGTGATGGAAATTTGTATGGAGCACACCATTGTTGTATGCCAGCTCATTGGCAGTAATGAGCTGGAGGGACCAAGTGGCAACAACAGTGGATGAAGTGGCTCTCAAACTCTGGGAATATGAAGACAATCTCTTCCTCCCTCACCTCAGCTGTGGAGAAACTGGTCCAAGTAATTCAATGAGGACAGATCCTGCTCCCCACCTGTACAGACCCACATCTCAGCTATTAACAGTAAGTGCCCTTCTGCTCTAGAGGGAGAATATAGGAGGTACACACCATGGGGTACCCGGTGATTTTACCTGCGGGACACGAGGAAGTGGGATGGAAAACCCACCTCAACACTGGAGGCACGGGTACATGAATTGCAAGGAAAAACAATCACAACTGTGGTTCTTCCAGGAAGGTTGCTGCTCCAGTCTCCGGTAGGCAGTTTCCCAGACAAAGGGAAGGGCAGATCTTACTCCTGATCCTATGGAAAGGAATTCTAATACATTTTTATGAGAACTAAGTGGAGAATCCTATGACCAGGACTAGAGATGCCCTGCCTCCAGCCAGGTGGAGTAGAGTGACAACGTGATTTACTGGACTGTGGATCGGATGACCTGCCACATCAGACCCACAGAAGTATAAGACCCTAGTAGATATTGAAGAACAGTGTATCCTAATGCCATCAAGCTATAAGGGGGCAGAACACATTTCTATTTCTGGAGTGACAGAGGGATTGCAACAGCTACCTATATTGGAGGCTGAAATAAGCCTGACTGGGAATGAATGGCAAAAACACCCCATTGTGACTGGCCCAGAGGCTCCGTGCATGCTTGGCAAACTAAGGAGGGTATTTCAAGGACTTCAATTGTGCAGAATTAAGCAAGCCAAGCAGTTAAAGCCTCTGTGGTATGGAGGACAATGGCTAAAGTATAAATATGGGGAGGCCTGGCAGAGTGGTTATATCACACTCCCACAAACCTGCCAAGGCAAGCACCATGTGCTTACAATGGTGGAGAAACCCACTGGATGGCTGAGGATGTCCCATGCCACTGCCTGGAAAACTATCCTGTGCCTTGAAAAGCAAGTTTTATGGCAACATGGCATCTCAGAAATAACAGAGTCACACAATGGGACTCATTTCTGAAACAACCTCATAGACACTTGGGACAAAGAGCATGGCATTGAGTGGGAATATCTCATCCCCTATCATGCACCAGCCTCTGCGAAAACTGAACGATATAACGGACTGTTAAAGACTAAACTGAGAACAATGGGTCATGGGACCTTCAAACACTGGGATACACATTTAGAAAAAGCCATCTGGTTAGTCAACACTAGAGGATCTGCCAGTCAGGCTGACCCTGCCCATCAAAACTTTTACATACTGTAGAAGGGGATAAAGTTCCTGTAGTGCACATAAAAAATCTGCTGGGGAAGACGATCTCAGTTATTCCTGCTCCAGGCAAAGGAAACCCGTCCATGGGATTGCTTTTGCTCAAGGACCTGGGTGTACTTGGTGGATAATGTAGTAGGATGGGGAAGTTTGATGTGTGCCTCAAGGGGATTTGATTTTGGGTGAGAATAGCCAATGAACTGAGTTGTGTGATGTTGATTGTTATATAACACTGTATATTATCACTTCTATGGTGGCTACATGCTCATCACCACCCTGGGCACCTCACGGCATCCATCTCCACCACTCCAGGTTTGGGGACTTAAACCCAACTCCTTTCCAATCATCACATTGATGAAGAACGAACTTTAATGAAACCGGGCAAGCACAGTGGTGATAGAATCAGAACTGCCTTCAGCATGCAACAGTCCAACAGAACACACCATTTTTCCTGCCCTGAAAGTTTGTTATGACAGATGGAGCCCAAAGTCATGGACTAAATGAGCTCAATGGATGTTTCGTAAGGATGGCCCACAGACTGAGGGAATGATACCCGTGATACCAAAAGACAGGAGGTTGATGGTGTATTGGAAAGTGTGCAACCTGGGCATGACATAAATGGTATAAAATAAGGGTTGATACTGTTCTGGTTTTGACCAGGACAGGGTTAATTTTCTTCCTAGTAGCTGGTACAGTGCTGTGTTTTGGATTTGGGAGAGAATAATGTTGATAACACACTGATGTTTTTAGTTGTTGCTAAGCAGTGTTTATACTGTCAAGGACTATTCAGCTTCTCAGGACCTGCCAGCGAGAGGGCTGGAGGGGTGCAAGAAGTTGGGAGGGGACACAGCCAGGACAGCTGACCCAGACTGGCCAAAGGGTTATTCCATACCATATGATGTCATGCTCAGCATATAAACTGGGGCCAGTTGGTTGGTGGGGGGTGGGACTGCTGTTTAGGGTCTCTCTGGGTATTGGTCAGCAGGTGGTGAACAACTCTATTGTACATCACTTGGGTTTTTGTTTGTTTGTTGTCGGTGGGTTTTTTTGGTGGGATTTTTTGTTTTGTTTTCTCGAGTTATATTTATCTTTCTCTTTTTGTTATATCCCTTTTCAATTATTGTTTTTATTAGTAATCATAATATTAGTAGTATTATTGTATTTTACTTTATGTCAATTATTAAATTATCTTAACCCATAGGTTTTACCTTTTTTCCCCAGCCCACTGGGGGCTGGGAGTGAGTGAGCGGCTGTGTAGTACTTAGTTACTGACTGGCATTAAACCATGATATTAACTTTGGTTAAATTTGGCATCCATGTCTGGCCAGCAGAATAGTTCTCCATACTCCACTGACTATATTAACTCAAATAAATGAGGCAAGATAGTTTAGGATGATCTCAGATTGTATGGCTTCTATGCTTAGAAAACTGAAATACAGCTTCCTATTTTCAGCTCAGTAAGAAAGTAAAGCCTGTAAGTTGATTATTTTTTCTAGTGATAAAATTATTTTTGTAAAATGTTAAGTAGAAAGTAGAGCCAAATTTGTACACTTCTATACTTCAAATAAATGCAGTTTTCTGTTTTCAAACTGATAGTGTTATACAATTAGCAATTTGGGGGGGGAGGGGAAGGTTAGTTTTGGGTTTTTGGTGGTTTTTTTTAGCAATTTAGCAATGTTCTACTGTCACTGGCCTCTAAATATTCATTTTTTCTGTTACTTGTCTGAGAAAATTAACAACTTTTATTTCACAAGCAGATACACAACATTTATACCAGCCCCCTGACATACTCTGAAAGCACTTAAATACCCGCTTTGCTGTCACGACGTGACTACTCTTACTTTAGCATCTAGGACAACTCAAATGCATAGTATTAGGCTTTTTACAGTATACCATCTAACCAGAAATTATGCCTATTCAAGTTGATTACAGCAAAGATTGACTTTATAAAGGTCAATTTCATCTTATTTTAAACAGCTGTTTTAGTTTTGGTAATAGTAAACTTTTCTAATCCTGATCAAAGTTTTCTCAGTTATTTTCCTGCTTTCACAGAACTCAAGTTTATTTCAGCTCACCAAAAGTCATCAGCACGACTTTTTGTTGTTTAAAATGGTGGAGGATAATCACTGATGTCTACTAGTGCAATTCACATGTATCTGCAGAAAGCCAGGAATGTCCGTCCTGGATGTGAGACTTTAAATTGAACTGAGAGGGGGTTAGTGTGGTACAAATACTGATCCACAAAGAAATAATTTTGAACATTGGAGTTTTGACTGATGTTGAAAGCTGAAGTGAGAAGAATTGTAAAGCAACATTTTATGTTGCATTTGCAAGTAATAATATCGCTGAGGTGGGACAGTCATTTAAGCTGTGGTTGCAAAGCTCATACAAGAATAACTTCTACTGGAATTGTAAACAATCCGTTGTTTTGTTTGAGGAAAAATAGTTACCAGTGTAAAGCCTATATCACAGTTCTAAATAGTCTTGTCTGATATGGAGTTCTGATGCAGGAGTGTTTCCATCCATTTATGCTATAGTCTTGATTTCATTTGAGATCTTTATTGCCTGGACTAAAAATTTAATTTAAGACCCAAGAAACTATGTACAAGAATCAGTTTGTTAACTGAAGCGAAGCATCCACTGACAAAATGATCTGGCTTTCTGCAGATAGCTTGCATGCTTTTGCACAGTATTATACTATTTTCTCCCTGTACTGAAATAAACTGAAGGTATCATATTGAGTATTCTGTTTAGCAAACAAAGGACTTTCCATTTCACTAGTTAGACTACTGTAGATTATCAGAATAAGAAAACTACAGAATCATCCAGGTTGGAAGGGATGTTAGGAGGTCTCTAATCCAGCTTCCATTCAAAGAAAGGTTAACACTGAATTCAGACTAGATTGGTTAAGGCCTTCTCCAGCTGAGTATTGAAAACCTCCAAGACCAGCACTGTAACAGTTCTTCATCCATACATGGAACTTCAGCTCCTCCTGTTAATTGCCCAGGCTGTGTGCATGTGTGCACCTGCACTTCAGGTGGGGTGCCTTCTAACATGCTTTATCCTTCACAAGACCTCATTTACACCCATTGCTGTGCCCCGTGTACCCTTGTCTTACCTTCCCTCACTTAACTGCAAGCTGTTATCACCATCTGCTGATACGAATAGTTTAAAGCCTTCATGACCAGTCTGGCAAGTCCTGTTGGCAAGAATGCTTATACCACATTTTGATAAATAGAACTCATGTCTCTCTAGCAGTCCTTATTTTTCAGAAATCCTTGTCATAAAAATCAAAGCACTGCTTGTGACAACAGCAACACAGCCACTTGTTATCTCTCAGGATGAATCCACTCCTACCTGAGCCTTTCCTATCATCCATACGACCAAGGAGAAAGCCACCTTTGCCCTCACAGCTCTGTACTCTTGAATGCTCCAGGTCTCCCTTAGCAGTATTACTTGTGCATACATGAATGAGCAAAAAGTCTGAAGGCCACATAAGCCTTGTCATCTTCTATCCAATCTACCATCATTCTGGATCCAAGCCCTGGCAAAGAACAAACCTCCTATGGCAGGTTCTGTTTGACAGGTGGGTGCTTTCATCTCCTGCAGAACAGAGTATCAAAGCACTATTTGCTCCTTCCTCTTGGTGCTGATAATTGGTTCAGGCCTAGCTGTCTCTGAAATCTACTTTGATGGAGCCTGTTGCCTTTCCTTGGCTATTAGTGCAACGTACCAATTCTGTAAATTCAGATCTGAAGGCCAAGGAGCCTTTCTTTTGCTGCCAGAGAACACAAGTTCCCATCCATCCCTATCTTGGAAGTGTCCATCCACATTAATTCAAGTGTAGTCTTTCATTGTCCCTCCTTCTTTCATTCTGTACCTCAGCCTCTTGCCTCTGCAGTCTCAGTGAAGATCACACAAACTTCCTACTCATCCTCCCTCCACCCTGCCCCCGGTAAAGCAACAGACTTGAGCCCTGGGAGGCAGCATCCTCCTTCTGAAACTCTGTCTGAACCACGGCCTCCAAGGTGCCAGGGTGCTTCTCCAGCAAAGGCTGAGCGCTGACCCTGGTGAGGACTCCACCACTGCTGTGTGGTCCCACCCTGTCTAGAGAAGAGTTTCTGGATCCCCTCTGCACCCACTGCAAAGCAAAGTGCCCCACAAGCAGCCAAAGGCCCTGTTAGCTCACCCTGCTTGCTGGGCACTGTGGTCCTGCTCACCAGCTAAGTGGGTGCCCCCACTGCAGGGGAACAGTAGATCACTCGCTCATCAGCAGGCAGTTTAGCAAACAACCAAAAAGGATATGAACATGGCAGGATCAGTCACCTGGGTTCTGTGTGGTTTATGATACAACTAACTAGAGAATTTTCTTAATCACCTTATATTAACTTCAGAAATAATTGAGAGTATTGTTATTTAAAATATCATGATCATAAAATGTTAATAATGACTAATTAGACAAAAAACATCAGGGCTGAAATGTGTGCTTCACAAAATCAGAAGTACTGAATATTTTAAAGGACATAGAAAAGAAATTTGAGGGCTTCAAGGCAGCTTTTTTCCTCTGTTAGTTTTATAGGATTATTTTGGCACAGTTTCAAGTGATGACTAAAGGAAATTCTCCTGCCAGCATACAATTTCCTGGTCAATTAATTATTGTTCTTGTTGATCATAGGTGAGGTATGTAAGAATGTCTATTTTTAATTTTCCTGGAATCTCAATTTTTATGACCCTGTTTTCCACTGCTTAGAATTTTGCCAAGTTTCACACATTTGGGATGAAATAGTCCATGCCTGCTGTCTTCTTTTAAATACTTGAGAAAGCTTCAATTAAACTTCTCAAACACTTTTTCAAAATGTGGTGGTGGAGGGAAAATAGTAGGTTGCCAACACAAAAGAACAACAATTAAAAAAAATCTCTTGAAGCTTCAACACTTTTTGATGTCTTCAGAGGCATGAATTTCTTCCTTTTTAATTTCCCAAGGTGGTCACACTGATATCTTTAACATGCTTTTTATTGCTCAGTTAATACCACCAAAGTATAAGAACTAGAAAAAAAAATATATATTCAGACGTTTTTTAGAATTCTACAGTTAAATTCTGAAATTGTCAAATGCTTCAGACACCTGCTACTTTTTGATTGACCTGTGCATACACCTTTCTGTAAGTCACTGAGCACTTGCCATCCCAGTAATTCAAGCAGTGAGGAAAATTTTCCTTAAATCATTCATTCTGACTGGACCATTTAAGTCAGGAAGTTTGAGGGTTCTTTTAGTGCTCTTCCTGCTTCCCCTACTAACATCCAGAGACAAAAAAGGAGAATGAAAAAATAATCTTAAATCTAAAGAGTAAGGAGGAAATGAGACAGCTGTTACATCATTCAGAAATTGGACTGGAGGCCTGACTTTTACATTCATTGAATTTTGTTTTCTACTGCATAGTTAGATTCCTTTATATTTTAACTTTCATCAGAAGAATGCTGAAATGCATTTTAAATCATACCTTTCCAGAAAGGTTGCTGAGAATACTTTGTTGCTTTAAGCAAAAAAGCAAATGAAAAAGTAAACAAACAAAAAAAATCTCTATTCAGTGTGTTTTAGGATGCGGTCTCATGTTTCCCTGGGAAGACCTAACATGAAATGCAGAATTTATTTATTAATTCTTTTATTTTATTTATTTATTTATTTACTTGTTTACTTATATTTTCATTATTTAAATCAAAAGAATACATGCTGTACATATTTGATTTGGCATAAACATAGGGTTTATACAATGTACAAACACAAATACTTTTTACTTCTTCACAAAATAATGTGTAAAGCAGAAAATAGAAGTTGTCCTTTATTTAGCATTTCCAGCAATGTTAAGATTCTTTTAGATAAGTCAAGTAAAGTGATGTGTAGCTTCTACAACCTTCAGCATAATCTGATCAGTGTAATATTAGGAACATTAATCAAAAAGAAATCTTAAAAGAAAAATATTTTTTTTCCCTGTTGTATAGCAAATAATGTATGGACTCCTCTCCAGATGGTATCAAGCAAAGCATTTTTGGTGATCTGCTAAATTCCATAATTCAAACCTACTATTTTGTGCAGAGTAGGAATTCTGTCCTTGACAGACTACAAGTCATGAATTCTTTGCTGTGAAGGAAAACAGAATACTGATAAGGAAACCAATATTCAGTGTGCCTAGGTTATCTCAAAGGGAACATACAGTTTAATGAAGTTTGAAAGGATTGGACTTTGATAATGGTTATTATGGGACTCCAAGATATATAAGGTTAAGACATATTCTCAACATTACAGTTTAAAAGGGTTAAAACTGAATGAAAGTTCCTTTCTGAGATTATCTATTAAAAATGGTTCAATTAAAGCACTATAGGATGTTAGATGCTAGTGTAATGCCTCAAACTTCTGCATCAAACCAGAATGATTTTTTTCTTCTTTATCACACATATCATGAAAATACAGTGCACCAACTACATGTACTGAAGTATAAAAATGTACAAAGGATCAACAACTGCTGAAAAGAACAAGAAGTCTGAATATGAGCATGTCTAAGTACCTTTTGTCAGAGCCCTGAGAGTACTCTTCATTCATATTGTAAAATTTAACAAGGGACAATAAATATTAAATTTTTGCTCAACAGACTTAAACAAAGCTTGTGCTTAACCTGCCGTGTTCTGTCTTTGAATGGTAAAATATCTTCCAGGTGAGATGTGGTAGCGAAGTTCACCATACTCAATAAAAATCAAATTGATATGCTTTCAAGAGGCAAAGTTCCAGACAGAGGGGGGGTCAAAGTTTTCTGTGAGCCAGTAATATAGATTAGGGTTAATGTTCTTTTGGTGTCTTTGAGACCCTGCTTGGCTTCTACTGAAATCAATGCAAAAATCCCAATTGACATGATGCAGCCTTGAGCTCTTAGATTCTTGCTTCATTTTGTAAAGTAGGCAATAGCATTATAAGAAAAGTCAATCACAGACATAGACTCATGCTGCCAGTGACTTTACAAGTGAATGTAATTATTTGCATAGCAAGGATTTCTCAGATGAATAATGCTTTGAAGATCACATCATACACTGTAAGATATCTCATGATTTCTAAGGATAAAAAGATTTTAAAAATCGGTATCAGTGCTTACCTTTAAAAAATGATGCATTTATAATTTCTGAACATAAAAGATGCCTTTGCTACAGCAACAACTGAATGGCATTACAGTTAATTACAAGTGCCACTCCTTATTTACCATTTTGATAGGAAAAAGATGACTAGTGAAGGAGAGGCTTAAATACTGCAAGTTATTAAAACATTACTGTGATAACTGTGACACTGGAACATGAATATAAAGGATAATGATTTCATATTTGTCCTACCTGTGCCAGAAACTCAAAACTCAGAACATAAATTTATAACTGTAATGAAGTATATGGGAAAATAAGCAGCAGCTAATGCTTATTTCTGAAGTAAAAAAGAATTACAAATGTACAAAACATGAAAGATATAAAAAAGGCTCTGGTTCAAATTCAACTTCTTAAACATCTTAAACATTCCTAAAAATTCCTAAACGATATAATCTTTAATAGGAAATGCCACAGTGAAGATAGGGATGACATCATCTTCTTGGAGAAATTTTGGAGCCTTTCCAGATTTTCAATGTCAGTGGTATTCTATGGATTTTTCCTTTGTAACTTATGAGGAGAACTTCCTATGAAATCCCAGTATCCTGGGCTGCATCAAAGGAAGTGTGACCAGCAGGTCAAGGGAAGTGATTCTCCCCCTTCACTTTGCTCTCGTGAGACCCCACCTGGAGTACTGTGTTCAGCTCTGGGGCCCCAAACATAGGAAGCACATGGACCTGTTGGAGTGAGTGCAGAGGGGAGCTGTGAAGATGATCAGGGGGCTGGAGCACCTCTCCTATGTAGACAGGCTGGGAGAGTTGGGGTTGTTCAGCCTGGAGAAGAGAAGGCTCCAGGGAGACCTTATAGCAGTCCTCCACGAGCTAAGGGGGGCCTACAAGAAAGCTGGATGGGACTTTTTACAAGGGCATGTAGCAATAGGTAAGGAGTAACAGCCTTAAACTAAAAGAGGGTAGATTTAGATTAGATATAAGGAACAGATTCTTTGCTGTGAGGGTGGTGAGACACTGGAACATGTTGCTCAGAGAAGTTGTGGATGCCCCATCCCTGAAAGTCCTCAAGGCCAAGTTGGATGGGGCTTTGAGCAACCTGTTCTAGTGGAAGGTGTCCCTGCCCACGGCAGGGTGGTTGGAACTAGATGATCTTTAAGGTCGCTTCCAACCCAAACCATTCTATGATTCTATGACTGCATTAATTCTATTATGCTGGACGAACATATTCTATTTATTCCGTTGTTTTTCTAATATAATTTGGGGATAGTATAAGGTAAAGAATGGAAAGAAATAGCATATGAGTATCCTTTAGGATACTTATAAATATAACCTCAATCACTTTTTTTCTACTTTCACCTTTCTGTATAGTGACAAACATATGATACCAGATTCTGAAAAATAAATAATAATTATAAAAAGCCTGTTTCAGATCCTTTCAAATGCTGAAGACAGAAATATCAGAATGATTCCTGTGATGCAAAGAAAAGGGCAAAGTACAGCTATGCAAACAAATAACACTTATTCCTTCAAAAATTATTTAAATTTATCAGCTATTTGAATCACTCTAAAGGCATGATTTGCAAACAATGAAAAGAGGGAAGGACTTTTTTGATGATCATATTTTATTTGGGTTTTTTCCCCCTAATACTTCTATCATTAAGCTGTTGTATTATTTTGCATTATAAGCTTTTTCAATTATTTTTTAAAATTAATTGCATGTTAATCCTAATTACAGTAAATAAAGTACATAACAGAGCAAATATTTTTTTCTCCCCAGGAAACATGATTTAGTGTCTCTATGAAAGGTTGACCTTTCTAAACAAGAAAAGTTCGAGATAACCAAATTAACTCTTTCAAAAGGCCTAATCATTAATATTTAAACATAACCTGAACATAATTGTCTTCTTCATTCCAAAAGTGAAAAACATAAAATAAGTGTAGTATACTGTTAACTTAATCTAAAGTAGATTAATGTTTTTGATTTAAGTAAAAAATTCAGTAATTACCCACAAACACTTTAAATAATTTTATTTCTAAAAGAAATGTGAAATTATCGTTCATCTGCATTTTCAGTCCAGAATATGGACAACACAAAGATCATTTCTTTACCTAGGCATACAATTTGAAAGAATAAAAAGCAGGGGAAAATTCTAAAATATCATATGCAAATCTTAATTTTTATTTTAATTGGGGGATCATTGATACATAATGTCTTAGTTTTGCCCTTTCCTTGTTATTTCATGTAATTTTTAAATAACACAAGATAATAAGAACAAGGCAGACACAACATTGATTATAAAAAATGCACATTAGTATTCAGCATTTTCAGTTACTGCTTTCAAGTCATTGAAATGTGATGTTGAATATTAAATTAAGGCCATATAGAAAAAGTACAAACTAAACAGTATGCCTATTTACCTACTGAAAGAAAAAAATCACATAAAACCTGTGTAAAAAAGATTTTAATTCACATTTTATAGGAAGACCCTTAAGACTCACAGATTAACATGTTGCTAGAGAAAAGCAATGATGTGTAAAAATAAAAGCAGAAAATAAATCATGATGGAGTTCCATGATAATTTATGTTGGATATGTATGGTATCAGACCACATATCAGTATAAAACTAAAATTATTTGTACTTCAACATAGAATCACATTTTTGCTGAAGAAACCAAAGAAAATAATGGCAGTGTTGTGTGGAAACACCATTCCTGATGTGGCATAAAGTTCCGTTGGTATGGATCGATAGTAACTGGTCTGGCATCTACCATCCTGTGATGATCTCTTTGAACAAGTGGTAACAAATGTGAGTGATAAAGGTGAATGGGTACTTGCTCTGTGTATAACACAGACACAGCATTTCTGGTCATGTCCTGAGAAAGGATTTATTAGCTCATAGATATTTGACAGAAAAATTTAAAAAGACATTTAAATATGAGATGGTTAAAATGACTTAATGAGATATAGCCTATGAGACACAACTATGGATTTCAGTATTGATGTTCCTTCCACTCAAAATAAAAATACATTTGCTTAAATCTCTTGTTGAACAAAACTGAACTGTACACAGATTCACATATGGAAGCTTGCTGTATTTCATTAAGACACTGTATCTTATTTTTATGACCTGACATGTCCTTACCTTTAGCTAAATCACTGGAACAGGAGGGAAAAAAAAAAAAAAGAAAAAAAAAAAAAAAGTCAAACCCGCACATTCAGAAGATTCTTCTTCCCCACTTCTTTTCACGTCAAAGTGCAAGAGAGAGTTTCAGACCTGAAGCATAATGTTAATGTTTAACTTAGTTCTTTTCGTAACTGAGAGAATATTAATTAGAATATTCTATGGCTTGTAGGTAAAGCAGAAGCCTCCTGCAATCTTAAATTAGGAGTATACCAGGCAAAATCTAATAGACGCTTCTTGTAAATCTCAAGATAACCCCCCCAATATAGTATAACTCAAGAAGCATTTTGGTACCTAGTGGCCCCATAAAAAACAGGATTGTTGTTGGTAAGTAAGGAGCACAGGCCTTCTACTGACTGTGCCCCAGGCTGACTGTGCAAGGCCCCAGCCTGGCCAGCCGTTATCAATTTATCATGGGAACTGGCTATGTGAGGTTGGGACCGTGTGTCTCTTGCTGTAATGTGCAGTTTAATAGTCAGATAATGGCAAAAACTTTGAAAATATGACACAGGTCAAAAGCAGAGTCTCCAGAACCATAAACAGTTCAGTGGCGGTCAAGTGACTGGTCACTGAAGGAGCTCAACATAAAGAGATGGGAAAAGACAGCTTTTTGCATTAAGGAAAGGAGCAGCAGCTAAGTAAAGGAAAAAGGAAAAGAAAGAAAAAAAACCAAGTGAAGGAACAGGATAGGGCACCTGTTGGGACTGGCAAAGCAACCTCCATCTCACCCCACCAAGCATGGTGTCAGAGGCTGGGATTTGCCTAGGAAATCAGCTGCCTAATTAAAGGACAAGATCCCAAATTAAGGCATGAGGAAAAAAAGAAGACACACACTTTTGTTCTGGCTTCTCTCCTTGAAGGGCTTTTCAGTCTGACAATGTCAATGAATAAGACCATAAAGGATTATAATAATCAGCGCTAGCTGTGTGGCATCAGCTGTGAACATTGTATGTTCAAAGTTAGTAGGATATGATTGAAAGGATTGCTGACTTTAAATATGTGATGATAAAAATGAACTTTTGGCAACGTGTATTATTAAGGAATGTTAGTCTAGTGAAGTTAGTTCAATTTGAGACCACAGATAGTTCATGCCACAGTTGGTATTGCCATAAACTAGGGCTAAGCCAAAACAAATTTAGGATCTATTCATTCACTTCGCAATTGCTGTTATGGCTAAACCAAGCTAAAATCATCTTAGGCCAAGATAAGACCAGACAAGTCCTAATGCCTTTTTCAGTAAGCTGATGAAAAGTGTATGGCCTTTCATTAATAATGGCAAAATTTAAATTTATTTACCAAAATCATACAGTTCAGTTTCATCTTCAGGTCCTACATTGCATTTGACAAAATAGTTCTAGATGTAGGAATGTACACAGACATACGTTAGCACCAGACAGAGGAGGGAGATATCTACCTTTTGCTTCAATCCATGTGGTTACTTAACCTCATTAAATCCTTTTAGAAGAAGATCTTTCCACCAGTTTCTGTATTTTGAAAAAGAGGAAATAAATATTAATTTTCACACTTGGAAATTACTATGCATACAGGAATTTAAAATAAACATATCAGTCATCTTATTGTGGTAGAGCATATGGCAGGATCAAATGAAAAGCTGCTTGAAGTGAATATACCCCTAGGCTGATTTTTTCCCAAGGTTTTTCCTCATCCTCATTCTCAAGTATCCTTTTCTTAATTTTCTTCTCTGTATTAACATGATCTGAATTTTTCTTCAGGGATAACTTCAATGTTGGTTTCATAATTTCTCTCTATATATAAAAAATCATGTGCTGAAATAATTTTACTTAAGCCCCCTGAATATGTTGTCATTTCCTTTTGTGTCATCTTCTCAGTCATTAACTTGTTAAATTATGCAGTGTGGGTGCTTTAACCTTAGCTCGTAAACCCTTCCTTCTAGTATCTTAGTAATTTTTTTTGGTTGGAAGTCTGGATTTTACCTTTGTGTAACATAGGGTGGGATTCCAGATTGCACAAATCTATGTTTAGTGATAGGATAGAGCTCCAGGTTGTAGACAACTTAATTTAGGTATTTACAATCTGGAGCTGAATCCTATTTCAGCTTTAGGCGAGTATGCTGAAGATCAAAATATGGTAGTACTTATTTCTGAGACTGTGTTTAGCTTCTAAGACTTGCTTTCTTATTAGGGAAGGGAGCAGGAAAGAATACATCTAGTGTCTTGCACTATACCCTTTTTACACCAAAATCAGCACATCCTTAAGGTATGATTACAGTTCATTAATGCCAAGCATCATTGTATCAAAGAACTAGAGCTAATAGCAGAAACCCATTAGGTGAGTCCTAAATGGATTAGTTTTTGGTTTACCCTGTTATTTTGAGTAAGATGCAATGACACCACATATAAATTCACACAGTATTTCTGTCTGTCTTGTGGTGTCTATGGTACCTATGTTAGGAGTGTGCTCACAGACATAGAAGACACAATCTGGGAAGGAATTTCTTGTGTAAAATCAGTTTTGATCCATAGACCTGCTTATCTATTCTCCTTTCAGAGGATTTAGTCAGTGGTCTTAATGGAATAGACCTTCAGCACATGTTCAGCTAGCCTTGTGTCAAGCATGAAGGAGTACAGTCACAGCCATTTTCACTAAAAAGCCCAGATGTGGGAAATGAATTATCCTGTTGATCGGACCTTTTACCTTAGAAGTAGGATGTCAGGTTCAGTGATTTTTTTTTTTTAGCTAAAACAATCTTTTCACTTCTAGTACCATATCTGGCCTTAAAATAGTCTGGGTGGACTCCTTTTTCTCCACTTTTACTGCTATAGCCAGATGAGTGGCTGCAGTTAAGAAGGTCAGAGTAGCAGGAGCAGAAGTAGAACAAGTGAAAATCAGCATGATTCTGGTATCTAATAGCTCCATCAGCTGGAAGAAGACAAAGGTTCTTTTCCCTGGCTTATCCCTATTTTGCTTTTATTTTTAAAGTAACATACATAAACACGGCTATAAGCAGGACTCAGACCCTTTCATCTTCTTGCTAAGTGACCTAACCATTTTGAGTATGCCCTACAGTTATATCCCTGCCTAAAAATCTTTTACTAGATACTTTCACCAGAGACGATATTTTTGGGCAAATGAACTCTTGCAAACCTCTGTGAGAGTCCTTATGAATAAGTATATTACTATTCTTAAATATTAGTTTATTTATTATTAAATATAGGTATATTTAATAATATGTTCTTATTGAATACAATAATAATTGTTATTATTGTTATTATGGCTTAAATTTCCTCTGAAAAGAAAATAAGTGAGCTCAGGCAAATGGAATAACCTTTAAGTCAATGACTATATGCGCAGTTTGTAGAAGTAAGAAAAATCCATATCTTTGCAGACTCAGGGTCTCTGCTTCAGGAAATCTGACTGAAACCAACTGGAATTCTAAATAGTATCTTATTCTTTACTGCAGATGGGGGAGACAATATCTGATGCATTCCAGTTCAGCCAGGTGTGTTGACAGTGGTTTTCTTCAAACTAAGCTTCTTATGAGCCCTAATGAAATTATAACAACACAGAACTGAAGTCCCACAGAAGAAAAAATAATCACTCAGTCATAAGCATAAATTAATAATAAAGATAATCCCTTTCTCTGGAAGGTATAGATATGGTGATTTTTTTTTTTTTTTTAATAGAACATTCATTCAGAAAATGGTGCTTCTTCTAGTTTTAAGTGATCAGTGGAAACATATTGCTATCATCACTTTCATGACTCCTTTTCTGACTAAAATACTATGAATGTGATGTTATTATTTCTATAAAATCATATTTTAACTCTTGATGATGGCAAAATGAAATAGTTCATGGATATTTCACTTTAAATAAATAATTAAAATGTAACTTCTTGGCAAGCTATAACACTGAACCAAATTTTGACATCTCAGAATTTGCCACAGGAAGATGATTCTGAATTGCAGATCAACTCTAATGTAATACCTCTTATTTTGTCTTCAGACAGCTAGATGTAGACAGAAGCTTTTAATGACATTTCATATTGATTGCATAAACTAGCAAAGTAAATTTCCAATAGTACTTAAATTTTTGATACAGTGAACCTATATCTTGTTCGTACTGATTATTTTTCTCATTGTCAGTAAATTCTATACAAGATTGACTTCCCGTTTTTAACTTCCTAAGGTTCTAAGATTTTAAACATGAGAATAATAAAATATAAGAAAACTATATTCATTCTAAGAGTTGAATGATACACACTGCACTTATTTGGACTGATTTTATTATTGGTGTTACAAGACTTTCAGTGGTCTATTAGATCTAGTCTTATGCAGACCCTGGTTTTCAACAGACAATTATATTATAATGCTAATTTCAACATTTGTTTAAGATCTGTTTCTTAATGTAATTCCTGTAGATGCAAAGTTTCTTACAGTTTGTGTGATGACAAAAGCAAAAGTAAACTTGGGTATGTACTGGAGATGTGTGTCTTTTCAATACAAAGCACTGGAATTTCAAGGAGAACATGACTTAAAAGTATTCCTCTAAACAGGTAACACAGTCCTTAGCCCAGCTGAAGTGCCTCTATATCACTCCACACAGCATGGGTAACAGACAGGAGGAGCTGGAACTCACTGTGCAGCTGGAAAGCTATATTCTAATCACTGTTGCTGAAACGTGGGTGGGATGAATCACACAACTGGAGCACTGCAATCAATGGCTGTAAACAGTT
>JAVJGI010000014.1:49409451-49436877 GCA_035590275.1 Ibycter americanus | reverse complement strand
GAGACGAGCATGGCTGAGTAAGGACATCTTGGTTAGACTAAAGTGTGAGAAGGAAATCCACAGTCAGTGGAATCACGAAAGAATGCGTAGGGATGGGATGCCTGGATGTTTAGGGATGAGATCAGGAAAGGTGAGGCACAGATGGAGATGAATGTGGCAAGCAATGTGGTAATAAGAAGGGCTGCTATAGGTACATTGGCCAGAAAAGGAGTATTAAAGAAAATGTATCCCTCTAATAAATAAAACAGGTGAACTAGTGACACCTGACATGGAGAAGGCTGAGGTAGTCAACAATTTATTTTTGCCTGTTTTCAATGACAGCCGCTCTTCCCATATCTCTCAAGACCCTGAATGTCAAGGCAAATACTGGAGGAAGAGCGTCCCTCCAATTGTAGAAGATCAGATTTAAGACCACCTAAGAAATATGAACATGCTGAAGTCCATGGGACCTGACAAGATGCATCCCAGGGTCTTGAGGGAATTGGCTGATATAGTTGCCAAGCAATTCTCTATCATATTGCAAAAGTCACGGCAGTCAGGCAAAGTCCCCAATGACTGGAGAAAAAGGAATATCGCATCTGTAGTACCCCAAAAGGGGTACTAAGGAGGACCCTGGGAACTAGTGACCAGTAATTCTCACCTCTGTGCCCAGTGAGATCATGGAACAAATCCTCCTGGAAAGCATGTCAAAACATATGAAAGACATGGAAGGGATTAGAGAAAGCCAAGATGGCTCCACCAAGGGTAAATTGTGCCTGGCTAATCTAGTGACCTTTTGTTATGGTGTATCTGCATCAGTGGGCAAGGGAAGAGCTATGGATGTCATCTACCTGGACTTCTGTAAGGCCTTTGGCACAGTTCCACACAACGTACTTGTCTCTAAATTAGAGAGATACTGGTTTGATGGATGGACTGTTAGATGGATAAGGAACTGACTGGATCGCTGCATCCAAAGAGTTACAGTCAATGTCCAAAGGAAGATCAGTAACAAGTGGTGTCCCTCAGGGGCCCGTATTGGGACTGATACTGTTCAGCATCTTCATTAATGACATAGTAGGACTGAGTGCACTCTCAGTTTGTAGATGACACTAAGCTGAGTGGTGCAGTTGATTCTCTAGAGGGATGGCATACCATCCTGAGAGACCTGGAGTGGGCCCGTATGAACCTCATGAAGGCCAAGTGCAAGGTCCTGCACCTGGGTCAGGGCAATCACCAGTAGCAATACACACTGGGGAATGACTGCTGAGAAGGACTCAGGGGTACTGGTAGATAAAAAATTGGACTTCAGCTGGCAATGTATGCTTGCAACCCAGAAAGCCAATCATATCCTGGGCTACATAAAAAGCAGCATGGCTAGCAGGCTGAAGGAGGTGATGGTGATTCTCCCCCTCTGCTCTTATAAGACCCAACCTATAAGTTATGCTATAAGTACCACATCCAGTTCAGGGCCCCCAGTACAAGAAAGACAAGGACTCATTCCAGTGGGTCCAGAGGAGAGCCACAAAAATGTTCAGAGGGCTGGAACACCTCTCCTGTGAAGAAGTGCTTGGAGAGCTGGGGTTGTTTAGCCTGGAGAAGAGAAAGCTCAGGGGAGACCTGATTGTGGCCTTTCAAACTATTGCATGATTCTATGATTTTCCAGCTTGCTTCTCATGTTGCTAGGTTCCCTAAATATAAAGTCATGGTTTTGGGGGTTTTGTGTGTGTGTGTGTTTTGAACTCCTTATTGTAAATGTTTGCAAAATATAAAGGCAATGGTCATAATATATTGAAGGGAAATTATTATGCATGCAAAGAGTTTCATTGCACCATGAAACTAGTAAATAGATATTAGATAGAATGTATTAAAACCTGTTTGAAATATTGATGATGAGTAACAGGTACAGTGCAAAGGTCTGGGCTACTGTGAATTTTTGCTTACTCTGCAACATTTTTTTAAGCCTATGAAAATAAGCTGCTGAGTTCCACTGTTTGGATTTTTTTGTGCTTCTATTCAATACTCTTATTTGGAATTTAATGCAACCACTGTTTCTTAATTTGGTTTCTTTTTATTATTGTTACTACTATCATTAAATATTTATATATTAATCTAATTCTCATTACTAATGATTAAAAATCCTAGTTTTGATGTAAGATGCTAGCTTACATCTCAGTAATTTCATTCAGATGAATCAGATTAGAAGGGGCTAAATCCTTCAATTTGTTCTGTTAAAATAGTGCAATAAGGCAGATATTGGTTGTTAGCGCTGTCACCTTCCCCCCGCCTCCCCTCCCCAGTTCGGTGAGATATATTATTTTGTTAAACAGTTGATTGAATTAAAGAAATAACCTGAAAAGCAGTGTTTTCTCCCAAGGAAAATCATTAACCAGGAAATACTAGCATCACAGTGTCTGCATGGTTTCTGTGTAGGTAAATGAACAGTACACTTTCTCCAACATACACAAAAATCACAACATGAACTTACGGTTATTCCAAGAAAGTGGAATATGGGCCAAATCCCAGCCAACTACCTTAAAAGATTAAATTTTAGGGATTCCATATTTTTCGTGAACGGCAAGATATGAGCAAAGAACAACTTAGGTCTATCCATTTATGGCGTCCCTTGAAGGTTCTCAACTGTAACAGGTTGATTTTGGTCCCTAAATATAGACATCTAGTCTTTTAAAAGTCATAAGGTATCCACCTGTTTTCTAGCTGCCAGGCCAGAAAGGCAGAGTTCTCATGCTTGTCTTCAAACATACCTGCTTTCTTTGTGCAGATGTCTCGGATTCTACAAGGTGTCTCAAATGGCAGTGGAAATTGAAGTTAAAGCGACTGAATAAACCTGAAAAATCTGAGAAACACTAAACCTCAGTTAAAAATCTCCAAAGCCAAGTAGCAGCTGATGGTAGACTTGTAGAGTTGCATATTTTTATTTAGATATTTGTATGTTCTAAGTTAGCATTGCCCTTCTCTGACAGGGAATTACTGAAAGCACACAAAAGACAAATCTCTGATTTCTCTCCTGATTTCTCTTCCGCTGCCTGGTTCCAGATTTATTCAGAACGGCCACTAGAGGAAAAGTAATGGATTTGCACCTGTAATGCTTGGCCAGATGTCAAGTAGCAGCTTAGACATTTCTAATAGCTGTAGGAGGCTTTAGAGTACTTACTGAAACTTATGGAAGTTTTAACACTTAACCTCTAGGAAGTCTCTACTAAGAATATGCAAACTACAGTGTTTCTTAAGCTTATAACTAGGTCAAACAAGGACAGATTTTCACAAGAATTGCAAAAAAGAAATCCATTATGCGAAAGTCAGTTCTTTGCCAGATTTCAAGTCCTTATTCTACAGCTTGGTGCTATAACAGCATTCCAAAGAACAGATTGCCAGAATTCCTGTTATAATTAAAAAAAAAAAAGTGTTGTTTTTTTTTTTTTTCCTTAGGTTCATAAAGTAGCTACAGTATTTTTTGCTAGAAGTTAAAAATACCTCTTAAAAATTAAAAATTTCAGCTTGAGGTAACTTCATTGATTTGGTTAAAGTCTGAATAGATCATAAGCATCTGAAATCTGGTCCCAAAATCAAAGTTTCAGGAAACCTTGAAAACAATGGTTAATTGACCTGCCTGTAATAGAACAGAAAACAAAAAGAAGCCAGAGCAGCATGTTTCATTCACAGCAAGCACCTCTGAATTGATAAACTCTGTGTATAAATTCCACATTGAACTCAGCATGGAGTTAGAAGCATAGTTGTATTTATGTCCGTTAAGTCAATACGATAACTACTAGACTAAAATTATTGGGATTTAGCCTGGAAGCTAAAATATCAGAGAACCCTTTAAGTGAACAAAATTCAATCTATCAACACAATTTTTAATACCAAAAACAAATTTGCAGCTGTCTTATCAGTGAACTCTACATATTTTGTTCATTCCAACTAGTTTGTTTCTCCTCAATTTCAAGTTAATTTTCAGAATTATACACTACTTTTTGGTATTACGATGGCAATTTACAGATGAGACAAATCAGAGAAAGACTTTCTGTTTGCTTGAGGGAGAACTAGTTCTGGTCATGTATGAGATCAAGACATGTTTTATCCCTCACTCAGGGTGATGGTTCCTCAAACATAGCTCCATAACATTTTTACTGGTAAATATTTCGTACATATGGTGATTCATAAAAACAGCCTCACAGGCATTGCTTAACTGCACAAATGTTTTCATCTTTTTGATCTGAAGTGCAGCTATTATTATTATTATTATCATCATCATCATCATAATCATCATTATAATTATCATCATCATAATCATTGTTATCATTATTGTTGTTATTATTTTGTGGAAAGGGTCCTCCCTCCTCCTCTTCTATATATGTATTATGTTTTCAGTGTAGGATGAATATTAAAGCATTATGAGATAAAAAAATTATGGCTTGTTCCAATTCAGAACTGAGCCTTAAAACTCTGGCAGGAATGGTACTAACTTAAAGCCAACAGGCTGGCAGAAGACTGCATTAAAAGATGAAATGGTCTTGGCAAACTAGGATTGTAAATCACTTCCATATCCACTTACTATAACAATAAATGGCTACTATTTTCTCAGAGACACTGAAACGAATACAAATTATTTCATGTCACTGAAAGAAAAATCTTAAAATAGCTCTATTTATTTTTGAATTGTCTGATTGCACAACTCATTACCTGATGTTCATTTTTCTGGAACATGTAGATAGGGATAAAAAACCAACTAATGTGGACTATGGTTTGCAGACAGGGTTGAAGAAGATTAAGTTGATAAAATATGTCAGGTATAACAGTGCCTAGTGGAAGAATGAGGGAAAGGGAATTGGATGTATAGCAATGGCTACTTTTTTGCTTGTATAACTGGTATAAAGACATTACTAATTCTTTGCATTATGTAGCATGTTTTGTGCACTGACAGTGATGCCAGCTCTTTAATATCTGAACAAAAATGATATTTGCTGCCTGCAATCATCCTGGTTTTAGGTACTATATCTTAGGTTGGTTGTTTTGGGTTTGGGGGTGTATGTATTTTGTCCCATTTTAGCTATAGCTTCATTTTGTTTCTTTTCATAAATGTTTGTATTTGGCTATAGCTGAGCCGTAATCAATCACAGGTGTGACAGGCTGATGTAAATATTAGTTGACTTCAGGATGATTTTGGAGTTGATCGATGATATTTAATGTAACGTCAGCCACCTGTTTTGCACATTCTGTTCTTGGCAGTATTCTGGCGGTCATTCTTTGTGAGCAGGATCCAAACACAGCATTTCATTAAACTGAGGTAAGAGGTGTGTGTGTATGAGGTGTGTGTGTGGGGGGGGCGTGGTGTTTATTTATTTGTTTGTTGTGGTTTTTTTAGGGTTTTTTTGGTTAATTATTTCTAGAAAACAGCAATGTGTATGGGGAACAGAATAGCAAAAAAAAAGCTTCCAACTCTTGAGAAGGTGTTGAAGTAGAAAATTCTGCAAGAAATTTAATCCACAGTCCACTAGTATTTCTGAAAAAAAAAGTTGAGACAGCCACTCACACCAAAAACATCAAAACATCCAGGACAAAGCTATGTATTTATTTATTCAGTCAGTCAGTAAGCTTTGTCTACACTATTTATAAACTTTTTAAGAGTCCTGGCAAAGTGAAAGTCAGTTTGTCATTGTAGGGGAAAAAACCCCTAGAAAAACAAAAAAACCAATAAAAAATCCCAAACACCAATTCACTTAATTCCAATCTAACCTCAAAATGTTTGTGGGGTTTTTTTTGTTTGTTTTTTCTGCCATAATGACCCTATTTCTTGAGAAGAAACTAGAGCTGAGTTGAATAATCCAGAAAATCCTGAGTCCTGGATGTGCATCTGTGCAAAACAGTATCAAGATGTGATAAAACTTAGCCAATTTTGTTCAATACTTCAATCCAAATACATTGATGTCAGTGACATCCAGTAAAGTTAATGGAATATGCCAATCTGACTGAGAAAAGAGGCAGATATTGATAACAGTTATGGATTTTTTTAATTACAGTATTGAAGAAAAATAGATTGAAAGCTAGTTTACAACTTTCTCTTTCAATAAAATCAATGTGAAGAAGGGATCATTCAAAGGGCTCACTTAATCTGGAAGGGTAACATCAGTGACAAGGTGAAAACTGTCACAAAAGCATTATGCTTAGCAACTACCCAAGTTTAGATCAATCATATGGCACATCATGGTAGGTAGAACTACAGCTTTTTGGCATCTGATGTCATACAGTCATTACAATGTGCAACTGCTATTAAAGCGCATGTTCAAGAGCAAGAACAGGATTTCCATGAGATTGTCCTATTTTGCTATAATGTTCAGGAACATAAAACATTAGTTGGCCAATACAGATGCTTGCTGCTGGACACATCTCCCAGTTTTACAGCAGTCTGAAACAATTTGTCATGTATTTAGTATTCTTCAGTTCTCCAGGAAAATAATACCTTGCAACTCTTCAGAAAGTTTGGCTGTGGTTTCCTCATAATCAGCCTATAGTTTTCAGTCCTCACAGTCTAGAATAAGAAAATTGTAATGAGGACTTCCAAAGTTTTAGTAACTAAATTACGGAACCAAAGTGAGAGAAACTCATCAGGCTTACAGAGACCAGAAAGATGAGAAGAAATTATTTAACTATCAATATATAGACATTGGAAATGTCATTGATGGCATGGATGTCATGGATAATCTGGGCGATGGGATTGAAAGTGCTTTCACCAAGTTTGCTCATGAAACTAAACTGGGTGGTATGGTGACCATGTCCAAAGGGGGAGTCAGGCTGGAAAAGTGGGCAAGGAAGAACAATGTGAAGTTTAACAAAGAGAAGTGCAAGGTTCAACACCCTGGGTAACAGAACCAAAGAGTCCAGTACAGGCTAAGATCTGTGTGGCTGGGGAGCAGCCTTGCTGAAAGGGACCTAGGGGTCCTGGTGGACAACAAACTGAACATGAGTCAGCAGCACACTGCTGCAGCAACAAAGGCAAATTAGATCCTGGACTGCATCCACAGGCATCCATTACTAGCAGAGATAGAGACGTGATCATCCCACTCTACTCAGTTCTTGTCAGGCCACACCTGGACTTCTGTGTCCAGTTCTGGTCCCCACAATTCAAAAAAGACGTGGACAGACTGAGGATGGTCCAAAGCAGGACCACAAGGATGGTCAAAGGGCTGGAGAACCTGCCTTATGAGAAAAGACTGAAGGAGTTAGGTTTTTTGACCCTGTAAAAGAGAGGCTCGAGGGGACCTCATCACAGTTTTCCAGTACTTAAAAGGGTGGCTACAGAGAGGACAGAGGTTGTCTCTTCCCAAGGAACCACATGACGAAGATAAGAGGCAATGGGTGCAAGTTGCATAAGGAGAGGTTTCATCCTGACATAAGAAATAAATTTTTCACAGGGAGAACAATCAGTCACTGGAACAACCTCCCCGGGGACATGGTGAAGTCACTATCACTGGAGGTTTTAAAGATGTGACTAGACAGGGTGCTAGGTAATCTCATCTAGGTTCGCTTTCCTACAAAAGGTTAGACCGGATGATCTTTCAAGGTCCCTTCCAGCTTGGGCTGTTCTATGATTCTATGTTGTTTATACTACTGTTTTGGAGAAAAAAAACTTACTGAAAGTGTATGAAATATCCTATTGTGTCCTCCTAAAACAAATTACAGAATAGTAGTGTTTGGAGAATTTAGTATGCGTTTTAATTTTTGTTCCCCATTTTTATTTTCCTATATATCGTATAACCTATGCTAATCCTTCCAAAGCTGAAGAGCAACATAATTCAGTGAATGATGAAGGCTAACTTTTGAAAGCCCTCTTTCCACTGCTTTTAAAAGGCAAAAGTTCATATAAGAATGTTTTACCTGTACTTGAGTTTGTAGTATAGCTACATGATAACTTGTATTAAAGCCTTTCCATTTTTTTTTGTTTCATTTTTTTCCTACATTATTATAATCCCCAAGTTTTAACTTCCAAAAGTTGACAGCTCTACCCAAAAGAATTTAATAATCATGCAAGACAGCATATTTGTATTTCATGCTGCTTACCACTGGCTGAGAAAACTCATCAGCTTCTAAGTGATAGTAAATTCTGGAGGTCTTTTAAAAACAGGAAGATAGTGGAGATGTCTGGACATAAAACTTTTAATGGGAACTCTTTGTATCAATGGAGGTAAAAGAATGTGTCTAAAAATGCTAGTCAGGAGGCAGATTTATAGAGGGCATAAGTACAGGACCTTGCAAGAATAAGCAATTGTGAGGGCTGGTAGGGAGCAAATATTGAGGTAGAGAAAGATAAGGAAAGCAGGGAAAAGAATAAATCAATAAATATTGATTTATATCAGACCAGACTCCAGGAAGGAGTTCTGCTGATTACTTTGACTTTATATGAATTCCTAGGAAGATGAACTGAGAAAACTAACAAGCTGAAATTCCTCACTATTGCTATGTGAAGCAGAGATAATATGATGGAAAATACCTTTGTACCATAGATACTGTCCTTTGAGATTCCTGATGACTCCAACTTGCAATGTTTTTCATATACATCTTAACTTCTGCATTCTTTTAGTATAAAATACTGCTCACCACCTTTTATGCTATCTTTTGGTCTAACAGTTAAAACTGTTAAATAAGATGTGCAAAAATTAGACTGCAAATTAAAGAAATAATACATTAAAAATAAATCCCTGTGATCTCTACTTTGATATCAGTGGAAAGTGTGGGTATTTAGCACCTTTAGAATTCATTCCTTATGTCTGGTTGTCAGTGAGAGATGAGGGAAAGGAAAAATTAGAAAAAAGCCGATGTTAATAGAAATTTCAAGGCAGATCAGAATGACCTAGACATTTTTAATGTGAAGGTTAAAAATGTGGAAAGTTGATATGTTTCTGTGTAACCTGGTCTTTTTATAATGTTGACAGAAGTGTGCACCATAGCAGATGATGCTGTTTTCTTACGATATGATTGTATTCCCTAAATGTTTGAAGGTTAGAGAAAATAATGACAGTGCCTCCGAGGCACTGTGTCTAGACTTCAAAAAAGAAGCCATTAGGAAAGGAATAACTAAAATGTAGTGAGCTTGTGTATTGACACATTTTGTTGGAGTCTGGGGGCAAATCATGTCTGTAACATTCTGAACACAAGTGATCTGTGATGCAGGAAAATAAATTGAGGCACATGAAGCTATGTCATAAGTGACCAAACATGTCAAGTAACAGAACATTTAGAATGCAAAACAATGACAGGACATAGGATATATTTGTACTGTTTGTACTGTATATGCTTTTAATTTCTTTTTCAGGTAAAATTCACAAGTGAAAAACATTTTATTTTATTTTATTTTTTTATTTTATCTCTGACTGTTGTTATCTGTTGAAAACAAAATATGTAGACCAATGAGTCCTAACATCAGAAAGATAACATGTGGCCTGCAACATGCAGTTACTACAGTACTTTTCAGTAGTCGAATTCCGCCAGTTGTAACACTTTTAACAATATGAAGGAACAGGGAATTGGGTATTTTGGGTCATAGTTTACAAAAATTATTTGCAACCAAGTGAAACAAAATTTCAGGTATGTTTTAGCATAGATCACTTCCTGAGAAGAAAAATAGTTTTGGATACAAAGTAAAGTAATCAGAAATTTTCTGTTAGAATGGTTTGCCGATGGACAGCATTTTTTTTAAAAAAGCAAATTTTATTTTCTGTGAGGGAAAATAAAAAATAAAAATATATTTTGAATTCTGAAATATTTTGCATCCCAGAAAGCCTGTTTTTCTGATCATCCTAGGCTAAACACTACCAAAATTTTGTTTCTTGTAACCCAAAATAAAAACAAGCAAATCTATTTGAGCAATATGGTTGGAAGATACAGAAACTCTTAAGAAGTTTTTTCAAGCACTTACAAACTACGTATAGAGGTATAGTACTATGTGCATGTAGTACTGCACTTTGAAGCATTAGAAATGTGCTGTCTAATGGCAGACTCAGGTTTTTTGTATACATGTTCTTAACAAGAAGCTGGGTATTATATTCTGGGAAGAGAAAACAAAGCATGAATTTCTTACCAATAAGTACTTTTTGACCTACCTGGAAATTTTTTACCAAATAAAGCTTACTTAGAAACTGGAATATATTTGGCAAATCAGGAAATCAGAATGAAGAAAGTGTGGCAGACTTATTTCCAAAGTAATAGATTACACTTAAGAAGAGATAAAACCTCAGGGAGTGAACACAGAGTGTAGAAACCAGCAAGAAAAATACGACAGAAGAAGAGCTGAACTTATGCCCAACATCACTGGCTATTAAAAACTAAAGGTGGTTCTTGGAAATTCAAGAAGGATCAATTTACTTAATAACATCTCCATAGAGAGAAGGTTTATTCCTGAGCATCTTCAGTCTGTAAAGCCCACTAAAATGTATTTCAGGTAGGCATAGCTGATAAGATACCATACTTTGCCTTGGAACATGTAAGCATTGCAAGAAGCAGCATGTTTGTCACACTTATTAGAAGTCACCAAATATTTACAACCTAGTAGGAAAAAAAAGTGCATATTCTGATCTGAATAAAAGTATCTATTAAAGGAAATGACACTAGAAATTCTTGTAGCAAAGAAGCTAAAAGGTATTACTTGCTTTGTGGGATAAAATACTGTTAGAGCACTACATCTAAATTGGTGTACTGTTTTCTATGCCTAGAACACAATAGTTTCATCAGAAGGTGGTATATATTTTTCCTGAAGCACCACAGAGTTCTATCAATGGAAGGTCTAGCATACTATTTTTCCTAAAAACAAAGAGCAATTGAGCTCAGCCATGGTTTCATCAGTTTTAGCAGATACAGTATATGCACTGGGAGGTATAGAGTGAGTTTTGCAGTTACCTCTGATCCATGGCAAAGAAGTCATGCTTGAATCTTAATACAGGGTAAAATATTCTGTAAAATTTCTGTTTGAAGTTAGATGTTCAATTCCATAATCTTATTGTATCACATGATCAGCTTATCTTGGTGGCAGGGTGAAAGGGAAAATAAACCAACTGTCAAATTGTGAAAAATTATGACTATTCCAAAAAATGTTTTGCAATCCTGCATTTTTTTCAGTTGAGTTGACTCTTCAAAGTGTACAAGAACCATCAGAGTAGATTAAATGTACATGATTCTTTCTTATGAGGAGTTGTGAATAATTTTAAAAATTATGGCGGAAACTGAATGAATAGGTATCAAAGGACAAAGTAGTCGAATTGGGTATCAAGAGACATATGTGGTGTTCCTGGTTCTATTTCTTGTTCCCAAAGCACTTCACATCTCTCTACCTCATTTTCTGAAAAATGGGGATGATGATATTGTAGCCATTTAGTAAACTGCTTTGCAGTCTGACTGCACATTGAAAGTGTTACGTAAGCAGTATTTTTCTAACTTCTATTATTAATGTTACCTACACTGCAGCTGTTGTAGTTCTGATATTTATACTTGTTCTACTGACCAATTAAATGCTATATTTTTAAAAGGCAACTTTACTGATTCTTTTGTCATTACCATAATTGTTTGTATTATGCAGACAATTTATGATCCCTGTTTTGTACTGTATATACACATATACACATGCGTGCAGATACATATGTTTATCTATATGCATATACACATGTATATGCACACAAATATATTATGAATACCTGCATGAAAGCCATGTATCATCTTTTGAGGATAATGTGTAGGAGCACTACTTTTTCTTCTCTTGTTTTCCATTATAAGGCCACATTACTATACACTTACTCATATTTGGTGCTACTTCACCATTAGTCTTTATCAGACACCCACACACCATTTTGAAAATGTACACTTTTATCAAGGATAAAGCCATCTAAGTGACACTCTCAGTTATTAGCAGAATGCTGTGTTAACACATTATTTTTACCACTTTCTGGAAATTAAACTTAAGAATAAGCAAATGTGATTATGACTTTTGAGTTGTTGATATCAATTGAGCAATCTTGTGGTTCTGTTCTTTTCTAACTTCTTGTGATAGTGTAGTTCAATTAAAACAAAGCAGTAAGCAAGAATCTTTCAGTTGCTTTATGTGCCCTCAGTTTTCTTCAAAGCAAGAGCAAAGTGCTTCATTGCTTCTCTCCAAACTGCATAATACAAAACATATTTATAATGTTAACTTCCAAAAAATGTCAGAGCTTCTGAAGTTAACCTCAGATTAGTTCCATTACAGTGTGTTTAGACAGAGAACACCGCAGCTATGTTTTGGGGTTTTTTGCTGTTCTTGTTTTAATTTTTCATCCCTGAATTGTTTTAGCTAGTGAGTAGTGACATAAATTTTCAGCAATCAGTTGCCTTAGTCAAATGGTTGTGGTGAATTTTGCTTTATTCACTACAATTTTAACAAATGGCATAGTGAAAGAAGCAACTGGTTTTTTTCTCATAAACAGTGAAACACGGCTAAAGTTTCTGTTGAATCTGTTAACCAAAAGATAGGGGATCTAAGGCCACAATGACTCCAATTTTACAATGACCATGTATTGCAAAATTGATTATTTTGCTAAGTCTCCTCCAACCATTCATCATAAAGTTTGCACACAGATGTTTCAGAAGCCACATGGTCATCTGTTTACTGGCTGGGAAGTTGATGCAGTACTACTAAAATTCCTGTTGACTTCAGGCAAAATATGTCTAGAGATTTGTGCAAAGGCTCTCCACTGAATTTTGATATTTTCCCTCTATACCCATCCAAGGCTTCTCCATGGGCTTTGAAGAGACATATTATTCCACTTTTTAATTTCACACCACCAGTACTGAAAAAAGTATCGTAGCACTATCAAGTTTCAGAACTTGAAAGATATCATATTCCCTTTATTATATTCTTCATCCCCTCTCATCCCTTTAAAATTTTCATTAAACTTTTTCGTCCCCTTAAACTTTTTACTTTGTTTAATTTCTCTGAGGAGTTAAAACCTGTGAGTCCTCAGCAAACTGCTGCTTTCCACAGACTTGCAGGGTGTCCACCACTACAAAGTTCCTTCTTGGGGTTCACGGACTCTCACTACCACTCCCCACACAGGAATGCTCCTTTTTCACTACCCTTAACAAAGAAGATTCTTACCCCTCAACTGGAGAGATACAGCTTTGATGGACGGAGTGTTAGATGGATAACGAAATGGCTGAAAGGCTGCATCCAAAGAGCCATTATGGTCAATGGCTCAGTGTCCAAAGGGAGATCAGTAATGAGCGGTGTCCCTCCGGTGTCTGTACTGGGATCAGTACTATTTAATACTTCATCAATGACATAGAGAGTGGGATTGAGTACACTATCAGCAGTTTTACAGATGACACCAAGCTGAGTGATGCGGTTGATTCACTAGAGGGAAAAGGTGCCATCCCGAGGGACCTTGAGAGGCTTGAGGAGTGGGCCCATGCCAACCTCATGAAATTCAACAAGGACAAGTGCAAGGTTCTGCACCTGGGTCAGGGCAATCACAAGTAACAATACACACTGGGGAACGAATGGATTGAGAGCTTATGAAAACATCAGCTCTTTATTAAAGAAAAAAGAAAGTAATCCAACATAAAAATATTCAACCAGGTCCCAAATTAATTGTTATTTTATATTGTCAGGATTTTTATCAAGTACTTTTGTAGGCTATTCGTGTTATGTGGCAAAGTTTTGGTAGAAGGGTGACTGCAGGGGTGGCTTCTGTGAGAAGACACGAGAAGCTACACCCGTGTAGGACAGAGCCAGTTCCAGCCAGCTCCAAGACAAATCCATCACTGGCCAAACTGAGCCAACCAGCAATGTTGATTGTGCCTCTGTAATAAGATATTTAAGAAAGGGTAAAAAATACTGTGCAGCAGCTGTGGGAGGGACTGTTGCAAAAATGTGAGAGAAACAGCCCTGCAGACTGATGAATGAAGAAGGAGGGGAGGAGGTGCTCCAGGCACCAGAGCAAAGATTCCCCTGCAGTCTGTGGAGAGGAACGTGCCTATGGAGGTTGTGCCCCTATAGCCCGTGGAGGACCATGGTGGAGCAGATATCTATACTGCAGCCTATGGAGGACCCCACACCCCTGCAGGTGTATGTGCCCTAAAGGAAGCTGCAGCCCATGGAGACCCCACTCAGGGGCGGGTTTTCTGACAGGAACTGCAACCCATGTGGGGACTCGCGCTGGAGCAGTCTGTTCCTGAAGGACTGCAACCTGTGGAAAGGACCCATGCTGGACAAGTTCTTGAAGAACTGCAGCCCACGAGAAGGACCCAGGTTAGAGAAGTTTGTGAAGGACTGTCTCCCATGGGACCCCATGTTGAAGCAGGGGAAGAATGTGAGGAGAAAGGAGCAGCAGAGACAAAATATTCTGGACTGACCATAACACTCATTCCTCATTCCCCTGCACTGCTTGGGTAAGAAGATAGAAGACTTAGGTGTGAAGTTGAGCATTGGAAGAATGGAGGGGTGGGGGGAAGGTGTTTTTAGCTTTGTTTTATTTCTCACTACACTACTTTGTTTCAATTAATTGGCAATAAATGAAATTAATTTCCCCAAATCGAGTCACTTTTGCCTGTGACAGTAATGGGTAAGTGATCTTCCTGTTACTATGTCAACTCACAAGCTTTTCATCATATTTTCTTCCCCTGTCCTGCTGAGAAGGAGGAGAGATAGAGTAGACTGCTGGGCAACTGGTGGTCAGTCAAGGTCAACCCACCAAGGCTACAGTGGGTTAAATGCTTTAGGGATACAAAGTAAACCAAAAATCCAATAAACAACATTATCCATTGCCTAAGGCTTTGCATTGTATTTTTATGATGTACCTATCTTGTGAGCCTAAACCTGGACTTTAAATTGATAGCTTCCCTTCCACTGAAAACATGGGAAATCTTATGCTTCCATTTTCCTTGGGGAAGATTTTAGTTGCCCAAATATAGATGTCAGTGCCATTTGAGACAACGAGGTATCTGAGACCAACCACATGAAGCTAAATTGTGATTTTTGTCCTTCCACCTATTTTTCTCAATAATCACAGAAAAGAATTTCTCACTTCAGATACTGGAATAACTCTAGGAAACTTCAGAAGTCACCATATAGTTTGTCTTGCGAGATGTAATCAAAGGAGAAATTTAGGAATGAGGGGAAATAACTTTTTTTTCAGTTCAATTTGACTTTAAACAATAACTTAAATAGTGCTTACAATTACAAAAAATGTTAAGGTCCTGGAAAGACTAATATTGAATCTCAACTGGATCACATTACCAAATATAGATTGCAGTATGTCATGACTGAATTAATTTTAAAAAATGAAGTCACCTATTTAATGAACTTTAAAAACCTGCAATCACCTTTCATCTCCTAGGCTTATTGAAACCAGATGTATTTATAATACTGTGTTGTAAGCTATTAATTCAGAAATGCAAAGCAGAGTTGTAAATATCTTATTTCAACACTGTACTACCACCAGTGTAGCCAGCAATAGTTTGTGGGAAATTGTTATGTCTGCTAGGTCTTCTACTGCTTAGAAAACAATTTGATCCACATGTATTTTTTATATATATATATACACACACACACACAGAGTAAAGTCTCTGTAGAGTCTGATAGACTAAGGAATTTAAATTGAGGACATTTTTCAGTAAGAAAAAAGATTGGAGATTACCCAGGAACAGAAAATGTCTAGGTGATGAATAATGAGTAAGTTATGCCTACATTAATCTGATCTTTTCTATCCTTGCATGCATTATAGAAAAGCACTGTGTAAGAAAACACAGAAATAAAACCAGTGTAAAACATGATTCTTGGAAAGGTCAGTGATGTTTAAAAATGGATCAGCATTTTCTTAATAGCTTTGTCCTCATTCTACCTAAGGGCAAAACTGAGTTTAACATTGTGCTAGACAAGTTATTTCCTAAAGTTAATTCATACAAACTCTTTATAGCAAGCTCTATTCCACAATTTTTATTACATGTCCCTCTTAACTACCTTTCTAGTACATGTATGCTTCTCATTACTTCTCAAGGTCTTAGGTGGGGGAAAAAAGGCAAAAAAAAAAAAAAAAAAACCAACAAAAAAAGTCATCTCCTAGAAGAATCATTGTTTACTTACACTTCCTGCACAACCCTCTCATCTTAAACAGATCAGGTATGTTAAATCATAATACCAGTGGCAGAGTGAAGGAAATTGTATATCAGATCCAAAACACTCAAGGGAAATTAATATGTGGCACGAGTGTTTCAGAAAAGACCTAGAGAACTTAACACAGCAAAATTTAGGGTTAAAAGATCCAGAGCAGTGTAAATGCTAGCCCATAAAACCAAAATATTATTAGAAATGAGGCTGAGCGACTAGAATAGCTGGATGTTGAAGCAATGATAATCTTAGCAACTCAAGGAGAAGCAGTTGCCCAGAACAGACAACAAAATTCTGTATAAGTTTGGGGACTGAAGCAGACAAAGTAGCTGAGAAGATCAGACAGATAGGGTTGCTGAAAGAAGATGATCAAAGATTCCCTGTACTACTGCAAATGCAGTGGGAGATGACTGTGCAGAGGACAGCTGTCATGGATATATGTTCTTAGAATGTATACATAAAATGCATTTTAAGATACATTTCCTGACATAAACTAATAATCCTTTTGCAAACCAGCCACTGGGTCTATCCCTACTTTCTTGGGGTATGGTGATGCATAGGTAGTAACTTTGCCCTGAACAGATTGCTGAGGATTTGCCCGGCAACAGCTAGTAGAAAGCTTACTATCACCTTTTTCTTTCATTTCTCTGATGTGCTTGACTGGGAGGGTACTTTATTTAAATGAACCAATATAATGCTTCCTAGGTATTGTTGCAATCCAGCTTGTTTAACAGCACCGCTATGGATACTTTAAGTTGTGAATCAAGGCAGCTTTTAGAAACCCAAGAATCAGGAAGTACAGTGATAGCTTTACATGTATTACTGTTAAAATTTTCAATTTTATAGGATTTGCAGAAGTCAAGAAGGGAAGATTATGGCAGGTATATTAGAAAGGTTTTGAAAATAACAGCTCTAAAGCATAAAAAATTCACAAAATAAAACCTTGTCCTGAATGCATGGGTGTCACAGACTTAATTGAAGAGCAGACAGAAGGTAGGGTAACAAAACAGAAATTTGGTAATAATTGTAGAGTGAACATTATCTTGATGTTGTCAGTTAAGACAATGCTAGTATCACTCTCTCAAACATTCCTGTGGCTGACTATAGACTTCAGATTTGAGACAGAAAAATCTGTGTTTTCCACATAATCCTTCCACTAACATTTTGTTGCGTTTAAGAAATGAAACAAATTAAGCATTTTTTTAAATATTGCCTGACACTTTTTTCGTATTTCTATGGGTACTCTTAGCTAAGTAACTATATTCCTTATGTGACAGTGTCTTTAATGTGTTGAATGGAATTCTGACATTAAAGAAATAGATGCAGGCCCCAGAGCTGCTTGAACAATTTAATGAAATTCGAAACAGCTCTAAGCCAAGTTGTCTGTAGAAAGTAGATTTAAAGAGTAACATTGATTAGGGACAGTTTTTATTATTTGGAGTGCGATTGGACTTTACTTTCAAACACTTATACACTGATGTATAACATAGGTGTCCACAGCTAACCTCAGTGTCTAAGCTGCAAGGAAATGGAAATCTGGGGGATTTGGTTGCCTAAACATAGGTATGCAATGTTACCTGAGATGCTTTGGGTTTTACCAAGGTGTCTGTACAGGGCTGGCATATATGACATTGTATGTCCAAGAGATACATCTCCTTCTGGAGCAACGTGGAAGGCAAAACAAATACTCCACAGAGCCCAAAATGGTATTAGATGTTTAGGCAACTGAATCCTACACATTGTCAACACAGTCAGTGAAGAGTCTAGAGAGCTATTTAGCAGAACAAATATAGTTCGTACAACTTGAGAGTGACTGCAACAGCTTTCCTGACCTCACAGAATATAATTCAGTCATCTAAAAATGGACAATTAGTGCCATTCGAGTTGCTATAGGGAAACTTTCCTGCCTGCTTATCCAGAATTATATGGATTTCTGTGTTGTATGCACCAGTCCCAAGAAGATGTCTCAGACAACCAAGAATTTGCCATTCAATGATGTCAAGACTTAAATGTGTATAGTCAAGAAAGAAGGCTTCATTGGTTAAAACAAATGAAAAATCAAGGTATTTTAGAGAGTAATGGAGACAGAACTGAAGGACTGCTTTTTGGAAGGCAATGATATAATAAATTCCCTGCCTGGAAGCTGAAATTAGACAAAGTTAAAATAAAGTTTTTTACACATTTTGGGGCATGAGTGACAACAAGAAACATTGGCATATTATGCCAATAATTGATCTTGATTCACTACTGCTAGAATGAGTTTCTTTGAGATTTGATATATTTTGACTTATGCTCTAATTCAAGCCCGGTTGCTGGACTTAAAGAACAAATTATTTCATTAGATTTCATTAAATCATGAAATTATTATGCCAGCACTCAGATTAGGTCATAGGACACATATTTGGATTGTGACCCTGGGGTCTATAGTGTGTTTCAAAGTTCAAGGCTTTTTGGAGTGGTGGTGAAAGAGCTAGAGGATGACTGAAAGCAAAGACACAAGAGGTAATACAGTGTCAGCTTGGAAGTGAGATCAAGAATTGCATGTTCCCAAATAATAAAACACTATGTCTTGTTGGATTAACAACTTAATAAGAGAAGGAGAGGAGTATGTGTGTACTCACTTTCATTGATATCTGTTTGGAAGATGCTGCCACTTTCACTACTTTGTGTATCACAGCTCCTGTTTTTACTGTGAATATGACTAGAGTAAAGGTGACAATTCAGCAATAAGAGGGTATTTATTCTGCAAAATATAGAGGGAGACATGTACAAGAATGCTATCAACAACCCGTGTATACCACATGAACTAATCACTAAATATAATTTCTGAAATACTTCAGAAAAAGGCAGTTTCCCTTTTATGCAGGGTGGCACCTGGGTCACAACAACCCCATGCAATGCTACAGACTTGGGGAAGAGTGGCTGGAAAGCTGCCTGGCGGAAAAGGACCTGGGTGGTGCTGATTGACAGCCGGCTGAACATGAGCCAGCAGTGTGCCCAGGTGGCCAAGAAGGCCAACAGCATCCTGGCCTATATCAGAAACAGTGTGGCCAGCAGGACAGGGGAAGTGATTGTCCCCCTGTACTTGGCACTGGTGAGGCTGCACCTTGAGTATTGTGTTCAGTTTTGGGTCCTTACCTCAAGAGGGACGTTGAGGTGCTGGAGCGTGTCCAGAGTAGGGCAATGAAGCTCATGAGGGGTTTAGAGCACAAGTCTTATGAGGAGCAGCTGAGGGAACTGAGGTTGATTACTCTGGGGAGGAGGAAGCTGAGGGGGGGCTTTGTTGGTCTCTACAACTACCTGTATGGAGGCTGTAGGCAGGTGGGGGTCAGTCTCTTCTCCCAGATTACAAGTGCTAGGACAAGAGGAAATGGCCTCAAGTTATGCCAGGGGAGGTTTATATTGGCTATTAAGAAACATTTTTTCACTGAAAGGGTGGTCAAGCATTGGAACAGGCTGCCCAGGGAGGTTGTGGAATCACCATCCCTGGAGGTGTTTATAAAATGTGTAGATGGAGTGCTTAGGGACATGGTTTAGTGGTGGACTTGGCAGTCCTGGGTTAATGATTGGACATGATGATCTCAAAGGTCTTTTCCAACCTAAACAATTCTATGATTCTATGAAAAGACTTTGTGCAACTTTGAAAAGTTTTTTCCTTTCCAGTGGAGGTGTGGAAATGACAAGATTGAGGGCCATGTTGACCATTTATGTCTGTCCCAGTTGCTTATTATTTCTGATGAGAAAAATTTGATATGTGCTCTATAGGACAGTTTGTGGAAATGCCATCTTTTGTTTACTGTTTGACTTTGACAGTCTGTGATTTCCTAGACAGACAATAGGAATGTAAGGGGAAAGTTAGCTATTACTCACAGCCTGCTGCCAGTTCAAGCATTCACAACCTGTCACATCTTGTGAGAACTGAAGATGCAAAGCAGTCTGTCTCTGCAGCAGCTCAAAAAAATGTGCCAGGTGGAATGCATTCCTTTATATGCTTGAATTGCTTGAAAAGCAACATAAATCTATTAATAAAGGTACATTACTAACACTAATGAGCTCCTCTGTATCAATGAGAAAATATAGAATACACAATGTCTAGAAATCTGCGCTCACCTTAAAGAAGACCTTTAAAACTGCTGAACTAGTTGACAAAGCCTAATTAAATCATGGGACTTTCTTACATATTTGCATTTTCCTAAGTCGAAATTACAGGGAATTTACCTTTTTCATTTTCCCACCCACTGATTTGCTCATTTCTACTTCAGCAGTGATGCAAAGATGACTTCAGTGATTTACATTTTGCTTTAGATTGCAAGGACCTTTCCAAGCCACACTTTCATAAATAAATTGTCATTAAAAGGTATAAAAAGATATCTATATCTTTATCTGAGATAGTTGTATCTTCATCTGTTGATTTATCCACAGTTATTCATATGTTCATGTTTTTTTAGACCAGACCTTTTTGATCCTTCCTTTGTGTACGAAGCACCTAACACAAAGTGCTCCCATTAATATGAGAATGGTCTTTTAGCAAACTATAATCTCTAAGTGATTTTTCTAGTTTAAAACATTGAATTAATAAAGTACATACAGTTCTATATTAGTATCTTTAACACAAAAGACATTGGTTTATGCATATTAAAGTTATTTTGTTGTGTAACTTTATAAGATAGTCTTTGATTTTATGGGGTGTTAATCCACTGACAATGGCCATAACAATGCCCCAGACTTTAAGCCTGAATTTTCTTTTTTGCCATCTAGTGTCTGTACGACCATGTGCCATTCCATTTGTGAATTATTAATACTGAAAGAATAATAGATGTTTTAAAAAGGTCTATGACAATAGAACAACATTTTGTTGTCTTTGAAGGATGTCTGTCATAAAACACAATCCAGACTAAAGACTCTTTCCTTTTATTTCACTCTCTGTCTTCTAAATGCATCTTTTACAGCTTGAGTTTAGCTGGTTCCATTTGATCCTCTGATCACCACACTTCCTCACTGGTTTTGTGAAGCTTAACTCTGAACTTTATCTATGGACTTACATTCTTTAATGTGACTTGTACATTTTTGCTAACAGGGTTGTTACACATTCCTTTTGTAGCGAAAGATGATGATTTACACTTTTTGATGGGTAGGATTTAACATAAGCCCATAAAAATGTTCCAGCCCCATCTGTTTTTAAAAAATTTAAATTGTCACTTAAAAAAAGGTTGTAATCTTTATGCTTGCCATGATGGTCTGAAATACCATAGTGAAGTGCATAGGATATGGACAAGAAAACACTAAATGTAAGTAGAATTAGCACAGAAATATGACAGCTAAACAAAATCATGACATTTCTGCGAGTATTAATAGAAGTTAATTTTCTTCATGAGCTTTCAACACAAAAGTTTAGATTTTCAATAGAAATTAAGGAAACGAAAATATGACTTTTTGAATATAAAAACAGATCTATCTTTCTAAACATCTTTTGATAATTTCTCATCATACCAAATGTGAGTGGGACTAAATTTCAATGGATTAATTAAAATATTTTTAGTTACATGATATCCAAATTATATATTATTTTTACCACCTAATTTTATTTTATAATGTTGAGAACTGCCAAGCACTTTTTGAAAGCATTAAGCATTTTGCAGACATATGGTGCAGTATGCCTGTACCATCGAATGCCATCTGCTGTCTAGGCTTAAATGCACACTGATTTTATTTTTAATTCATAATGAACATGAAGAATGAATGTGACCCATGTACTGCAAATTGGCTCAGTCATTGGCAGGTACACATTTAAGACATAAAACGTATTTGTAATTATAAAATGGCTATTTACAAGTTCCCAGGTGGGTGAGTAGCCATTAGTAAGAAATAATTGCATGCCAGCCCATTACGGTCCCAACCGCTGTACCAGGAAAAAAAATAGAAAGAAGAAAGGATCAAGCATTCCCTTACTAATAACTGTCTAACAGTTATATAATTTATAGTGCCATATTTAAATCAAATAAAGACTTTAAAAACTTTGAATACATGTAAACATAGACCTGCTAACACAGAGTCAGGAACATTAAGGATGTCTAAGTAAAGTTATAAAATACCTTACATTGCTTTTATTATATTTGCCTGGTCGTTTCCTATTGACATTAAAGTTCTTCTGTTGAAATGCATTTGCCTCAGTCTTCAAATACCTGCTCAACAGAAGAAGAAATGCCTGCACATGCTCTAATTTATTACCCTCAACAGCAGATGACAAATTTTTCAGAACAAGCCACAAGTGTGAATGCTGATAACTTTGACCCTCATTCAGAAAAAAACTTTAGTGATGTAATAAATGCATGAATTGTGAATAATTCCTCAAAAATGTCTTGTAGAATCACAACACTGAGTTGTGTTCAAATGTACAGTCTGTCTTCACTCAAGACACTGACAGAATAAGTCTTATGAGGAGCGGCTGAGGGACCTGGGGTTGTTTAGCCTAGAGAAAAGGAGGCTCAGGGGAGACCTTATCACTCTCTGCAACTACCTGGAAGGAGGTTGTAGGCAGGTGGGTGTTGGTCTCATTTCCCAGGTAACAAGTGATAGGACAAGAGGAAATGGCCTTAAGTTGCACCAGGGGACTTACAGATTAGATATTAGGAAAAATTTCTTCACTGAACGGGTTATCAAGCCTTGGAACAGGCTGCCCAGGGAAATGGTTGAGTCACCATCCCTGGAGATATTTAAAAGATATAAAAGATTGTAAATGTGGGACTTACAAACATGGTTTAGCGGTGCATTTGGTAGCATTAGGTTTATGGTTGGATCTGATGATCTTAAAAGGTCTTTTCCCACATAAATGATTTTATTGAAAAAAAAATATCTTCCAAATTCCGTTGGACAAATTCTTATAATGTTTAACATCACAGCCATGATTGCTAGGTTGCAATGTATTTAACAAGAAGGAATTACTCCAGTTCATGTAACTAGTGGAATTATGCATAGAATTGGAGTTTTCTTTCTTTAATGTCTCACCTGAACATTGCTTTTATTCCTTTTTCATTGAAAATTAGACTAACATGGTCATACTCTTTGTGTTGTGTTTTCCCCTAGCCATTTATTCAGTCATTGGTGGCAGTGAAATTTAACAGAAGGATAGAAGTTCTGAGGCTATGCCTATATTGCTTTGCTTGGGAGAAAATCCTGTCTCTTGGAAATGATCCATTTTATGGGAATTTCTGCATTGTGGGATCATGGCTTGTTAGATACTTTGCTTGTAACTTCCCCTCATGTCAGAAGCATAGTAGGGAGAAGAGCAAAAAGACTGGGCAGTGTCCTGGCATCCTAATTTTTAACTGCTAATGAGCATCAGTTTTTACCTTTTCTTAAATATGTTGTCATAGGGGTGCTACCAACATCATTAATGGGCTCAGCTTTGGCCGGCAGAAAGTCCATCTTGTAGCTGGCTGGAACTCTCTGTTGGACATGGGGGAGGCTTCTGGCATCTTCTCACAGAAGCCACACCTGCAGTTGCCACCTAAACCCAATATATCTGTATTGTTACCCTACATGCTAATGCACTGCAGATTCACGCACCTAGTCCAGGTGAGGGTGTCCTTAGTCTGTGCCTGCTCTACAGAGCTAAGCTGCCGACAGAAGGGCTGCATCTGTCCTGCTGTTAAAATAGAATGTTGCCATTTCCATTATCTGCACAAACTTCAGATTCAATAGTGAAAACTATATGAGCCATTTCATCATCATCTGACTCTTCTCTACGCCAACTTTTTGCAAAAAGTACGTATTATACTTCTCATCTATGATTCACAGTGAATAGATCTCACATTTCCAATACCTTACAACTGAGCAATTATCCATTCCTGACAGAAAGCAAAGCTGCAGGCTGGTGCAGGTGGCCCAGTTCTCAGTAATCATCTGCTGGTGTCAGTGTTTCTGCTGATGTTTTGAAGCAGGGACAGCAAGTGCTTGAGCAGTAGGAGGCTGGCATTGGGCAACTTGCTGGCCACCCTGAGGGAACAGGAACACAACGTTTTAGAGTGGATGTTGGCAGCGGAGGTCGCCCAGGCTGATCTCACCCAAGGCTCCCTGAGGGAAGACTCGATGGCTATGCTTGGTCTACAGCAGAGGGACTGCCTTTGCTGAGATATGGTCACCTTTCTCCCTGCCATTCTGGCAAGAGAGCCTTGGTGGAGCAACCCGCAAAGCCTTTGGGAAGTGCTCCAAGGCAAGAAATGCTTTTCTGTGCTGCTTTCCCCCAGACCCCAACCCTGCAGCAGAAAGGTGTGGCTGGAGGAAAACAGGGCTTTTTCAGGAAGCCTGTCGCTTTGCAGGCAAGTTCCAGCCTCTGCCAGTCCCCATGGAGCAGGCAGGCTGCTCGCCACAGTACTCTTTCTGTCCTGCCAACTTCTTCTGTCTGCTGGTCTTCTGCAGGGCACTCATCCACTCCTCACAGAGGTCTTCCTCAAGGAGATTGGAAGGGATGTTTTGAAGGAAGTCTTGCAATGCAAGGGCTCCAGGTGAGGCTTTGACCACTGCCACCAGGAGCACAGGCAGCATCCCCCGCACTCTGGCTCATGAGCAGGTAACTGGGTTTCAGCTTCTGCTCTCACAGGTGGCCATCAGCACCAACACAGCTGGGAGCTGCCAGGCTCCAGGTCAGCAGGGGTCACCTTCAAGATGACAGCCAACAGGTGCACAGGCTGGCTTTTGAGGTGGACCTCCACTCTGATGTCAAGGGCTTCCCTCAGCTCTCGAGAGTCACACTTGCTGAGAGCTGGAAGGTCACCTCTATGGAGCATCCTTGCTCATGCAGGAAAGCCAGCAGGTCCCACAGGGGTAGAGGACAGTTGCTTTACTGGAGACAGGCCCGGGGGCAGGTGAATCTTTCTCAGGGGCAGGAAAGAGTGTGGACAGATCTGTGGCTCTCACTAGGGTGGGACAGAGGCATGGCCGCAGATAGGTGACATGGGGAGGAGCTGACTTTGTCCTTGACCCCTACCCAGGGTCCCTCTGCTGGGGACGCCACCTCTCCACAGGAGCCAGCAGGATGGGGACCCCCTGGCCGGGCTTGCTTACCTGGATCGGCTGGGCAGTGTGCCATCCTGGCTGCAGAGTGCTGCCAGGGGCTGGCTGAAGAGAGACCCCCTGCCACCAGAGCCTGATGGCTCAGGTGCCTCTAAACAGCAGGGAAAGAAAGGTATTACATTCAAGTTAAAAAAAAAAAAAAAAAAAAAAGTCCGAAAAGATCTTAAATTCTGACAGGTTAAATTTAAAAACACCATAAGTCAGGACAAAAAAAAGCATTGAGGAAATACTAGAATAGTGCATAAGAAATAACAGAAAGTCATTCTTCAAGCAGATCAGGTGAACAAAGCTTGATGGGAACTTCATGAGGTCAGGAAATGATCAAAACCTGAGAGGAGTGTTCAGAGAAGATAATGTCAGAGCAGAAAAGTATAAGGATTTCTTTTCTATCTTTACTCACAATGAACAATACTTAGAAAATTTCATCACTTCAGCAACTTTTTTTTTTCTTTCTTTTTTTTGGCAGGGGAGAGGAGTTGCACCACAGATTCGTCTGGTCAATGAATGATCAGGGGAAAAAAGAAGTTAAAAAAAACATCTTTCCATAACTGTATGGTATTTACTCCAAACTGTATTGGAAGTGAAGGATTAAATACCTGAATAATTAATTGCATTTTACATTAGGTTATGTCGTAAAAGCTCATCTGCAGACCTATAAAAGAAGCACAGAAAAACAATGGCAGATGGAAGAGCCCAAATAATACCCTGCTCTGGCTACTGCTGAGGAAATCACAGGAGCTATATGACTATCAAAGGCCAATCTCCACAAGCCCGAAGAAGTACGCAGGAACAAAGGCAGATGGGAGCCTGAATCCCCCTGACTTGGGGAGGCAGGGATTGAGAGCAGCCCTGCAGAGAAGCACTTGGGGATACTGGTGGATGGAAAATTGAATATTGGGCTGGTCATGTGTGCTTGCAGCCCAGAGAGACAATTGTATCCTGGGCTGCACAAAAAGCAGTGTGACCAGCAGATCGAGGGAGGTGATCCTCTGCCTCTACTCCACTCTTGTGAGAACTTACCTGGAGTACTGTGTTTAGCTTTGGCCCCCAGTACAAGGAAGACATGGACCTGTTAAAGTGGATCCAGAGGAGGGTCACAACGATGATTGGAATGCTGGAACAGCTCTCCTATGAAGAAGGGCTGAGAGAGCTGGGGTTGTTCAGCCTGGAGAAGAGAAAGCTCAGGGAACATCTGGCTCTGTCCTTTCAATACTTAAAGGAGGCTTATTAGGAAGAAGAGAAAGACTTTTTAACGTGGCCTGTAGTGACAGAACAAGGGACAATGTTTTCAAACTGAAAGTGATTGGGTTTAAACTGGATATACGGGAGAATTTTTTTTTTAAATGAGGGTGCTTAGGCACTGCAACAGGTTGCCCAGAGAAGTTGTGGGTGCCTCATCACTGGAATTGTTCAAGGTCAGGTTGGAATGGGGCTTTGAGGAACCTGACCTAGTGCAAGATGTCGCTGCCTATAGCCAGAGATTTGAAGTAGATGACCTTCAAAGGTTCCTTCCAACCCAAACAATGATTCTGTGATTCTATTCTTCTGTCTGGCTGTTCAGCATAAATGTAAAAGTTACAAAACATGGTAAATACTGAAGATACAAAACCTGCTGTTATTAAAGTAGCAGAGATGAAGCCAACTATGAAGAACTGCAGAATAACTTCAGAATACCAACTAAGTACTTAAAATAATGGCAGATGAAAGTAAATGAAGATACATGTAAAGTGATGTGGAAAATCCCATCTTTTTACACACAGTAACTGGTTCCAAGTAGATGATTACCATACTAAATGAGGTCTTGAGGTTATAATTGTTAGGTGTATACAAAAATATCAGTGCAGCAGTGCTTAAAGGATTCAGATGTTAGGAATTGTTAGGGGAGTAATTCAGAATAGGAAAAGAAAGTATTTTTACGCTATTTTAAAGTTTATAACAGAACTGAAGAAGACGTGCATACAGCAGTATGAAAAGGGTGATGATGCAAAATAGCTTCCATACAAAATATGAGTAAATTAATGTTTGTTCTGGTTTCAGCTGGGATAGCTTTCTTAGTAGTAGTTAGTACAATGCTGTGTTTTGGCTCTGATGTGAGAACAATGTTGATAGCACACTGATGGTTTTAGTTATTGCTGGGTAATGTTTATACTCAGTCAAAGACTTTTTGGTTTCTTGGGGCCTGCCAGTGAGAGGGCTGGAGGGGCATGGGACATTGGGAGGGGACACAGCCAGGA
>JAVJGI010000014.1:49397754-49409362 GCA_035590275.1 Ibycter americanus | reverse complement strand
TCTTCCCAAGTAACCGTTACGTGTGATGGAGCCCTGCTTTCCTGGGGATGGCTGAACACCTGCCTGCCCATGGGAAGCGGTGAATTAATTCCTTGCTTTGTTTTGCTTGTGTGCATGGCTTTTGCTTTGCCTATTAAATTGTTCTTATTTTAACCCTCGAGTTTTACATTCCTTTCTGATTCTCCTCCCCGTCCCTCTGGGTGAGGGGGGAGTGAGCAAGCGGCTGCGTGGTGCTTGGCTGCCTGCCAGGGTTAAACCACAACAATTTTTAAATATAAAAGTATACTTCACCTGGAAAAAAATCTAAAGGAAGTGCATAGAGGGGGAAGGAATTGCAGTAAGGTCAGAAAATGGGTGGCATAGATAATGTTGTTTACATAATGATCGATTATTAAGTTTTCTGTTACAAGAACTGAGAATTTTCCAGTAAAAATAGAACTTTAATACTTAAAAATGATAAACAGAACCATAAACTAGGAAGCTGAAATTGAGAGGAAAAAATAACAACAACAACAAAAAGAGGAATGGGAGGTCAACTATTTTCATCAATTAAGAATTAGAGGTAAAAATAAAAATTAATGCCTCTCAGAGGGACTTTGTGGATGCTTAAAAGGATATATTTTTTTTTTTTTAATCAGGAACATTAAACTCTGATTAAAAACAACTAATAAGTTCAGCGTAATTCATTGTTCTTTATCAGCAGTATAGGTTATCACTGATGACAAAATTTGCTGGTGATGCTAAGCAGATAGCTCAGAAGGCAGTTTATCCCCCAGAATCCCAGTAAAAAATCTATCCTTAGGGGAAAGAGGGAGAAAGAGGGAGAAAGAAGAGAGACATTGTCAATGGATAACTTCTAATCTAAAATACTACAGGTGAGTTAGATCCTGTCTTAGGTTAATGACTTTGTGATGGCTAAAGATGACCTAAATAAATATGTATCTAAGTAGCTGAAATTTACTGAAGACTCCAATTTCTTCCAATAATAAGATTTAAACTATTAAGCCACTTTTGTGTTTTGAAAATATTACCTACTTTTAATTTTATAAGATACAAAGCATTTCAATGGAAAAATCATAGGTGTCAGAAACAAATAGTTTGATTAATGAATTGTCCTATGGGACTCAAAATCATAAACCCCCTGCAGTATTACTTGAGTTTCTCTTACAAGATGACAAATGAGTGTAAAGTAATTGCAGAGCTCAGTAATTCCTATTGAGAAAATAATAAATTCACATTGTATGGACTTTTTTTTTCATTTATTAAAAAAGTAACAACATAGACCAGGGCCTCTGTGCAACATAGACTAGGGCCTCTGTGCAGTCCTGAAATATGATTATGTTCAGATTTTGAAATTTATGTTTTCATTGAATTTGGACTTTTAATTACCATCTTGTTAGTTACTACCTTAAGGCATATGCCAGATATTAAATAGACAGTGAAAGAATCAGATGTTTATTAGTTATTATTTAACCTGAGCAGTGTTATTACTTAAAAGGCTGGGAAAAAATAACAGTGCCCTAAGTAGAATTAATTGGAACATGTTATTTCTCTTGGGTTCATATTAATGACACCAAGCAACTTTTAAATTAATAAAGAGGAATCCTTGTATTGAAAACAAAGTACCTATTCTTACTTCAGTAAATTTATAATATAAATTAATATATTAATATGTATGCCAATATGTTAGCATATCTGTGTGTGTATGTTTATGTATATGTGAGTGTACAGAAATGAAAAGGATTTACTAGTTGACTTGTGTTTCTTACATATGGTTTTCAGGATAACTGTGAGGAATAGAGATGAACTGCCAGCAACATTAACTTCAAAAACAGGGAAACAGAGCGATTTCCTCTTCCTTGTAATGTCAGTGTGACTGGACTGATATTTTTGTCTTGTATTTTTTTTGTCTTCTATATATTTGCCTTAATGTCTCATATACGTAGGAATAGCTAAGATGTCAGATATGCCAAAGACTGAAAAAAAATACCTGAACACCCAACTTTTAGATTTACCAAAAAGTTGTCTTAAAAAAATTGTAGTTATTTTATAATGTCATTCATTGGAAAAAATCAGAGGTCTCAATGTGTTTGGAGAATTAAGGCAGCAGCCTTGTAAACCAGTTCCAGATATATTGTGGACTTCTGCCATATATTCTTTTGCACCAAGAATAAGATGCTTTCATTCACTTTTGAGGTTATCTTTGCATTTTGAAGTTTCTAGGCTTAGGACAGTCCAATTAACTCACACTGTACAGGTTCTCAGGTCTGGTATTTTGGGATCGGTTTTGCAGAAACAACAGGGAATTTTAAAATTATCTTTCTTATTTCTGTTTTATCTCCCTTTTAAAAACAAACACACAAACAAACTCATTCTTGTTCTAAGATACAAAAAGCCTGATCAGTTCAGGGCTAAAAGAAAGGGCTATCAGTTAGCAGAACAGATTTTGTTACTGCTATAGGTTCCCTGTATATATTTGTATGTATTCTGTATTGGCAAGCCACATTTGGAAGTTGTGGTTTAACCCTGGTTGGCAGCTCAGCCCCACACAGCCCCTTGCTCACTGTCCCACAGTGGGATAGGGAAGAGAATCAGAAGGGTTAAAGTGTGAAAACTCATGGATTGAGATAAAGCCAATTTAATAAATAAAGCAAAAGCTGTGCATGCAAACAAAGCAAAATAAGGAATTCATTTACTGTAGAGGGTTAATCAACCTTGATAATATACAGTGGTGGACTTGCTTCAGGGGTAGTGGGTTGGCTGACGTGGATAATGTACAGCTGTGGCTTGTTCCTGCTAAGTAGCTAAATAGCACTGAGGATGCCAGAAGAGGAGGAGCACTGGGTGAAGAGGGAGGCAGCAGATGAAGAGGATCCCTGGATGTAGGAGAGACAAGGAGAGGTCCTGGGAGAAACAGAGAGAAGAAGGGGGCCTGGAGGGGAGGCCCCTAGGAGAAGACAGGGGGCCCAAAGGAGAGGCCCTGGGAGAAGCAAAGAGAAGAAGGGGGCCTGGGTGAGGAGAGGTTGGCTGGAAGAGGAGCCAGGAGAAGGAAGAACCCAGATACAGCAGGGAAGCAAGAAGCAGGGTGGACTGGCCTGAAGAGGACGAAGAAACAGTACGGACAGTAGATGAACTTTTGGAGGCTTGTGTAGGAAAGCCTTGTGGCAGCGTGATAGTTTTGTAGTGCTGCAACAATTTTCTACTTCCCATTGGCAGGCAGGTGTTCAGCTATTTTCAGGAAAGAAGGTCTTCATCACGTGTAACTCTTACCTGGGAAGACACATGCCATAACTGCAGATGTTACCCCCTTCCTCTTTCTTTCTTCCTCCCAGCTTTTACTGCTGAGCATGATGTCACACGGTATGGATATTCCTTTGGTCTGTTGCAGTCAGCTATCCTGGATGTGTCTATTCTCGTGCACCCCAAGCTTGCTCAATGGTTGGGTAGACTGAGAAGCAGAAAAGACGGTGACTTTGTGTAAGCACTGCTCAGCAATAGCTAAAACACCAGTATGCTATCAACACTGTTTCGGTCACAAATCCTAAACACAGCACTATACAAGCCTCTATGAAGAAAATTAACTCTATATCAGCCAAGACCAGTACAGCAGTTACAGGATATCTTTGATGATCCCAGATCAACTTTGGCTGCATCTAAACTTTTCAAACCTTAAGTGTTTTCCAACTGCTTGATTCATCTCTTCCTGGATACATGATGATGTACATTAGAGGTGTCCTGCTTTCACACATCCTTAGTCACTTCTTCCTCTAAGAAAAAAATATCTCAAATAGATATGAGTTGGAGAACCAGGACTGCAATGTGTACTTCATGCAATTTTTCAGTCACTGCTAAGATAGTCTCAATGTCTACAGTTTCATACTGCACTCTTAGTTCAATGGATAATTATTTATTAACTGCGTTACATTCATTATATGCAGATTATTCAGTATATAATGGTAGCCTTTTTCAGTACTGTTTATAGTAATCCCCACATACTGACTGTGAATTATTGTACTTAATTTTAGCCCTGATAAAACTGGACTTCTAGTTTTATCTAGACTAGATATGCTATTTATCTAAATTAGACCAATTAACTGGTCATCTAGTCTCCCTGCTTAATCAGTAGGGACAGCTAAGACTTTTCACAGGGTCATTCATCCTATCACAAAATGGTTGTCCAACATAGGGTGGTGACTTCACAGAATCAAAGAATCACAGAACGTTTGAGCTTGGAAGGGACCTTTGGAAGTCACTTTGTCCAACCCCTCTGCTCAAGCAGTGTCATCTAGAGTTTGTTGCCCATGATCATGTCCAGGTGGGTTCTGAATATCTCCAAGGGTAAAGACAACCACAGAGAATTCCGCTTTGGAGTGTCTGTCAGTAGCTTAAAAGAGAAACTTCATTGATTATCACTTCTGAAGTCCTCCAAAACAAGAACCATTCCACTTAAATTAGATACTTACACTCTTAGGATTCAACAGCAAGATGCCTAGAGAAAAATTAAACTCACTAGATTTAGTTTTCTGAAGTCAATGCCTATGGAAGATTCAGGCATGAATTGCATCCTGGCGTTGTCTAATTCTCTGGTACCAATAAAAGCAGTTTTGAGTGTTGGACTAGACATTAAATATTCAAAATGCTTGATTTATGCTAGAAACTAACACTCCCCCATAGTTCTGGAAATATTGCTATGTATCAATTATTTTGTTCTATTTAAATATAAATATTAATGTTTTCTACAGCACTGGCGTTTTAAAACATAAGTCAGTAAATAGACTGCTAACTCTTTATGCCTTTCAACAGAATTCCAAATGTTTCACATGGAGAATTGGTGTCTAATTTTTTTTAACTCAGAAAATGAATTTCGTCTTGACTTATGGGAAATCAGGATTGTTTGGGAGGCCTAGGAGGAAAAGAAGTGTATTCTGCATAAAATAAACAACAATAATTATAATAAAACATATTGTAAGGTGGATGTGAGGCTGGATCCCTTCTTCCTGTTTATTTACATGAACAATGACAAGCTGAGTAAGGAAGGAAAAGGTGGTTTACGCAAATACATCTATTTAGTATTTTGGAGGGAAAGGATGTTTTACACTTAAAAATTATGAAACAAATGGCTTTTTTTATTATTGAAAGCTAATGGGATTCAGTTTGGAAGCAATTTATCTTTCTCAAGCAACAGGAGAAATAAAAGCCAAAGAGTTGAAATGATCAGCTGGTTTATCTGCAGAGCCCATCTGTACAACATCCTCCTGATGCTGAAGATAATCATACGGGAATGTTTCAATTGCCTTGCAGTCAGTTCCAAACATATGAAAGAAAGTCTTAAGATGAAATTTGTTTTGTTGGTTTGTTTAACCTACAAGTCATTTGTTATCATTTTGGACTTAAAAAATAACAAATGCCAAATGATCCATCACCTGTTGGGCACAAACAGGTAGTCTGCGTGGAGACAGGATTTTCCACCAGCATAAGCTGTTTGCAAGTGCAGGAAGGAAAGTGGTACAGAAATGTTATGAAATAGATTCAGTGATGCATTGCATCTGTCTTTAAAATTCTTCTGGTGGGATTCTTACGGCACTAAGCTTACAGTCTTCCTTAACCACTCACTTTTTCCACGAAGTATAAAGTGTCATGTGATCAAGGCTGAAATGCATATTCCTGACAGTAAGAGGGCAGCGCTCTTCAAGTGCATTTACTCAGTAAGAGTTTCCCAATCAGCATGTGCTGTTCTAAACTGGACATATTGGTCATAATTGTACAATAAAGAATAATTCTGTCAAGATATTTACTTATTTGGTGGCCTAAAATATACTTTCAGTAAAAACTTCCTTTTCCTTGAAAAATATACATGGTTTGATTATTTTCTTGGAGTAAGCAATTGGATTAAATGTAGAATGTATTGAGAGCATACTCATAATTACTTTGTACCTCATTTTAATTTGAGGTATTTTTAACATAAACTGCACATCTTGGTGAGCTGTGATGAGGAATGGAAGGAAAGCAGAAGTGAGAGAAGTTCATAAAGTGAGACTGCTGCTCTAAGGACTACAGACAGATCTGCTGAGCATAGGATTTAACTGCAGCTATGTAAAGCAGCATCTTATATATAAGAACTCTAGGTCTTCATTTATTGCCTTTTTTTTTTTTTTTTTTTTTGAGGTGTCTTATTAAAAATGGAATGTCAACAGGAAAGAATGAGGCTTGTAGCTTGTAGACTAGCATTTCCAGAGGATATGAGAGACAGCCAAAACTGATAGAGGAGGAATATATTTTTTAAACACATTATTCCTTTTGGAGTTTTTCTGGTAAAACAGAAAGACTAATATTCTGGCCTTCTTTTTTTTAGATTTTGTGACTAACCTCCCAGAAAAATATTTCTTTTCTGAATCGTGGATTCTGCTGTGTTTTGACTACCAAACTTTAAAACAAACAAACAAACAAAATTAATAATGTAAATAAGCACACTGACATATTTGAGTCAAAGACTTGAGAATTTCTTATTGTTTTTTACCAATGCTGGATAAAGATTTCCCAAGAAATATACTTTATTGACCAAGGAATTCTATCAGACATACTAAATAAGAGAAATTGACAGGTTCAATACTTTTCACTGATACTGGGAGAAAAAAAATGAAAATGTAACAGCAACTGTGTTCCACAACTGAAAAAAAAAAAAAAAAAAAAGTTGTTAATGCTGTCTGATATAGGTGATCAAGGAAGGAAAACACAAGATGAGACCATAATGAATTCATATGAAGTGGTTTCTGCATACTTGAATTCCATATGTTGTGCTGTCACATATTTTGAAGTGTAAGCACAGTGGTATATTAGAGATTTCCCAGACAAATTTTTGCAGCCTTTTTAAGAGCCAGTATATAATATTTTTTAAAATTATTTCTTATAATGTACTATGTTAAGCATACACATACTTAATTTTTATTTTAATGGGCTATAAGATCTTGATGACTTGCATTGGATTAAGAGAAATATATGTGCAGCTTAAACATGGTGACTTTTTTGCATTTCTATTCAGCACTAGATGGCACTCTGAATTTAAACTGCAATAGATTATTTTTTTCCTTTAGAATACGGGGAACAAGTTACCTTTGTTCTATAATTAAAATCTGTCATACAGATTAATCAAATAATTTAACGTTTTCCCGATCGCAGTAGTAGGATGTCTCCTAAGGCCTATTACTATGCTATCAAATAATAAAGAATATAAAAGAAAGAATCAGTCAACTTATAATATACTGAGATACTCCCACTGAAATTCAAAAGCTTCTTTGATGTAAAAAAGCAAAGCATTTGACGCTATTTAAATACTTGTTGCAGTATTTTAGGTGGTTCCCTGTATAAAATTAAAAGTCTTTAGGAGTTAAATTTAAATGTAACTACTAACTTGTGTTGTAAAATATTTGGAAATTTGTAGATTTCTCAGTGCTGTATCATATTCAACATACCAAATCATCTTGAGTAGTTAGCTTTAAACCAAGCTACTCTATTACAAATGAACTTTGAATGCATGATTTAAAGATAATGAAATGGTTATAATAATTTATTATAAAAATCTATTTTAAAAAGTAGAATAGACAAAGAATACCCTAAACCCCTTAAACTTACTACATTTCATAAAAATTCTTCTCTCTTTGTCTTGTATTATTTAGGAGGAGATAACAAAACTTTTTTATTTTTTCTTTTCCCTGGATATGCTACTGGATGTCTAATCTTTATGTTAACTGCTGCTACTTTTGTAAGTCAATGTTTCTTTTTAGATGCTCAGCTTTTGGAATATCCATTTATCTCTGTGTATTGCAGTGAGACTTTCAAATAAGTAGATTTTTTTAAATAGAATTTTCGAAGATAAATAATTTCAAATAGAAGGTTACATATACTGTTTTGCTATTTGAATACCATGCATGAACATCTTAATGACATCTGAAAAGCAATGCATATCTCAGAGTTAAAATTTAAGAAGACTACATGGTAAGGCAAAATATTCAACTGCCAGAGTTAATGGGAATAAACTTTGAAATCCCTATGCTGTTTTTAGAATGTTTATTATGTCCCATGGTTATTATGAGGTTGGGTTAGCTCTCCATTAACTGAGCTTCTACTCACAATTCCTTATTTTGGTCTTTCAACGTTCATCCTGGGATGTAGCTTCCAAGGACCAACAGGATTTTACTATTATTGTGTTTCAGTTTCACTCTGTATATAGAGTACTGATACTATTATAACCTGATGTGCACTCTATTATCTGCTGCTTGCTACTAAATTAATATCTTACATTATCTATAAAGAGGTATGTTTTATGTTAGTCAAAGACTACCTTTCACAGTATATGTTACAGATTACATTCTAAATCAGGTACATCAGTTTAAATACACCAGAAGCCAAATGAAAACTAAGACAACGAATAACCAGTGTGTATTGGTTATTCCTTTATTATATTAGGACTATAATAGTATTTCCATTAGTCCTGGGGAAAATGCCCTATTGATGAATCCCATCAGTGCTTGGTTTTATTTATCCTTGATTTACCTAAAACTTATGAAGGAATGTTCTTTTGGGAAATAAATTGCTGCAAAGCTTGGGGCTTGTGCTCTTTGTAAGTTTACATCACTTTTATAACATAACGAAAAGTTCCCTCTATACTGATCCGATATGTCTGTGACTTTTCTAAGTTAAAAAGGAATGTTCAAATGTATTAACTTCTCTAGTAAGGTATAAGTCTATATAGACCTATACATTAATACGATTAAGCTGCTTCCAGAATCTGAGTTAAGTCGTTTACACCTAGCTTTGGTATTTCTGCATTGCAAGGCAGACATAGTTGTGGAAACCACAGACTGAAATAAGTTCTGACAAATTTGCATGTTGTTTACTCTGTAATCACCTAATTTTTCAAATTCACAAAGAAAACTCATCATATAGGTACTACAACCTACATAAGAACAGTAGCAATGACCTTGGATTAAATTCGGGATATTCTGGTGTTACATGTCTAAGTGAATTCAATATATTCCCTTTTTATGGAATTAAATATTGGGTTTGTTTGGTTTGCTTCTGTTTGGTTTGGTTGGGTTTTTTTTGTTGTTGTTGTTTCTTCATTTCTTGTTTGGTGTGGGAGGGGGAAGGTAAATTGCAGTTGTCTAGACACCTGTTTCAAAGATTTTTAAAGGCTAAAAATAAAATTGGTGTAGAGAAATATGTGAATTCTTCCTCTCAAACTAATTCATCCATCTGATACAACATGTTCCTACTATTAAATTTACATCTAAAGGAATAAAAGTGATGCAATGACACTTGAGATTCTAGTAAAGTTATAATGAAAGACATAATATCACTATCAAAATACTGCACTTATAATAATCTGTAAAAGGGAAGTCTATTGATAATGTTACTGAAAAGACCTGCAAAGCAAATCCATTTTTAGAATATGATTGATATCCTCACATAGTAGGAATTTCATTTACATCCACAAAATACATGAAATATGCATATTCTAGATGATCTGAATCATGTCAAAGATATCTAACAAGATCTCTTACTCAGTTTTATATGAGAGGGACCAGTTTTTATTCAATGTGAGATTCTTCTGCCGATAGTGTAGTATATATGGCATAAAAATGTAATGTGAAATTTACAAGCATGTAGAAAATTGAGTCAATTTTGAGTAATATTTCAAGAAGTCAACTTACAAGAAAGTGGTATTATTATACAAAATATTATGCCTCAAAATATTTGAAGACAGACATTAAACTAAGTCATTTGTGGAGGCAGGAGAGAGGAGGACATTAAAAATAATTTTAAAATATCCCCAAATAAATAACCTAAATGTCTGAATATATGTTTATGTCTATATGGTTGTAGAATGTTTTGGATTGGAAGGGACCTTTAAAGATCATCTATTCCAATCTGTCGGCCATGGGCAGGGACATCTTGCACTAGGTCAGGTTCCTCGAAGCCCTGTCAACCTTAGTTTGAACAATTCAGGGGTGGGACATCTACAAGTTCATAGAAAACCTGATTCTGTTTCTCTCCACTCCATTGTAAAAAATTTCTTTCCTATGTCCAACCTGAACCAACTGTCTTTCAGTTTAACACCATTGCCCTTTGTCCTGTCACTATAGGCATCAGTTAAAAGTCTTTCTCCATTGTTCTCATAAGCCCCATGTGAAAGGCCATCATCACATGTCCCCAGACCCTTCTTTTCTCCATGCTGAACAACCCCAGCTCTCTCAGCAGGTCTTCATAGGAGAGGTTTTTCAGCCATCTGACCATTTTTGTGGACCTCCTCTGGATGTGCTTTAACAGATCCGTGTCTGTCTTGTGCTGAGCGCCCTGAACTGGATGCAGTACTCCAGGTGGGGTCTCACTACAGAGGAGCAGAGGGGAAGAATCACCTCCCGCAACCTGCTGTCCAGACTTCTTTTCATGCAGCCCATGGCTGGCTTTCTGGGTTGCAAGCACACATTGGCAGCTCATGTCTAATTTTTCACACACCAGCATCCCCAAGTCCTTCTTCGCAGGGCTGCTCTCAATCCATTCTTTGCCCAGTCTTTATTGACAGTGGTAATTGCCCTGACCAGGTGTAGGACCTTGCATTTGGCCTTTCTGAACTTCATGATGTTCACTGGGGCCCACTCCTCAAACCTGTAAAGGTTCCTCTGGATGACATCCCTTCCCTCAAGCATATCAGCTGCACCACTCAGCTTGGTGTCATCCACAGACTCGCTGAGGGTGTACTCATTCCTACTGTCTATCTCATTAATAAAGACATCAAACAGTACTGGTCCCAGTGTGGACCCTTCAGGGACACCACTTGTTATTGTTTTCCATTTGGACATTGAGATGTTGACTGCAACTATTTAGATATAGTCATGCAGCCAATGTGTTACCCATCTAACAGTCAACCCATCCAACACATACCTCTCCATTTTAGAGATGAGGACGTGTGGGACCATGTCAAAGTCTTACACACGTCAAAATGGGTGACATAAGTAGCTCTTCCTGTATCCACCAACAATGTCACTCCATTTTAGAAGGCCACCAGATTAGTCAGGCACAATTTGCCCTTGGTGAAGACATGTTGGCTTTCTCTGATCACCTCCCTGTCCTCCATATGGTTTGACATAGCTTCCAGGAGGATCTGTTCCATGATCTCACTGGGCACAGAGGTGAAGATGACTGGTTGCTAGTTCTCAGGGTCCTCCTTTTATCCTTTTTGAAAAAAGGCTTGAGAGATGTGGGAAGAGAGGCTGCCATTGAAAATCAAGGCAAAAAATTGTTGAGTACCTCAGCCTTCTCCATGTCAGTTGTCATTTGTTCTTCTGTCTTATTTAATGGAGGAATACATTTTCTTTACGCTTCTTTTTCTGACCAATGTAATTGTAAAAGTTGTTATTATTATTCTTTGCATCCCTTGCCAAATCTGGCTCCAACTGTGCCTTACCTTTCCTGACCCCACCCCTAAACATCCAGGCATCCCATCCCTATGCATTTTTCCCAGGATACACATCCGTGATTCCACTGACTGTGGATTTCCTTCTCACACTTTAGTCTAACCAAGATGTCCTTACTCAGCCATGCTCGTCTC
>JAVJGI010000014.1:49375429-49397654 GCA_035590275.1 Ibycter americanus | reverse complement strand
AACTGTTTACAGCCATTGATTGCAGTGCTCCAGTTGTGTGATTCATCCCACCCACGTTTCAGCAACAGTGATTAGAACATAGCTTTCCAGCTGCAGTGTCTTCCAGCTCCTTCTCATTCTTACTACATAACATGCATTGCTATAGACCCACTTCAGTTGGGCTATTGACCTTGACACCTTTTCAGAGGAACATGCACTAATTTATTTGAGACATTTCATCAGCAAACAAGAATACCAGACCTGTTTATTTAAAAATGCAGCTGCTATAGACATCAGTATCATTGTCATCCTAGTCAAAGTTTCAGTATTAAGCCTGGCCTTTTACATCTGAATAAACTTTGGAAAGTGGTTGAAATGTCTGATAGACAAGATGTCTGCAGAAATGTGATTTCTTTCTAATTTAAAAAGATAATAATTTCAAGAAATGTCAGAATTACAACAGCTTCTCTCCATAAGTTGTTGCTAAGTGGACTGTAATCTCTGGAAAAATCTTACAGTGATTATGGTTGCAGATACAGAGGAACTTTGATGTGTCAAATTACATTGCATCATACAAGTACAATATTTTGCACTGAGTGACATCTTATTGTCAGAATGCCATTTTTGGACCTGTCTTTTAGTAAACTTCTTAGCAACTTCTGGTTTTCTGAATAAAAGCTCTGATGCTATTGTTTACACTGAGAACAATCAATATTCTTTAATAATCATTGCTAACAAAAACCCTGAAAAATATCTATAAGGTTATAACACACTGAGCATATGCTCAGTACAGTGTAATAAAACTTGAGAGGCTCTGTACCAAATAATTTACTTTTACAAAAGATTTTTCTTATATGTAAAATTTGTTTGCTGTTGTTATATAACCTTTACCTATATATCCTCAAAATCTAAATAGATTATTATTTTTTTTGTATCATCTAACTCCTGGCCTACCTATATTCTGTTGTCAGTCAAGTTTCTGCCAATATTATACTCTACAGTTTATATGGAAAACACCTGTAAGAGCCTAAGCTGTATAAAAAGCATATACCAGTCACTCAAGTGATTTGTACTACTTACTGCTGGCAGTTCAGTGTTGCAAGAAATATCTGTAATATTTAAATGTGTTGCTGTGCTGTCTTGTTACTGGAAGATTCTCTCTCCTACAGAAAAATAGGCAGAGGGGGATATGCTTAATTTTCTGTATGTTTCTACTTCTGCTGCTCCAGGGAAAAGTTCAGCTATACATCTAATTGGTACAATACCAAGTCAGGACTTTGGCTCCCTCTAAAGTAACAGGCAGTTGTGAAAAAATGTGAAGAACAGTGTTGCTAAAGTGAGGTGTTTCCTTTTCTCCATCTACTGCATAGCAGGTTTAGGCGCTTTCATAAAACTCCTCAGTGCTCACCAAAAGGGCAATTCTTTGGTAAGACAGTAAGAAACAGAAGGTGCCAAGGCGTGTCAGATTGGTATGCTGGTCACTGCCTGACAATTGACAAAATGAAGTGCCTGAGGGACTGGAGAGTGTCTCATCCCACTGACTTAGGAGAACCAAAACCCAAATCTAATTCCTAAAAACTAGAATATCACATTTCTTATAGTAAGTTGTGGTGAAGCTCTACTTTTTGTGTCTCTGGCTATGTTTTGAGCAGAAGTTAATTTTGTCTGAGTGAATTAAGGGGTTTTAGATCATGCCTATCATGTCAAGACCCCCAAGTGAATTACAGATATTTTACATACTTTTGTACATATCTCTGAATCATATTAAAGTGTAGGAAGTAAGCATCTAGCATGAGCTGTGATGCTTCTAAACATGAAAGAGTGTATATGAGTGAGTGTTCAGGAAATGAAAGCAAAGTGCCAATTAAATGTATCTCCAGGACCTGGCAGTCTTGCTTAGTAGGTGGACTAAATCATGTTCTTAAGCCTGTAGGTAAATTCCTCCCTGCTCCATCTTAGGAACACCAACAGTCCATATGAACAAACACAGGGTGTTTAAAGATTTGTTTTTAGCTATGTCAGAATTAACTTAGGATTCATAAACTGACATCATACAATCTAGGAGGTCTGATTTAGCAGGTGTACTGTTAGGTTGCCTATCAGCTCATGCCTTGGTCAGTTTCTGTGGTTAATTACAGTAAATATAAGCATAGTGTTGTTTTGGAGGGCAAGAGGGAGGGGTTTTTATGTAGCATTTACCTATGTTTTCTATTGTGACCTTAAAAATATGACCCTAAAGTTATTTTTCCTTAGGATAAGCCCTATTCTTTCATATTCAGAGCTTACTGTGCTTCGTGGCATGTGTATTTACTCTAGATGATGCATGCAGATGCAGCTGTACAAGTTTTGGTACCCAAATTAGCTCTTCATTTTGATGTACAGCCAAATCTCAAAAAACATAGTTTAAAGGCTACTATAATCTTATACACAGAAAAAGTGAATGCTTCAAAATAATGTCTTCCTCTTCTAAGAGATCCACAATAATTTTTTTTTTACATTTTTACCAGTCTAAAAAACTGTCTAGTTATGTGATTTCTCATCATCATTGGTTTTATAAAAGTGACTGTTATTTACATTGAGTTAGCTAAGAGTTTTCAATAAAATGTCTTTTTATAAGTTGACACAGGGCCAACACTTTAAATTAACCTCAATAGATACATTTTTAAAAGTGCAATGAAAAACCATGCAAAACTTCTCATAAAAAATGAGCAATGTCATGACCAGATGTAAGAAAGCAAATTACTTTTTCAGTCTGATACAACTAAATTCAATGAAACGATTGCAAAACTAGACTATCTCTTCCAAAGTTGTAGTTAATTTATAAAAGACTGCTGTATTATACAAATACTGTATGATACAGGCAATTTAGTTGAAAATTACAGAACAATGAGAAGCTGACTCGCTGAATATAAATGTATGAAAAGGATAAAACTTATAGAAGTGAAGTTTTAATAAATCTCCAGTAACCTGTTCCAAGTAGCATTACAGGACACAAAGTCCAACAAGTTTCTGGAATGTGATGGAGGAAACTTGTTTTAATTTGTAAAATACTAGTCCAAAAAGATGTAGCTGTTTTAGAATTTATTCCCATTAAAAGAGAAGAGCTAATTGAAAGTCTAGGGTTGTAAAGTAATTTTGGTGAAAGTAATCACAAAGAAAGACTTCACTGTTCTGAGAGTAGGAAGGAATAAAAACCACTGAATAAAGATACTAGAATTCAAAAAGCAGTCGTCAACAAACTAGAAAAAAAAAAAGAAAAAAAAAAAAGGATGTTCCATTAAAATGTAGCCCAGTCAACTTTAATATCTATACGAATATTGAACAAACTATGAAATTTAATTACACATGTTTAAAAGGTTTAAGAAAAAGATACAAAATGGATTTATCAAGACAAAGCTGAGTCAAAGGGGAGCCTCTTGAGTGACATGAAGATGAAAGTCCTACTTCTTTAAAAATAGCCATAAAAGTTACTTATTGATGTCTTGTCATCATACTGGTAGAGCATTCCAACTGAGATCCTATACAGTATGTCTTTTGAGATGGTTTTATTAAATATTTTCTCTAATAGGCTGAACGATGGAACAGAGAAAAGGCTTATAAAATGTGTGGATGACATCGGACTGGCAGAGGTGAAAGCAAATCAAAAGGCAGGATCAAAATTCAGAATGATAAACTGGGGATATGGTTGATAACAGTAACAAATCACATTTTAAAATAAAAAGAATCAAAATTACAATTACTGCATTAAGAAGGAGAGAACAAATACAGTTTAAATGTGTTATAACCCAAAGTCAAAGTCAAAGTATTTGTGGAAAAGACCTAATTGTTATCAAATAGCCTGATTGTGAATCAGAATCTAAAGCAGAAGCAAAACCAGTAAATCTTCTGGGTTTTGTTAGGAAGAATGCTGTATGTGTGACATAACAGGCAATTTTCTTTCACCTTTTTTTGAAACTGAGGATATACTAAATGGTATATTACACTTGCTTCTGGGCACTAAAATAATAGATTTAAAAGTCTCAAATAATAATGAAAACTAAAAAAATGTAGACAAGTTGGAAAAAATCCAGAGGAGGGCACTAATAGTGCACAAAAAATAAAAATGAGCCCACAGCTGTGGATAAAGGTAGGATTTAATCTAGGAACTAGAAGACTAAATACAAGGAGGAAAGGAGAAATGGAACGGTATTTGATAACATAATCTCTGCATGTAATATGCAGTTAGAAAACATCCCACTAATTTGTTGTGCTTCATAACCGGTGGGGTAGGACTAGAAGAAAACATCTGATTTACGCTTTTCCCTTAATCCCTATAAAGCAAGCTTGTGCCTTTGCTTGAGTAATAGCATGAGGGAAACATACTTGCTCATATCTTTCCATCTTTATTCTGAAAGATATCCATAGAGGTAGGTGTTAACATCTTCAGTTACAGTGATAGAATATCCAGCTCTTCATCCATCCTTCACAGAAGGATAGAGATTTGCTAGAATGACTAACAATTTTTAAAGCAAAATAATTACTCTGTGTAGCTGTCTAGCTCCTAACATTAAAAACATCGTATATACCTAATACATGACATATTTTAACCTGAAAGCTTCTTAAAAAGAAAAAAGAAAAAAAAAAAAGGAAATGAATGACAGGATATTTCTCTCCTTGTTTTTCTAGCTAGAGAAAAATATATACATGCTGAAATGCTTGATTTGCTCTTAGGCACAAATTACTCTCTCAAGACTTCTCTCTTACACCTTCTACATATCCCTCTCTATTTCTGCTTGTTTTGAAGAAAAATTATGATATCCCTTGACTGGCACTCTTTGCATCAACTAGTTGTGCTTGATGCACTAAAGGGCAGAACGCTAGCACACGTCCTCTGTAAAAACATAGGCCGTTATGGCACAGTCTGTACCTCACTGTGCCAAATCTTCTGCATAATAACTTCTACAAGATGTACAGTAAATCACAGTCTACATTAGTTTTCTTTCCTGTCCAGTGCACATGATTAGTGAGCTCTAAACCCTGAACAGAATCAAAGAATCACAGAATCACAGCGTGGGGGGGATTGGAAGGAACCTCTGGAGATCATCTAGTCCATGACCCCTGCTAAAACAGGTTCAACTAAGGCAGGTTGCAGAGAATCCCATCCAGGTGGGTTTTGAATGTCTCCAGAGAAGGAGATTCCACAACCTCTCTGGGCAGCCTGTTCCAGGGCTCTGTCACCCTCAAAACATAGAACTTCCTCATATTTAGAAGGAACTTCCAGTGTTTCAGTTTGTGCCTGTTGCCTGGCCCCATCCTCTTGACACTCACCCTTAAGATGTCTGTAGACTTTGATAAGATCCCCTGTCAGTTTTCTCTTCTCCAGGCTAAACAGGCCCAGATCTCTCAGCCTTTCCTCATAAGGGAGATGCTCCAGTCCCCTCATCATCTTCATAGCCCTCTGCTGGACCATGTCCAGTAGTTCTTCGTCTCTCTTGAACTGGGGAGACCAGAACTGGACACAGTCCTCCAGATGTGGCCTCACCAGGGCAGAGGAGAGGGGGAGGATCACCTCCCTCAACCTCCTGGCCACAGTCTTCCTAGTGCACCCCAGTATGATCCCATTGGCCTTCTGGGCCACCAGGGCACACTGCTGGCTCATGGGCAACTTGCTGTCCACCAGGACTCCCAGGTCCTTCTCTGCAGAGCTGCCTTCCAGCAGGTCAACCCCAGCCTGTCCTGCTGCACGGGGTTCTTCCTCCCTAGGTGCAGGGCCTTACACTTGCCTTTGTTGAGGTTCATTAGGTTCCTGTCTGCCCATCTCTCTGGCCTGTCCAGGTCTCACTGAATGGCAGTGCAGCCTTCTGGGGTACCAGCCACTCCTCCCAGGTTTGTACCATCAGCAAACTTGTTGAGGGTACACTTGGTTCCTTCATCCAGGTCACTGATGAAGAAGTTGAACAGGACTGGACCCAGTACTGACCTCTGGGGTACACCAGTAGCTACAGGCCTCCAGCCAGACTCTGAGCCACTGATCACAACCCTCTGAGCTCTGCCCTTCAGCCAGTTCTCAGTCCACTTCACTGTCCTCTCATTTAACCCACACTTGCTAAGTTTACCTATGAGGATGTTATGGGAGACAGTGTCAAAAGCTTTGCTGGGATCCAGGTAGACAACATCCACTGCTCTCCCTTCATCTACTCAGCCAGCGATTCCATCTGTCGCATGATGGGTATGAGTCTGTGCATGGCAGGTGGAGGGTGGTGAAGCCTTCATGTTGAGTTACAATGTCACCGAAAACAGGAATAAGAAAACTCCTCAACACCAGTGTAGCATTAAGCAGCAGGCATTCTTTATTGTAGTGCTGAATGCATGGGGGATCGTTCCACCTAACGTGCGTGCTGTATGTTTCATTCAAACAAAATTATATAGTCCACACTTTTTCTTATGCATTACATTTCTCACAAAAATCATACCTATTAATTCAACAGGTTGTACGATGTCAATTAAGTGCCTCACATGCTCCTTACAGGTATTTCATAGTCTTCTAAGGGGTCTCAAACAATAGCCGACTCTATACTTACAGTTGACCGATCACTGTACCTTAATTTACTTGCCTTATGTGGAGAGTCCAAGTTTGTTTCATTAGTTACCTATACAACCGTCTCCTCAGTGACCATAAGTTTTAAATTACTCTTTCCCTCTTAGCATGAAATTATACAACTGGAGTTGGTTAGCAATCTCTCCATAGTGATTACACTGAAACAAACAATAGAGTTGCAAAGCTAAAACAGGCTATTTAAGAAATATAGTTGCAAAGCTAAAATAGACTATATTACATGGTAACAACAAGGTTCAGAAAGGATCCCCTTGCTTTCTATACTTCTCAGAGAGGAGTCTAGGTGCAGCTAGATACAATCCTAGTCTCAGACTTGGTCAATGGTTTAGGTCTAAAGGATACAGGCACTTGTCAAAGCCAATATTTGCCTGTCAGAACCCCCTCAAGGACTTTCATTGAAACAGTTTTGCAAAGTTGAAAGAAAACCCAGATGATTTATTAAGGCAACAGATATAACAAATTTGGAATTACAGTTGATAAACGCACTTACTACAAAAATCAAGCTTGGGCGAGTTCAGTGCTTTTGTTAACAATACTTTCCCAGATAACATCCAACATAGTCAGAGACACGATTCTTACTAGAGGCGTGTCCTTGCTTGGGGAGGAAAGAAGTCCAGGCCCTTCGACCTGTCCAGTGGTTGGAGTTCTCGTCCTCAAAACAGGGGATTCTAAATTCCAGATTTATACTCATGGTGAGGTGGGGCTAAGTCACTTACTGTGTGCCGACTGGCACTTAAGAAGGATTGTCAATTTGTGGTGGTGTGCCCCTCCCTGACCTTTGTTTTGGAACAAATGCTCAAGTGATCACCAGAAACTAATTTTTGTAGTTGGTATGCAAATATGACCACAAGCCAATTATCTTACTCCATCAATAGTGGACAGCCCCAGGGCCCATTGAACTCTCCTGCATGGGCGCCGGCTGCATGCCAGGACCTCCCCTTGAGTAGGGACACCTCTCAAGGTTACTCCTCGAGGTTGAGAGATTCCTTGCCACAGCAGATTCTCAGTGAATCATTAATAACATGCTAAACTTTGAAATCTTAGCTAAGTGGTATAAAGGATTGATTGCCTATATGTAATCCTTTAGATATAAACCATTGACCAAGTCTGCGACTAAGTCTGGACCTAGCTGCACCTAGACTCCCTTCTGAGAAGGAGTTTAGAAGACAACGGGGTCCTTTCTGAGCCTCATGACTCAACAGGAGGGTCTCCCTGACAGTTTTGTCTAACCCTGTCCTCTACGCAGTAAGCAATCAAGTGTACCTTGCCATTGGATCTTGTTAAACCACTGTCGCATTTACTATCAAGCTTTGTTAAATCTCTGTTTTATACCAATAAACATATTGCTGCCTCTCTCTTATGACTGAAGCATGTCACTTGATCTGCAACACAGTTCTGGAAGGCCAGTGGGGCCAGATGGTTCCGCACGGGGCAGGGGATCCCGTACAGTTTTAGAGGTTTTTTTCTGGCAATTACCAAAGCAACATCAAACGGTGAGGCCCACCTCACCCCAAGCATCACTCAGTTAGGTTGATTGCTAGACCACAGTGTTATCTGTTTTGTGAGATAAGCATGTTGTTCCTGTCAAACCCCCAAAGCCACTTTGAGTTGAATACAGCCATCACGCCCAGATGCATTCATTATCACCACCATTGCTGGTTCAGAGTTATGGAAATACAGGTCAGACTGGGGGACGAGGGGGAAGCATGCCACCACACTATCACAGAAGTCTGTCAGATTGGTCAGGCATGATTTGCCCTTGGTGAATTCATGTTGACTACTCCTGATAACCTAACCTAAGAAAGTTAGTACAAAACCAAAGTGCTAGTTCCCAGACAGGTTTTTCCTAGGTTTTTCAACTTTCTTATTGTAATGGCTAATTGTTACTTTCTTTTCGCTGTCAAAGGTCAAGCATCTACTTTAACAATGGGATATTTATATCTATGTATTTGCCGAAGAGTAATTATGTTAGTGTTCAATGCTAAAACTTGTAAATAAATAATCATATGGAAGAAAAATAATTACATTTAAGAGTATTTTTCAACAACTATCAGCATTAATTCAGTCAAAGCTCCCTACTACTGAAATTATTTGAAAAACTAAAATGTAATTATTTTATACCAGAAAAAATAATTTCTGTTTTATTTTTTCCCTAACAGTTTTTTAAAGCACATTTTATCCCATTTTCTAATTCAAATGAAAAGCGAGCACTTGTTAGGTTGGGATATGATGTGGTCCATCAGATAATTGATTTGAATAAATAGTAGACATGGAAGGTTTGTAAAATATTTTTAAATAACAATATTTTATTAATAAATAATTAATTACATAGTTTTGAATTTTTTAGTTCACATTTGTATTTTCTCACACCTTTTACTTTGTGTACTGATGCTTGAGTTCAATTTTCATACACTCAATTATAGCTGTGTCAGTATGCCTTGATACAGCTATGTGCCAAGAAATTGTGGCAGGTAAAAGTATCTAGCAATAAAGCTGTGCCTATATTTTACTTTTTCTAAATAACACTGTCCCTTAAAAAACCATTTGAACTTTGATCATTAGAATGGATGGTTGACTGTCGAACATGCTGTCTGTCATTCAGAAACTCTGTTTTGGAGGCCGATGTGTGTGAAAAACATTGATATGAGTTTCATCCAGGATATATAGCTCCAGTGTCCTCGAAGTTTCTCAAGCAAGATAGATGTATATAGAATGAAGCTCCTCTGAGACAATACGAAAATAGGTTTTTATTCCTTTTGAGAATTTCTGTTGTTTCAATTCTAATTTCTGTGAAGTTACTTTCTACCCAGAAAGCAAGGTAAAGAATCTCCATGTTGGGCTGAAATAAACCCTCAAAAGAGAAAACAACTAAAACTGAACATCAGCATCTGAAAACAGTAAATTAAAATTCTATTTTATTTAGTGTAACACTCTACTAAAAATAATGAAAACTTGAGAAGGCTGTCTGCTGTCAGTGTCTCTATGGAAAAATGCAGAATGGCTCATTCATAAAAGAGAAAGTTTTGATTAAGATGACATAAATTACTATAGTCTTTGTAAAAACTCCTGGGGTGGGGGGTGGGGAAGCTGCACTTCCAATAGATGATTACAGCACTCAGAACATATGAAAAGATAATACATTTAACAAACAGCCAAGCAATCACTGGTAAAGTGATTCATTCTTTCATCTTTGCCTATTGACTTCACTAAAATACTAAAAAAGACAAATTCTATGCTCAGCTCTGTTGATATATCTTTAAAGCAAGGCAGACAAATCAGTCATTTTCATGAATAATTATGTCCAGACCTTCCTGTCAGTTCTGGCATAACTCTAATGCCATTACTAATTTGCATTGAGATCCATGTTACATTAATAACTGAATCCAGATTCTGCTCTGTCTGAAGCTACTCGAAGTTGAGTCTATTTATAGTAAATCATAATCTAGTTGATTATTATATTTTTTGCAATATTAATTACTATTATTATTACTATGTATTATAAAGAAATATACATGTTGAAAGAATATTCATGAAAGTATATGAAAATTCAATAAAGATAAAACATGTTGCTGAATGGATCCATACAAAGTGAAGAAAACTGTCTTGCAGACTTACTCTGAAAGAATTTACATAATTCTTAGTTACATAACTTGCTGGAATAAAGCTCATTGCTTTTAAAAACTGTTGCATACATATGGAATCCAAACCAAAGGACTTTTTATCTAACTTATTTTCAGGATGGTCTTTCAGTTCTTATCTGTTTTGAAGTCAAATAATGTTAGTGCAGAAGAAACAGAACAAGAAATGCTTGTGGATTCAATGAGTTTTTCAAATAGTTGTTTTCCATAATCTGTGTACTGTACGAGTTACATTTTTTGGGAAAAGTGGGAAACTGACGATTGAACGAAAAATGAGTTTGTCATCCCAAATCCCCAAATTTTAATCTAATCAACATTCATGTCAAGCTAGCTTTCTATATTAAAGTTGTATCATAAAAATATGCTCTACTTTTCATCCTGAGCCATATGACAGTAAACAGAGGTAATTTCATGGTTTTGGTCCACTGAAGTGGAAATTGCAGTCAGCATTAGTGTTTAATAAAAAAGTTATTGTGACAGTTCAAAAGTCATGTGTAACTGAACTCTTCCTGAATTACCATGATGAATCAGCTGCTTAACCTATCTTATGAGTCTTTCTCTATCTATGAACAAAGATACAGTAAGATATGTACTTTAAGATAGCATTTTAGAGTTCTGCTTCAATCTATAACCTGTTTTAATGGTGATATATTTTAATCGTTGAAGAATCAATGCTGCCATTGTAAACCATTTCATCAAAACCTACATTTTCTCTTCCTGTGGCTCAAGACTACCTGTGTTGAATGGTGACCAGCTATTTCAGATGGGTGCTCCGAAACTGGATTTCGTCTTCCTGTAACAAAGACAGTATAGTACTGGTTATTAGTAATTTGAAGTCCAGGATAATTGTAACTCCAATCTGCTTTTTACTTTTCTCCTTGTGTTTCTTCACATCTCAAAATATTGGGGCTTTTTTAAGGAAACTCATTTGGAGCACAAGTTCAGTATGATAGCTGTAAGACCTGACCTGCTCATTAGTGCTTGGTATCACTTTGTTCAACAGGCTTGAGTTAGATGACAGGTCCCCAGCTCCTCCTTCCTGTGCCAGGAAAGACTTTATTATAATCAGCCTGTGTGATTTAGGATCTTTCACAAGTTCCAGAGGGCATAATTTCCAATATACCACATAAAGGGTAACAGGTTCATTGTCAAGTAATTGAAGTTTGAAGTAGAATGAAACAGAGGTAATACCAAAAGATAAAAACTACGTATTACCATTTCCTGTTATCAGGATCTAAAATAGATACTTTTTGTCTCCTGAGACAGCGGTACTTAGAGCAAGAATTAGAAAGCTGACAAGCTCATGTTTTAAAATCCTTCATTGACACTTGACTCTTGTCTTAATGTCCCTTCATATAGAATTAGAATAAGACAATGTATAGTGGTATAATGAAAATTAGCTATTGCATCAAGAACTTAACTAATCCATGGACAAACGTAAAAACATTTTCACTGACTGTCTTTCAACATAGACTATTTAAAATAAAACAAAACCCTGGCCATTGTAGATATACCCAGGATAAAGGCATTCATAAATAAGATTAAAAATTTGTCACTAATATTTTTTGCCCATTATTCTGCTTTAGTGAATAAATAGGTATCATTTTCTCAGTCAAACCAATGGAGTATCTTATTCTTGTGAGTATATTAGGTTTTTTACTCCAATTGACAGTATGGCAGAGACTGTTTCCTTTCATAAAATATTTAACAGCAAGTAATTTCATTTTTATTGAAACAATAAACCTGAGTATGAGTAGAATTCTGAAAGATGTTTCTCAACATTACTCATACCCCTTACCTAGACCATAGTATGGTCTGTAGTTTCACAGGTATTTAATTTCATAATTTGGTTGATTTTTATTTTCTAACAGAACTGCATATTTTTTTCCAAAATTTAATTTTATTTAATCCCTTTGAAAACTTCAGAAGAAATTCTAAATTGTCTTCTGTTGCTTTCAGATTGCAACAAAGATTGGAGTATCTACAGAACTAGAGATTCCTGAATCCTTATTCAGCATTATACGTGGACATTTTTGGAGGAAATGAAAGATTTATACTAAAGATAGAAGGAAGGATAGCAAATTATTTCCTTTCTGCATGGTGATTTACAGGAGAGGAAACCTGATGAGAAATCCTTTACTGAAGCAAGAAAAGGTAAGGGAAAACGAGCTGATGATAACCTTGGTAACTGATCTTAAAATACCTTGCATAAGTGATCTGTCAAGGCTGAAGCAAAGGAATAATGGAAGAGGCCACAGAAAACAACTTCAGAGAGATATGGTTAAAATAAGCAAATAATTAGGGCATTTTTGGACTTTGGGCTTGACTTGAAAACCCGCAGTTCAAAAATCAGTCTAAATACTTCTACTATGGTCTGGATGCCACCACATCACTAAATATGCGGTATGACCATCTTAAGATTATAAGTTGGAGACCTATACGGAGTGAGATGAAAAGCACTGCTTTACTCATTTTGAAGACAGTAAATACCTTGCAAAGGATTACGGGGGCAGTAGGGGACATTGTTTTGTTGTGGGGTTTTTGGTTGGTGTGTTTTATTGAAAAGGAAAATTTCTTTTCTTTTCAGAAATTTGAAATACCAAATATTGAGAATGTACTATGTTCATTTAAAAATCTTGAGGGAAAAAGTACAAAGCAGATGGGAGTTATGACTGCCTTGAACTGCGGAACAGTAATAAATGATTCTACGTCCAATGTAGGAAGATGGTATTGGGTAACTGATGGGAATTCTTACGATAGGTATAAGAAAACATTAATATACATAGTATTACTAATAGTTTTTACAGAATATTGACTCGGACAATCTTGTGAGAAAGGACATTGCATGACTCAGAATATTTAGATTCTATTCCTGGCTTTTCTAAATATTTCTTATTTGACTTGCATTAAATCTTTTAGGCTTTAACTTCAACAGTCAGTCATGTACCCTGCATAAAACACCTAAAATGTAAAACTATGGATGGCTTATACTGTACTGCTGGACCGGGGCTTAGTTTCTTATATTCTCTGTGCCCTTATTTACAAAACATAGACAGGAATACTTTCTACAAACAAAAATTTGAGCAGTGTTCAAATATTGCGTAATGGTGAAAGCGTAGGTGTAATACCTTGACAGATGTAATGGAATATATGAATGATACATCAGGGACCGATACACAATCTAGTTACTGAGACTGTAGCTACAGCAGAGGTCCCTCACACCCATAAGAATAGAAACCCGTTTATACTTTAAATTAGCTTGTTTTGATCCCAGAAATCAGCATGGTAATATAGTAGAAATGGAGAAGCATTTTTTTTTATCTGGTGGCCCCATAAAAAACAGGATTGTCATTGGTAAATGAAGAAGCACAAGCCTTCTACTGACTGTGCCCCAGGCTGACTGTGCAAGGCCCCAGCCTGGCCAGCTGTTATCAATTTATCATGGGAACTGGCTGTGTGAGGTTGGGACTATTTGTCTCTTGCTATAACGTGCAGTTTAGTAGTCAGATAAAGGCAAAGACTTTGAAAATATGACACAGGTCAAAAGCAGAGTCTCCAGAACCATAAACAGTTCAGTGATGGTCAGGAGCTGGTCACTGAAGGAGCTTAACGTAAAGAGATGCGAGAAGACAGCTTTTGCTTTAGGAAAGAAGCAGCAGCTAAGAATAAAAAAAGGAAGAATCTAACCCAACTCAAAAACCAACCAACCAGACGAACAAAAAACAGCCCAGAAAGAGAATAAGACCTGCTGGGCTTGGAAAAATAACCCCTACCTTGTCCCCCAAGCTTCATGCAGCATGTAGCTCAGGGGCAGAGGAGAGGAATAGTGCTTTCTGGAAACTTATAGAAGGACAAGATCCCAAACTGGGGATAAGGAAAAAATAAAGAAATCACTTCTTTTTTGGGTTCCCCCCTTGAAGGGCTCTTGAGGCTGAAACCATTAAGAACTATACCAACCAAAAATAACAATGCAACATCAAGTTTGTGGTACAGCAGGCTCACAGCTAATGTAGGCTATGGTTATTCAACAGTGATTGCTTTGAATGTGTAGAGATAATGGTTGATAATATATGATAATGGATTGAATTATCCATTAGTATTAAGTGTTAATGAATGTCAGCCTAGTGAAGTTTTGTTTTGAATCTTAAGACTTGTCCTATTTATCAGTCTTTTAAACATGCCCATCACAGTGGTGTCTGAATTCTTAATTATATATACACACTCCTGATACTGGAAATCTGGATAGCATAAAACAATTTATAAGCAGGTTTTAATTTTTTTTATTTCTGACTTATTGTCAGAATAACCATTTTTAAATTCAGGTTGAGAATTGGAAAAAAATAGTGGTTCTCAGAAATGGCATTGGAAGCTTTGAATTCTGAAAAGAAAGGCTGCTTGCAAGCAATACATGTTTTTTGAGATATGTAGTCAACAGTCCCAGTCTGTAAGAGCCAAAGAGTCTTACTCTATCATGTAAGACAAGAATCCATCATTTATAAATGATGGACCCTAGCCTCCTGTCCTGCTCCTTAGGCATGTTGCTCAGTGTGGAACCTGTAGGAAGGAACACATGCATCACAATCCCTCCTATGGCAAAGTCAAAGCTGAAAGAGACTGAGAAAAAGAGAAAGGTCTAGTGGAATGCAAGTGTACATGTCAATATAAATTCATACAGGACAGCATTTACAGGTAAGTGAACTTCAAGTGTCTTCAGATGTGTGTGCTAACAGTGGATAACTCAGAACAGCCACAATGCTATCACGTCTTCTGAAGGATCTCAGATCTCCGTCATACAAACAATGTTTGCATCACTGCCCTCTGTGTCTTCTCTGGACATCCACTGAGAGTATAGATCAATTTTAAACATGTTATACAACCTATATCAAGAAATACAGTGTTGTGGTGGGCTGGGTTCATCATCTAATGTGTTGGTGGTTTCTATCTGATGTTCCTGGTGCTGGGTAAGAATATTGATGGTTATTTAATCTGTCCTACTTTCTGCTGCCAGTGTTTTGCCTAGACCATATTGAGGTACATTTTAGATCTGGGGTCTGTCACTGATTCTCTCTCAATTTGATGAAAGTCAGCCTGCCACCTCTACAGTCTGTCACTCATGAATCTCAATTAATCACTTTCAGGATTCACAGTGTATCATTTACAGACTGTACCCCACAGGATTAAATTTCAATAGCACAATGGCTACAGTGGAAGAGTGCAAAAGCAGTTCAAGCTTCTGTATGGGTATGTTTGTGTTGGATTTTTGTTCCATATGATGACATTTCTGATTGTTGGTTTTCTGTTTAGCTAATTTAGCTTCCTACAATAGTAACACATTCCTCCATTTCAGGATCAATTTCATAAACTTTTGATATTTTAGTACTTAGCATCTGTAATTTATTTTCCATTTATGCAGTTTACCAGTTTTGAAAATGTTATTTTCAAAAGAGTAGTAAGTTACAGTGATCTTTTTGTGTCAATTTTTGTTCTCATATTTACCTGTGAAATAGACTCCTCTCCAAAGTGACTTTTGCCTTCTGTAACAGCTGTCTTCCTAAAACTCAGTTTTTCTGTTATAGAAATTTTCAAGTAAAAGTCAACCCCTCACAAAATCCTGATAAGGCTTAGAAAATCCCTTTCTAAAACCTTCTTTCGAGCTCTGTGACTCTGGGACATAATGTTATGCATATTTTTTAAAATGATTGTGACACAATGCCTACGTCTCATTGCAGTTTGCTTTCAGCTCACTTTAGGATCACTAATGCTGTCAGCAGCACTGGCCTCAAGAAGTCAGTGCCAGAATCATAGTATGGTCCCTCACTTTGAACTTTTGGATTAACTCAAGTTTACTATAATTTAGCCCAAACTGTTTATAGTTTCAGCAATATGCTTGTAGAAACCTCAGTTGTGTCTACCTTGTTTGTTTGTTTTAGTGGTAATAAAGTGCAGTAACTGTACGAAACTAAACTAGAAGATACGTTTCATCCTAGGCACTAATTGGCATTTAGTCTAGGGCACCAGACTAGAAATATTTTGAAGGAGAATCCCTGGAATAAGTAGGGCAGGCATCATATCCTCAGAGATGTTTTGTTTTTCAGATATGGTCCTGTTAGGTTGATATTGTTAATTTAGACATAGCCCTTGGTTGCCTGTATCACATTTACATGATTTCACGGTACCTGATTTCCTCAAATTTTATCATTTCTCAGTGACAACTATGAGAGTCTCTTTTATGGGGAACTCTGAAGAATATTGACATGTGTGAGCATTCTTGTACATTTGCATAAACATATGCATGAATATTCACACATACGGTTCTGGATTAAAACAAACCAACTTTTTTTTTTTTTTTTTTTTAAATGGGACCAGGTTAAGCAGGGTTTCCTAAATTTTCTTTGGAGAAAAGAACTGGCATTTCAGAGCTTTCCAAAATGACCTACTTCTCTCTCCTTTCACCCCAAAAAGTTTAGAGGCTCTGAGGCTAGAACAACTAGATCTACTGTTCTTAAACCAGGAGACAGATTAGGTCACATCTGGACATAATCTACAAGGTCCTACTAGGCCACTATCTGAGCATTTTGGGGAAGGAACTTTAGAAACCTTCCAGCCCTTTGGTACCTGTTAGACAATCAGATAGGAAAATACATCAAATTGCTATTTCCTAATGGAAAACCATTTTACTGGAAAATACTGGTCAGTTGTGTTCTCAGTGCTCTGTTTCTGTTTAAGCCCAGATATATTTGTGAAAGTAATTTCCCATGTATATATTGATACGACAGGGTATCAGGGCTCCAATGAAGCAGTAACAGAGTAATTTGACAGAACAAGGACTCCCCAAAGACTCTGTAATAAAGAATGCTCTATTTATTTTTCTCTCACATACACATACTCATATCAGTGTGTTCAAAGTTTCTACGCAGTCTCCATTAGTACTGTAATGATGTTATTGAAATACAGTTTATTCTGTGTAGATTTCAAGCTGTTATAATAAAATCAAGATCTGTCTGGATCAGGCGTAATTTCAGACAAAAATATACATTAGAGAGTAAAACACTTGTGTTGAGTAATAAGTTTCTTTTAAAAATAAACCAAATAATGAACATATCAAGTTGTGTATACATATAATAAACTGTTTAATTTATGTCAATGAAAACATGCATCTTTAGAATTAAAGCTCTAACATTGAGCTAAACTGTGCCCTTGTTTCTCAGCCAGCAAACTCTTCATCAGGGATTGCTATCAAAGGCTATCACTTCAGGGGTTTGCACACTATCAAAGGCAGGATTTATCCGTCTGTTCATAACTCTGATGTACCTAGTGCTGCATAAAGCATTCAACAGTGTGTGATGTTGAACTGACAGTGCCTCTGTGGGTGCAAGAGCATGCGTTTGTAAGCAGTCATACAGCACATGCAATACGATAAGACACAGCCCATGCCAGAACTTCCTGTGGTCTTGTCCACCCTACAAGGCAATTCCAGAAATTGCAGCTTTCCACCCTTTATAGGTTTGTTTTCCTCATAGTTACTGACTTGTAAGTTCCAGCTCATAGAACTCAAGTCTTGTGATAAGATTGTTAGCTGAAGTTCATTAGAAGCTTTATATATATCACACATTTTAGGCCAATCATAGCCTCACAGTATTTAATCTTCACTGAAGTGAGTATCTGCTTCCTTGCTCTTAATATATGTAAAGGAATGGCTGTTGGCTTCCAGATTTTCTACCACTTCCATGAACTTACTTTTTCATTAAAAATGTGAATATTCTCTTAAGCTTTTTAAAGATTGTGAAAGACGCAAGTTCAAAAATGTGACTATAATGCTCTTACCCTAAAATGTGTAGGAATATATGATAAAAATACAGTAAGACATTACTAAATGAATTTTATACAAAATTATTACTGAATTAGTATGTTATAAATAGACCTTTAAAGATATAATAATAGTCTGTGAAACCAGCATTTAGTATACATGTTAATTGAGCTGTGAATAGAAAACATGTTTCACAAAACTACCGAGGTGTCACGATATTCTTTTGTTTTCGAGTATAGGTGAGTTCCATTTCAGCAGGGGCATTCTGACTGAATAGAAATTGAAGAAAAGGAAAGTTTTTGAAGATGACTGTGGGAGTTAATTAATAAACTGATGTAAGGATGTTTGGAAATTAACATTTTACACTTGTTTTGGTGTCTGAATGAATTTGCATATTATTGGTCCTTCTTATAAAGTGACATCAACATGTGACATTAATTTTCAGTGCTACATATAAGTTCCATCAACAATCTAAAACTTTTATTTAAATGATTATTTGCACACAGCATATTCCTCCATCATATACAAAAATATTATTATATTTTTCCTGCCTTCAAGTCATATACCTATACTCACTGCTGTTAAAGTTTCTGGTCTGCATTAGCTCTGAGAATTTTAACTATGGAGCAGTTACTTCCTTTTAGCTTTCTTATTCAGTTATGTGCACTAACTGCAGAATACTTGCATGTTTACTTCCCTTTTTATATTTATATACCTCATTTTTAATTGTTTCTCTTCCCTTGTGAAAAAATCCAGTCCCTCCCCCCAAAAAAATGATAGAATCCATATGCTTCTGTCTTGCATAGTGTTAGCATGAGTGACCCCTAATTTTGTATTGCTGGAACAGAAGACAGATGTTGGTGCTTTATTAACGGAAGATGTGGCATATCACCTTGTTATTAGGAGTGTACTTAATCTCAATGAACTCTAGGGGATGATGTTCAGCTCATCCTGATTTAGATGTCTACTCTAAGTAGCTAAACGTAAACCAAATACATAAGTCTCCAAATGCTGCATAACTCTCATGCAACATGTTTCAAAGAAGAGCAGGCATTGACCAGGAATTCAGAGTATTCAGCTCACTGTAAGCAGACATCTACATTTGGCCAGGTGAATACCTCTATTTACAATGGAAGTATACCTTTCACTCCTGTAGACACCTATATTGCAGATATCTGAAATGAAGCAGGATAATCTCGTTCCAAGGGCTTGATTCAGCCTACACATAGGTGTTTAGCGTCACTTGAGTTGCTTGACACACTGTATGGTAGCTGAAATATCCTTGTAGGGTAGGCAGGAAAAAATAAATAAATAAAGACATGCATGAGACCTTCAGCCATTTGGAGTTTCAGACATCGGTGTCTAGGTAGTTGGGACCTTGCCCCATTGTTGATATCCAGACCTCAATTCAGTTGTGTACACATACATGTCATTTGGCATCCCTTAGGGTAACTCTTTTGGCTTCCAGCTACTACTCCAAAATGACATAGGCCAACCACAAACACTGTGTTATACCTGCCAGCCACAAGGATATGGTAGGGTATGGTAGATCACTTCTGATAGCAAAGGGAACTGTGTGTGGACAGCTGAATCCCAGTTTCTGAACTAATAAATTAGTCTCCTCTTATAGAAATTAAAGAACAATATTCACATACCAGTTATGATTCATCTCATTAGAAAGCAGAGGACTGAAATGTTACAGATTGAATATATGGAATGTCTCTGTACACATGTACAAAAGTATCTCTGTTGCCTACAAAACCCTTCAATGAATGTAAAGGCAGCATGCGGTTAGTGGGTACCCTAGTCATTACCTGTGTGAGAGGGGTCTCTGTAGCTGAACAAATTTGTTAAAAGTCATTATTGCATATTTAATAATACCATGATCATACTGGACAACTCAATCAGAATAGTTTTGTACACAAGATGCATGCATAAGCCCATGAGACCCGATGGTATGCATCCCAGAGTCCTGAGGGAACTGGCTAATATAGTTGCCAAGCTACTCTCCATCATATTTCAAAAGTCATGGTGGTCAGGCAAAGTCCTCAGAGACCGAAGAAAAGGGAAACTTCACACCCATTTTTAAATAGGATGAAAAGGAGGACCCTGGGAACTTCTGACAAGTCAGCCTCCTGGAAGATGACAAAGCATATGGAAGACAGGGACGTGATTAGAGAAGGCCAATATGGCTTCACCAAGGGCAAATCGTGTCTGACTAACCTGGTGGCCTTCTGAAATGGAGTGACTGTGTTGATGGATAATGAAAGAGCTACTGATGTCATCCACCTCCACATCTGTAAGGCTTTGACACCATCCCACACAAAATCCTCATCTCTATATTGGAGATATATGGGTTGGATAGGTGGACTGTTAGATGGATAAGGCATTGGCTGGATGGCTGCATGGAAAGAGTTGCAGTCAACAGCTCAATGTCCAAAGGAAAATCAGTAACAAGTGGTGTACTTCAAGCGTCCATACTAGGACCAATACTGTTTAGTATCTTCATTAATGAGAGACAGTAGGACTGAGTACTCCCTCAGCAAATTTGTGGATGACACCAAGCTGAGTGGTGCAGCCGATGATACACTTCAGGGAAGGGATGTCATCCAGAGGAACTTTGAGAGGATTGAAAGCCCATGTGAACCTCAAGAAATTCAACAAGGCCAGATTCAGTCCCCAATATCAATACATACTGAGGGATGAATGGATAGAGAGCATCCCTGCAGAGAAGGACTTGGGGATACTGGTGGATGAAAAATAAAACATGAGCTGCCAGTGTGCACTTGCAGCCCAGAAAGCCAACCATATCCTGGGCTGCATAAAAAGTGGTGTGACCAGCAGATCAAACGAGGTGATTCTCTTCCTCTACTCCTCTCTCCTGTGACCCTACCTGGAGTACTGCAGTTCAGGGCCCCCACTACAAGGAAGACATGGACCTGTTACAGCAGGTCCAGAGGAGGTCCACAAAAATGGTCTGGAACACCTCTATGATTAAGAAAAGATGAGAGAGATGGGGTTGTTAAACATGGAGAAAAGAAGACTCTGGGGACACCTTATTGTGGCCTTTCAATACTTAAAGGGGACGTATAAGAACGATGGAGAAAGACTTTTTACCAGGGTCTGTAGTGACAGGACAAGGGGCAATAATTTTAAACTGAAAGAGGGTAGGTTCAGATTGGACATAAGGAAGAAATTGTGTCTGATGAGGGTGACGAGACACTGGAACAGGTTTCTCAGAGAAGTTGTGGATACCCCGTCCCTGAAAGTGTTCAAACTCAGATAGGATGGGGCTTTGAGGAACCCGATCTACTGAAAGATGTCCCTGCTCAGCCAATGGGTTGGACTAGATGTTCTTTAAAGGTCCCATCCAATCCAAATCATTTTATGATTCTATGCCCAAATTAAGTAGATTTCAGAACTTTTCAGATTAATTTAATTATATACATCCAAATGTTCTTCTCCCTTTTTAATGCTGAATTATTGAGCTAATGCAAATCTTATGCAGATTTTAAGTTCCTCTCTGATAAGTAGAGACATACATCTTTTTTAATACAGAATAAGAGCTTTGAATATGCTTACAATTGACATGTACTAAATGTGTCTTGTCTCTTTAATACATGTACCTTCATTTTCAATAGCTTTTTCTCTCAGGTCATTGCAAAATATGTGTGAAATTACACTTGAGGTACACAATTGCTCCAATTAGCTCCAACCTGATGAAAATGGCCTAGTCAAAGAATCATGATGGTATAAATTAGGCTAAATTAATCTTCTTGAGATGTTAATTTGGTCTAATTTGAGCATTTCTAATTCTGCTGTGGCGTACAGACTGGACTACCAAGTCATTCTCTGACTTGGTGGCATTTGCATTCATTTGAATGTTAAAAAGTTAAGACCTAAAGTAAAAGGCAGCGAGTATATTCTGTTTCCAATGAACAAATATTTAAATGCTTAAATTACAATGGTTTAAAAAGAATTTTTGGGGTTTTTTTTTGCCCAGTGTGATGAGCTGACCCTGGCTAGATGCAAAGTGGCCACCAAAGCTGCTCTATCACTCCCGTCCTCAGCTGGACAGGGGAGAGAAAATATAATGAAAGGCTCATGGGTCGAGATGGGGACAGGGAGACATCATGGGCAAAACAGATTTGACTTGGGGAAGTTAATTTGATTTCTTACCAATCAAATCAGAGTGGGATAATGAGA
>JAVJGI010000014.1:49311739-49373094 GCA_035590275.1 Ibycter americanus | reverse complement strand
TCTCATTATCCCACTCTGATTTGATTGGTAAGAAATCAAATTAACTTCCCCAAGTCAAATCTGTTTTGCCCATGATGGTAACTGGTGAATGATGTCTCCCTGTCCCCATCTCGACCCATGAGCCTTTCATTATATTTTCTCTCCCCTGTCCAGCTGAGGAGGGGAGTGATAGAGCAGCTTTGGTGGCACTTTGCATCTAGCCAGGGTCAGCTCACCAGTTTCATTTTGATACATTTGAGGTATGTCTTCCTGCAGGTGAGAGTGAATAGTTTTCACCTATAGGTGAGTATTACTAAATACACTATAAAACTGTTTGACATTCTCATTGATTTTTTTTTCATATTAATACAATGTATAGTTAGTAGTGAGACCAACTGTCAACAGTTGCTACTCAAAATATTTACTTCTGTATTTTTATTTAAACAAAATTAAGAAATATTTTTTCTCATGCTTTCAGGTTGGCTTTGACCCAGTAAAAACCTTCAATAAGGCAGAGTAGATACCAGATTACAAGAGTAGGTTCAAAGTTAAACTTGTTAGAGACAAGAGCTTCTTATTGCTTTAACATATCGAAACGGAAATAATGTAGATATGTCTCATCAATATGTCAGGAAATTTTGTATCAGTGGTAACAACTTTTTAGGTTATTAAGGAAACTAATGTTCATTTTTCAATTATACAGGTAGGAGAAAGGAAGCATAAAAAATACATTGATCCAGTACACCAACTGTGAAACTAAATCCATTATCTCTTGTGCTGTAGTGTAGCGTTTACTTCATAAGTCTATTAAAAAACAAAACAAAACAACAAAACTTATGACAGGCTAACAGAGTCAATGATGGTTTCCACAAACTTGAGATTGACTGAGATTATATTTCCTATACTTTTCAGTATTCCCGCAGCTTTTTTTTCTTCAAGTCTTAAAACATGTAAAAGCAAGAATCTACATTTCTTTCAGTTATAAAAGGAAAGGTTATATCCTGAGCTATGTTGTCAAGAGTTGTTCCACTGCGATCCTTGAGTTATGCCACTTTGACTGGATTTTTTGTTTGGGTTTTTTTTACCGTTTTTAATAAAACTTTCTATGGGAAATTAAATGCAGCTTTAAAACTTTCTTTAGAATTAGAGATGCATTTTTCTTATGAAGTAAATATGAACAATACAGCATACTACCTATAAAGGGAGATTTATTTTCCCAGAAGGTTCTTACAAAAATGTGAATAGAAGCCTGGCTGTTGATGTTTGTATAACTTCCTACTTTCACTCTTTATTACTTTAATTATACCAATGACGACATGGAAACACTGCACAAATTCTGAACTTCAGAAACTATCCTTTATTAAAGAACAGAATCTTAATAGAAGTCCAGTATTGCCAGGTGTTGTTGGTCACTGCTGTTTGAGTACTTCATGGGAAATACGGTAACTTTTTTAACAATGGGTCAAACATGAACTTGATGAAGACCAGTCTTAATATATGTTTCTCCATATATTTAGAAGTATACAAATATATATGAATCTAAGGAGAGTGAGGGAAATTATTTTAATAAAAACCACAATGAAAATCACAACCTATGAGTGTATATACTCTAGTAAATACCAGCAACATGCAAAATTTTTCCAAACACATTTCAAATTAAGTAGCCAAGTTACATGATTTTGATGTTTGGTTTTGATATACTTGTTAAAGATAAGCTTTTTCCTCAGGCCAGTTGAGAAATAAACAAAGATTTGGAATTAGGTAACATTTTTGATACTATACCTCACAAAATCAGACTTGTGAAATTATATTTTTCTTGAGTTATCAACATATGTATTGAAGTTGTCAGAAATGTGCAAAGGATAAATTGTACTGTGTAAAATAGGTATGAAAGTGTGTCCACTGAGGTTCTTTAACACCATCATTATTAGATTTAGTTTTTGTTAACTTGCTAATCAGACAGAAGTGGAGCTAAAATCACAGTGTTAAATTTGTTGATTCTTCAAGCTCATTGAGAAAAATCTGAAGGGGTTTAGAGAGATCATAAATACGAATAGACCCAGCAAAATCGTATTAAACCTTGAGGAAGGTAAGATAATACCTCCAAAGGAAAAATAATAAGACAGACATGATTCTGGTGAGGGTGTATCTGGACCCGAGAGTGCTGGTTGACCGCCAGCTGAACATGAGCCAGCAGTGTGCCCAGGTGACCAAGAAGGCCAACAGCATCCTGGCTTGTATCAGCAGCAGTGTGGCCAGCAGGACAAGGGAAGTGATTGTCCCCCTGTACTCAGCACTGGTGAGGCTGCATCTCAAATACTAGGTTCAGTTTTGGACCCCTCACTACAAGAAAGACATTGAGGTGCTGGATTGAGTCCAAAGAAGGGCAACAAAGCTGTTGAAGGGTCCAGAGCACAAGTCTTATGAGGAGCAGCTGAGGGAACTGGGGTTGTTTAGTCTGGAGAGGAGGCGGCTGAGAGGAGACCTTATCACTCTCTATAGCTACCTGACAGGAGGTTGTAGTGAGGTAGATGTTGGTCTCTTCTCCCAAGTAACAAGTGCTAGGATAAGAAGAAACAACCTCAAGTTGTGCCAAGGGAGGTTTAGATTGGGTATTAGGAAAAATTTCTTCACTGGAAGGGTTGTTGAGCATTGGAACAGGCTGCCTAGGGAGGTGGTTGTGTCACCATCACCAAGTATTTAAAACGTGTAGATGTAGGACTTAAAAGATGTGGTTTAGTGGTGGACTTGGCAGTATTAGGTTTAAGGTTGGACTCTATTATCTTAATGGTCTTTTTCAACCTAAACTATTCTATGATTCTATAACTCCATGAATATTGCATTTAGTTCTGGGCATCTCACTCCTTGGAATGTTCATAAAAATTGAATAAAATTTATTAAGGGGCTAAAGAAACGAACTTATTACAAGATTATAAGCATTAACGATGTGCATTTCCAGCCAAGCCTGAAGCTCAGCCCTTAATCTTGTTATCTATATTTCTTGTGTTATATTTATTCATGTATTTGATTTGCAGGAAGTGAAAAGTGAAGGACAAGTCCTGACTACGATTAAGTTCTCATTGTGCGATATACCTTTTTATAGATCACTAGACATACATAGCCTGGACTAGCAGCATTAACTGAATGATGTTTAATGGTTAACGACAACAGAATATTATTATGATCTAGGGAATTTTATTTGCAAGTTATAGTTAAGATGGTTGCTTATCACATGACCAAGGGGATCACATCTAGTATCAACATTACCTCTCTAACAGTAATATAGTGCTCAAAATTGTAATTATGCATGTGATTTTGATTCAGTCTCTTTATGCAAATACATTTGAAAAAAATCTCTAGGTGTGTTCATCTTGTAACAATAGCAGATTTTTAAACGTATAATCTGATGGATTAGGTGGGTGTTTTGAGAAAGAATTATATCTAGGGATATGCTAGAGACCTAAATTCCAGTCCAGGCCTTGGGTCCACACACCATCCACATCTCATCTATATATGTGACTCAGAAAAAAATGTGAACTCACCTGTAACCTATAACTCTTTGTTTCTATGGAAAGAAATCTGGACATGGGTCACAAAGTGGAATTGTCTTCAAGAGGTGCCCAGTAAGAATAATGAGGCTCCAGTGTCCGTGTGCACACTTTGCATAGCCGAGAAGATAAATACAAATGTAGCCTCAAAGTACTGGTCAATGAAAACTGACAAAGCGTGTGGGAGAAAATCAAGAAGTTAAAAATGTGCTCTTCTGGTCTAGTTCAATGTTAAGCAATGCTTGAAGATATTTTTTAGTTTATTTTTGCCTTCTTTTTTATGTTTTTCAGACAGTCAGAAGCAGCAGGTAAAACAGTGCATTGCACAGAAGTTATTGAACAAAACATTTATGAGCTTGCCAAACACAGCCGTTAGGTCTACTCTCAGTGATGTATTGAGACTGTAGGCAGGCAACATATCAGTTGCTAGTTTTTATATTCTTTCTTGCACATGAACTTTTCCCATTCCTGTAAGGGCTGCTAGGAATTGGGTTAGGGTTTAACTATGGCCTTTAATTTCAAGGAAGGCATTTTTAACAAGCAGAGCAGTGAAAGAAAGCATTACACTACATCTTTTCTAGAAAAAGCCTCCTCAGAGGGGAACAAATGCAGCTGTTATCACTGGTGTGGATCCTGATCTCAGATGTACAAATGGGCAGAGGTATGCTGGGTCTTGGAGAGGGTCTCTGATTGACAGTGTCTGATTTGTTTGTGTCTGATTTGTTGCCCCCCCCCCCCCTCCCCGCCTTTATGGTGACAATTACAAAGCCAGAATGACTACTGTTCCAGAGCCTGCAGTGAGAAGCTGAATGAAGGAGAGGAACAAGATTTAAAGAAGGAGCTGGAGCTTGCAGATCACGTGGTGACAGAGACACTACTGTGAGAAACCACGAACAGATCGGTCAAACCTCAGAGATTATGGGAAGACCCTTCCTATGAAGAAAGGAAGACGGTGCCTGGTGTGACCCAGAAAAGTAATGTCTTGGCTGAAATTGAGCCAAGAACTAGGAAGCGCCTGCAAGGATGTGGTCAACAGGGGCAGATTTCTTATAATGGTTTTTATAGTCTTACATAGTCACTTCAATGTTTCTTTATTGAAAAAAATAAAGCAGTGTACTGCTGAAGATTTAGCATTGTAACCTAAAGAATAGTCAGGGCTTACAGTGAGTTGTCAAGGTTACTGAATTTGTTGCTAGGAGGAGTTTGATGCTAGAGCTGGGTTTTCCATGCTCTTAAGTCTTGGAGCTATTTGTGTATTTCTCTCTCCTGCTGGTTGCCTTCATGGCAGCCCCCACCCAGGCCCATGAAACAAATGGCTATTTTTTTGTTCAGCAGGAAGGTCTTTGGTCTGTCAGGCTGTTGCCATAGGCAGCATAGAACTGCAGCTATAAAAGGGCAGCCAGTACTTGCTTGACCATGAGATAATTATCACAGATTGTGGTCTTGTAATATCAAAAATTGTATCTGCTAGGCTACACTTTAGAGGAACAATTATTTTCAAATTACTCTTAATTGGGAGCACAATCACCTGAGGGAAGCCTGCCTGATCATCTGATAGAGGTTGAACATTTTTTTTTCATGGATCAAAAGTTATCGGGGGAAAAAAAACCAAAAAACCAAAACATGAGGAAACCATTCATCTTTGTAATCTACTTTCAGCAACTCAAGTGGAGTGGTAAATGTTTGCACTAGGATAGAAATGTGCTAAATGGAAACTCTGCTTTTATGAATTCTGATGCATTCCCAGAGACCCTAAATTATACTCCTGTCATTAGAGCTTAGCTCTTGGAATGTATTTTTAAGGGAAGATTTCCCTTTTTCTTTTTTTTTCTTCATTTTTTTCCTCCATTTTTTTTCTTTCTACCCCACTCCCCACCCCCACACCCCCTCCCCCGAAGTCATCTTTGAGCTTTAACATAACATGAAATAATATTGAGTTAAGGAACTCAATGCAAAGCCTTGCTTGCATCTATTTGCAGCTGTTACAACCTATTACAAGTTTAAAGTGAAAAGATCAAATCTATGGTGAAAGGCTAGGAAAGAACATTTTACAGTTACAGGTTACATCAAGATCTGGCAATCCTTGGTTCATCAATATGTGTTATTTAAGATCTGATCTCTGGTATTCACAAGGCTTTCACTACATACACATTTTGGATAATGAATCAAGTCAACTGGTGTTCACACATACTCCTCAAAGTTTGTTGGCACAATTGAAAGTATGTGTATGCTTAGCTGTTGCGCTCTACCTCCTCTACCATCAGCAGCAAAATCTATCAGGTAGTAAGTTACAAGTCACTTATTTGATTACCACACATACTCTACACTCCTCATATCTGGTAATCAGGTAAAATTAATGGGAGCATCTCTGAACCGCTGGTGATAACTAGCCACACTGCCTACCTGCTGCAGTCCTGAATCATGAGATCTTTTGCCTATGACCAACAGGATCCCTCAATTATTGTCTAACAGCTCCTATGGTGCAGAATGTGCTTCTGGCTGTTTGAAGACTTTCAATGTCAAATTTGAGCCTGATCTCATTTCTTTTTCTGCTGCGTCATAGACTTAACTGTAAGAGTAGAGGGGAATCAACTATGAAGCACAAATGTAACTACTCTTGTTAATGAGAACAAGAAGGGCCTAATCCTAATGAATGCTCTGAACAATGGTTTTAGACAAAATTTTCTATTATCTTCAAGCAGTAATGTCGAACTATGCTTACATCACGTGCAAGCAATAATTAATTCTGCATCTCTCTCCAGCCAGTGCTGGTTTCCCCTGTTAGCTTCTCTAAATCTACGGAAATCCCTTATGTTTCTGAAAGTTCAATTCTGTAGCCCAACCTCTACCAGACAAGGCAACACAAACCTGTATTTCTACCAAGCAGGGCCTAGTTGCACAGATTTTGACTGTTCCTGTCTTGAGAACTTCAAGAATGATGACTGCATCTTTTCTGCTGGAAAAATGAAAAGCACTGTTTTACTACAAAGTGTATCCTGAAAACAAAACAAAGAAGCAAACCCCCCTCTATTTAAAGTTTTGTGAAACTTTGAAAAGGAGGCTAGCTGGTCATGTTGGTTATTTACCTGTAAGAACCTTCTACCTGGATTAATTTCTACCAGGTGTCCTGTTCTGTCTGTACAGAGCCACTCACAAGCTGCCATTGCATCACTGGTTGCTCTCCATAGGCTGCAAGATGTGAAGGTGGGTTGCAGAGGGCAAGCATTTCAAGGGAATCAGGGAATGCTGAACATACCGGAGGTACTGAGGGAATGACAAATTTGAAGGTTACTTACTTTCATAAGAGTGCCTTTTCTACTTGCAGGTATGTATGACCTTGATTGGTGCTTCAGTTGTTAGAACAAAAGCAGCAAAATAATGTACGTTGAAAGAGATATTTTGAAGTTTTTAACTCCTCAGGGCCAACTTTGAAGTTAGTTCCATCTTCAGAATTCGATCAAGTTGCTCACTATACTGTCCACTTGAGTTTTGAATGGATGCAATGGAGGATGGAGATTCCACAACCTCTTTGTGCGGCTTTTTCTAGTATTTGGCTGCCTATCCTCATTTAAAAAAAAAAAAAAATATATAAAAAAAATTCCTTGCTGGAACTTGTGTCTTTGGCTTTTGGTTTTTTCATGTATACTTCCCATTAGGCATTTGCAGGCAGCATTAAGATCCCCCTGTAACATACTCCTCTTAAGACTAAATAAATCCATTTGTCTCAACTTCTTGTTACGGATGGTGAGCTGCAGCTCCCTAATGTTCTCAGATACTTTCCATTGTAGTTACTCCAGTTTGCTGGTATCTTCCTTCTACAGCCTAGCCCCAAATTGGACACGGTACTCCAGATGCAGTCTCACAAATATAGAGGGGAATAACTACTTCCCTCAATCTGCTGTGTATGTCCTTGCTAATACAACCCAGCATGAAATTGGCCTTTGCTGTATGGGCACATCCATATTTCTGTTCAACTGCCTGTCTAACAGGGCCCTGTCATGGTGTAACCCCAGCCAAGAGCTAAGCACCACTTAAGCACTCACTCCCTCCCTCTGGTGGGAAAAGAATTTGAAAGGTAAAAGTGAGAAAACTCAGCTGAGATAAAGACAGTTTGATAAGTAAAGGTAAAGCCATGCATGAAGTAAAGTGAAACAAGGAATTTATTCACCACTTCCCATGGGCAGGCAGGGGTTCAGCAATGTCCAGGAAAGCAGGGCTTCCTCATGCCTAATGGTTACTTGGGAAGATGAATGCCATTACTCTGGACATCCCCTGTTTCCTTCTTCTTCCCCCAGCTTTGCATGCTGAGCATGAAATCATATGGTATGGAATATCCCTTTTGGTCAGTTGGGGTCAGCTGTCCCAGCTGTGTCCCCTCCCAAGTTCTAGTTCACCCCCAGCCTGCTCGCTGGTGGGGTGGCATGAGAAGCAGAAAAGACCTTGACGCTGTGTAAGCACTGCCAGCAGTAACTGAAGCAATCCTGAATTATCAACACTGTTTCCAGCACAAATGCAAACCATAGCCCCATACTAGCTGCTATGAAGAAAATTAACTCTACCCTACCCAAAACCAGTACGTGGATAGGATCACCAGAACCCTTGTTACAACCCATTATATAGAGAACATTCTTAATGTGGTTTTTTTTTTTCCTGGTTAAAAAGACCACACAACTCCTTATTTTAAGGAAAGGATTTTATCCAGACTTACTAATGCAAACATGTTAATTTCTTTCAAACAAACCTGCAAGACTCAAAAGAAGTAGGACCCATCAGTCTTCAGGGCTGAAGAGACCTGCCAATCTTCTGATTAGTGGCATCTTGCATGTGTGAAATACTTCTACTTATTCTGGCAAGATCTGTTTCCTGTAAGCAGCAAAAGCTGTGTATAAACTGAGCTCATCAACTACAGGGCCTGGGTCTTCTAACTGTTCAGCCAGATTATTTTATTTTTTTGAGGAATCTGCAACACAACTCCTTTCCAAGACACTATGAAGCAGAAATGAAGGAGTATTGATACGTACTTGGGTCTTAATCTTAAAAAGAGGGTGTTAGAGCCCAGAGGCATGAAATCTTGGGAGTCCTCCAGGGTCCACAGGACTCCTCAGCCACCTTTGACACCAGAATTTACTGGGAGCTGTGATCCACAACTTTCTATGAGGGGCCATGACTGATACCTTCCCTTTCACACTGATTTTGCAGTTCAATGGCAACCCAAAGCCCCTACCTTGCAGTGTAAGATCTTCCTTGTGTAAATTATGTTTTTAATTTCCTGTTCCTACTGAACTCAGCACTCAGTATGAGCTTCTGCCACACAGAGAAAGATTCTTACACATATGAAAAGCTGTCATAAATCCTTCCTCTTTTACTACTTCTCATAAGGATCCTTGTCTCTCATAAAGCAGATTATTGTCTGCAGGAAAGCAGCTGTTGCTAGCTCCCAGATCACACTGAGTTCTGTAGCAGCTGATGTCCCGTTGAGCTTGGATTTGCATCCTGCCTTTTGCCTCGACTTGGACACTGAGGGTGCACAGCCATGCCGTGCTTGTCCAGCTTACTCTATAGGCAATCAGTTCTGGGAGGAACGTGAAGCAATATGTCTTATGGAATTAAATATTATAATAGAACAGGTTTATTATTTTGATTTAACTTTTTCTTCTGGCTGAATTATTTCATATTCTTGCAGCATATAACCAGGCAATAGAATAAAAATGCCATATTGTATCAGAGTACTATAATGTATGAGAGTATTACAAATTGTAACCATCATAGTTAACCTGAAGCTTAATTCAGTCTTTACTTTCTCTCATGAAGTGGAACTTCCACAGAGTACTCATTAGAAAATGCAGTATTTAGTCTGAAAAGGACGCTTTACTAGTGTTGTTTAGGAATCAGAAGATAAATTAGCTGATGTTTAAGGTTTACCTAAGCAATATTCTGTTAGTAATACACAGTGCTTATTTTGGGCCAAGTCCTATAATGACTTGTTCAATTAATATATTTTTATTTAAATTTAATTTTATGCTGCCTTTTTTGTTTGTTTTGTTTGGGGTTTTTTGGTTGTACAGTAATATCATTTACACTTGCTAAACTAAACCAATATTTGACCAGCTCTAAGAAGTGACAGACAGAGGAAAATGTCAGCCTTTCACATTCCTATTACAGGCGGCTATGTTGTACACTGTGCGTGATGAATGCATACTTCCCTTTATCAATCAATTCTTACAAACCCATTTGCTTACATTCCAAAATGAGCTGCATTTACAAAGAGGGTGTCAATTCTTAAGAAGATTATGTATGAAAATAAGATATAGTTCAGTAACAAACAGCTTTGTAGGAGCAGCTCAGGATAACAAGTAGCTGAACAGTCTATTGCATCACTGTCCTTTGTGTTCCTCTCTTTCTCTCTGTTCTACATATTATTTTAATAAAATTAATTATAGTTGCCTACACTTTGTCCAATCCTACATGAAATTGTTAGTTGAACAGATTTTTTCCACAACATGAGAATTTATGAAGCCTAAAGAATTTCACTTTTTGGTAGGAAATGTATTTGCACTTAGTTACTCTGTGAGGTTTTCAAATACATGAAATAACTAAACCAAGGCAAGGAGGCTATACAATACCGAATGTTAAGAAATGGTACTATTAAAATAAAGTGTAATTACTATGTTCACAAGAGTACAACAGATTACATCCACTTGTTAAGCCTGCTCTCATTTCCATTTTGTAGTCAGTGGAAGTTTTGCTAATGACTTCTAAAGAAATTGGATCAGTTTTGTAATGAACAGAGAACACAGATATCTGAGAAAAGATAATTCCATGTTTTATAAAACAACTTATAGTTTCATTTCTTTTCAATAATAAATTGCAATACCAGTAAACATTCAAAAGAACCGTGGCTTAACCCATGGTCTATATATAAAACCAAAAGCCTGCATTCATAAAAGATTTTACTATATGTAAATTTTGAAGATTCAGTTTTAGTCCTTCCTGGTCAATATGTGATAGCCACTGATACTCAGCGTGCAGTACTCATGTCATATATTGAAGAGGATATTTTACTGTGAGATATAAGATTGCGTGCAGAAAACTGATTACACAATCACAATCTAAATATTTTTATTAAATTCACTTTTGTATTTTACCTTAATTACTATAAAGTAATTATAAAATAGAATAATTCTTGATGAAAGCACTTTATTTTCTTACTGGTTAGCCTAATCTGCTGCTATATTTAAGTTTCATTTCTAGATCTACTGATTAATGTCTCTTTTTCTGAATATTGATCTGAATTTCTGGATTGTTGGTATCTCATATTTTGTCAATGTTTCTGAAAAGCCTTACTTATCCTTTTGATTAGAATTTTTATCCGCCTGTATTTGATATTCCACTCCGCAGTTGTTTATTTGTAAAGCTTGATAAGACACTGTTTAAGATAAAATTGAGGAGATTAATAAAAATAATTAAGTCAATGAAAGTTACTTTTCAAAATTTATCTAGGATCTATATCAATGTAATCTGCTCTTAGTTAAAAATAATCATAAGTTTTATAAACTAGCAATGCAGTAATATCCATCCCTTGAATTTACATTGTAAAAATATTATGATGTAATGTTTAAATAATAGACTGAACTGATGGAATGTAAAGATTTGCATATAAGGTAGACATTAGAGTTTCCCCATATAATCAACTGAAGAAACAGGCATCTCTAGAACACCATTGGCCTCAATAAGACATAAAACGTCTTAAACTTCAGATAAACTACAAGTACTTACTTCTGCCCATAATGCATATGATCTAATCACTTGCTAATAAATAAATATTTGCATTATTAATATCTAAAATTAAAATAAAATTAATAGCACATAATTATCTGGTGATATATTACAGAAACAAACAAAAAAAAAAGCCATCTGGTCATGAATGCAAAGAACTTCAGTGTTAAACTTTTTTTGCCACAGTGATTTTTACATTAAGGTCTTAGCTTTCTAACTGTTTCTTACTAATCCTGCAGCCTAAGATCGCTCTACACACCGCTCCCAATAGGATGCGTTTTTTTGGTTTGACAGCTCCAAAGACAGCTCTGGAGGGCAGTACACTGGTTCTTGTCCAGCTATTCTGGCTCCCTGGCAAACTGATAAACAGAAGGAAGACAGAAGATGATGATGTATGCTAAGACCTTCCTCTACTGATGTGCTTGCTGCTCTGACTGTCTCCTTGACTAGTCTTTTTATATGGCTATCAATTAACTTAAAACAAGTAGGTTTTTAATTATTTAAAAACGAAGAAATGGAAAACATAGTGTCACTCCTTTGAGAGCAATCGATTTATGTTCTTCCCCCCACCCCCTGCCCTTTCTCATAGCAACCTGGGCATTGTATCTTTCTCTGAGGACCAGCTTAGAAATAAGGCATAAAACTCGGGATTTGCTTCTAGTTAAATTAAAAAAAGCACAACCAAAAGTCATTTTTGTGTATCAGTGACTTATTTCACAATGTTTATAATTAAGATATAAACTCCTCAGAACAAAATCCCTCTAGAGGGTTTATGACAGTGATATCCCATTCCAGAGAGAAACCAGTACTTAGACTCCCAGTGAATTCACGTGAATAAGCATTAAGCAAAAATATTAGGCTTGGGTTGAAGGAGAAATCCATCAACAAGGAGGTAGTAGTACGTTATAATAGGATTGGAAATGGCAACCTCAGCAAGACACCATCTCTGTCCTTAAATCATTATGGCTTACCGATTTGTGTAAGGATGCTTACTGTGACCGTCAGAGATGAACATATGTTTGTGTTGCATCTCAGTGATTTTTGCAAGACACTGTGAAGATAAGGACTCAGTGCTAGCAAACTCAGAGCATGCACACTTGGGAAATGAGTTCAGAAAATTTAGCAGCATATTAACATCCTGGTTTATTAAGCATTTTTCATTTAGCTAGTTGTGGTTTAACCCCAGCTGGCAACCAACTACCATGCAGCTGGTCACTCAATCCCCTTTTTCTCCCACCTGGTGGGATGGAGAGGAGAATCAGAAGGATGTAAAGCCCTTTTTTATTTATTATATTTATATTTTTTTAAATATTAATAATTGAAATAAAACATTAATAATGATGATGATGATGATGATAATGATAATAATAATAAAAGGGAGAGGAATAAAACCCAAGAGAAACAAGTGGTGCACAATACAATTGCTTACCACCTGCTGATCAATCCCCAGCCGGTCCTCAAGCAACAATCAGCCCCTCCCAGCCAGCTCCCTCCAGTTTATATATTAAGCATGATGTCGTATGGTATGGAATATCCCTTTGGCTAGTTCAGGCCAGCTGTCCTGGTTCTGCTCCCTCCCAGCTTCTTCTGCACCTCCTCACTGGCAGAGCATGGGAAACTGAAAAGTCCTTGACTTAGGGTAAGTACTGCTGAGCAACAATTAAAACATCAGTGTGTTACTGCCATTATTCTCATACTAAATCCAAAACACAGCACTGTACTAGCTACTAGGACAAAAATTAACTGTATCCCAGCCAAAACCAGGACACTATTCCATGAATGACTGAGATTCAATGAATTCAGTCAGCCGGCTGAATCACCAGTTTCTCTACTAATAGTTGATGAAGATCATGAGGAGAGAACTGATCTATTGCTCCTTGATTTCTCTGGAAACACAAGCCATAAAAGTGACCTCTTTCAGCTGTGAGGTAGTTGGCTGTCGCTAAACCAGTCACAGATATGGCAACATAATATATTGATACACAGGAGAAATTAATCAATCAAATGTGTCTGAGCTAATTTCCTTGTGCTGCCTTGATAGTTAACAAAACAAATGAGAGGGTATATTGCCAGTATTTAATTAAACTTGCATTAATGTAGACATCTAAAACAGTTCACATGACCTTTGCCTGATATGTGTCCATTTCTCCCTTTTTAATCTGAAATAAAACTAGGAAGACTAGCTTGTTGAAGAATGGTGCCTAAGGATACATAACTGATCTCTAATGTTAATTACATATCTTGCAGTTTCAAATAATTTTGCTTCTGTCCACTCAACAATGGAATACTTCAGTTTCTATGAAGATGTCTCAATAAAACAGCTATTTCTTACATATCTTCCAGAAAAAAACCATACTTTTCTACTTTGGAGTAAATTTGGAAATTATGAAAGAGATAGTAAATGATAACTTCATTTTTTATTTTCTTTTTCCTGTTAGAGCTTGTAATATATCAATAATCTTTCAATTATTGGCCAATTTTCCAAAACAATAACTCTAAGTTGTTTCTCAGAAATGTGTAGGTTTCCAGTAACAACTTTGAAATTTCAGATTGACATAAGAGAAAGAAGAAACATGCTTTCTTTTCAATTAAGCTTTCAGTAGTGCATGATACTAGTCTAAAATATATCTTTTAGGCATAACGGCAAATCTGAGCATGTACCCACATTGAAAGCTTAGAGCTTCTCTTGAGAAAATAGTTTAAAAACAATGCTGAAAACACGAACATCTGATTACCTCCCTTTCCAATATGAGATGAGAACATTTAGATAATGCCAAATGGATTTATGTCTTTTTACCAAGCCAGCAAAAAGTGGGTTAACATAACCCAAATACATTGTTTATTTGTGACAAATCAGTTTGGTCTTCTGTATTTCATTTATGGAAATCTTTACTTCAATAACAGGAGTCCCATTGGCATTCTTCTGATTTTTTATAATACATGTACAATTGGTACAAGGATTCTCAAAGCTGACAATATGTTACTAAGCAAACATAATTCCTCATCCTCTGAATAGGAATAGTGAAGATCAGGTATCACATCAGTTTTACACACTATAAGTTTCTAAAACTATGTTAGGTAACAGAATAAATAAAAAAGATCTTGTTTTCAGACCAGCTGCTGAATGAAGCTGCTCTATAAAACTACATGAAACAAATAATACTGTATTATAGACATTATTACCATGGTAAGTTTGCCTTCAGAATGTGCTTTCCTTTTAAATTCTACATTAAGGCTAGACTTATATTGACTCTCATCATAGGAATACTATGAGCAAACTTAACTGGGGAGTGGCTCATAAGAGAATTTGTGTGTTTAAAAAAAGTCTGTATTTCTGTAACTATGTATAAAATCAGTTATAATGTTAAAGACATCAGAAATAACCATCAAACAAATAAACACTGGTATCAGTCAGCATAGTAAAGTCTGAAAATGCTGACTTTGGTTCAAAAATTTAGCAATGCATTCGCTAACTTGTTCCTGAGGTTGAATCTTGAACAGGTGTGTTTAAAAGGAAATTTCTGTTTGATGAAATTCTCATCAAGTCTATTCAGTTACAGAGCAATACAAATTGGAATGATTCTGTGAAGTTTCATTATATCATTAATAATGCCAACGTAACAAATAAATACTTCCAACTTTTGATCCTGTGTTCATTGCTAGTGGACATCAATCATATCCATAGTATTTTTGTTTGCTTTACTTGGAACATGATCAGTTGTAACATTTGAACACACCAATGGATTAAGAGCAGATTTAAGACTAGTGTTCCTGCTACATGCCCACGAATGTTTATTTTATAGTGTTTTAACTTATTTTCTGCCCTAAATACCTCACCCATGAATTGTATTTTTAATAAAAAATTTATGAACACTCAAAAAAAAAATTCTTATAAATCCATATCTGATTTTCTAGCTCTTAAGTGTATTTACTGTAACAAATTATAGTTATTCAACTCCCAAAGTATAGTTATGTATATATAGTTACATATATTCCTGTAAACTGAACTGAGGTTATATAAGGTTCTGTTTTCAGTTAGAGCTAGATGAAATTAAAATGTCTGCAGCACAGGAGTTTCAATATTTAACTTCAGTGTTGCCCTACCTCACAGAAAAAATACCTTCTTTTCCTACATTCCTTATTGAGATATTTAAACACTGACAGATCTTAATGTTTTATTTTAATATATTGATTTTTAGTCTTGCTTAGTATTAAACTGCACCTGAAAACTTTTAGAATATCTTGCAGAAGTTTGGTTAAGATTATTTGAATTAATACCACATTACTTTAGACACGTGCATTCCAGATATTTGCCTCTAAGCTCAGTATATGGACTCTCTAAAATCTGGTGAGAAATAAATACTTCAGACTGTAACATTACATGCATTTTAAACTTCTACTTAAGATGACATGAATCATGTCTTAGACACGCCTGTTTCTCTGCATTGATTGTAGAAGGAATATAACTAACTAGCTGTGAGAGAGATATCTACACTGCAGACATTTACACTCAGCCAGGTGGACAACCATCCCGTTGTCCTTCATTGTCTCTTCGGACTAGGTAGGATTCTGGGGTCTTTATGGTATGTTATTCAACCTTGAGAATATGCTCAGTCCACTCAAATAAAAAGGAGATCAAGGAATCATAGGACATGCAGTAAACATACCTTTTCACTGGAAACTTGGAAAGCTCCCTTCTTGATGGGTTTTTACTCTTTTCAATGAATGGCAATTTCAAATGAAGAAGGATGAAAAGGCTGGGGAAAATTTCCAGGTAAAATAGTTTTCTTCTGTGTCTCTTGATCTTCATTATATGAATCCAGAAATTGTACTCCATAACAGAGATAAATATTCCAATAGTTGAGTTTTCAAATTTTGGTTAAAAAAAAATATAAGTTTTTAAAATTTTTACTTTAGACTTGCATTTAGACTTTTAAATTACTGATCTTTTAAAGGATACCTTAAGTAATATTTTCAAACAAAAACTTTCTTCAGCTGAGAAAAATCGTTTTCATGTTTTTACAATACAAAAAGTTATATATCTTAAAGTTTCTTTTGTTTTAATTGGAAGAGTATTTCAAACTCTTCTTTTCTTACAAAGTTGTGATTTAGGTGAAATACTATTATTATTATTATTATTATTATCTGATTCAGGCCATAACTTTTTGCAAGACTGAAGTTAATGGCACCTGAGCATTTACTAGAAGGGAGGGTATAGTCTTAATGAAATTAGTGGGTAGTAGGAAGGACAGAAGAGCCTCTCTTTTGCTATCACAGCAGTCAATAAGGAAGGTACCATGATATAAGCCTGCTCCTATATGGCCTCCATATAGGACCACAGTTCCTCTCTATGTAGCACATGAAGATGAAGAGACAAGACAGTCAAGGTCAGCCAGCTGGGACTGGAAAAGACAAAGTGCAAATGGGAAAGAACAGTCAAAGAGAGAAACTAAAACACTCTTAGATTTCTTGTGCTTTCTGTCTAGCAAACCTATATGCACACCCTATTTTTAAATATAAAACTTTTTGATGTAAATTGTGACCTCTATTCTGTTAATTAGCTGAATTTATTATACCATGAGAGGAATGAGACCTATTATTGAGTAAAGAAAGAACATATATGTACATGAATGTTTATTTAAAATTATAAAAAATGAAACTTGGTTCCCCTGGGTTGTAACAATCATCCACATATTTGAAGATCTCTCTTAAATCATTTGAGTATTTATTGCTGTTTTCAGCAGAAATTATTCTTCAAGCAAAGACAAAAAGCTTACTTGTATCAGGTTTATATTCTTAGAACTGCATTAATCCTTATTCCCCTATTGATATGAATTCTCAACATGGTGATCATACTTTGAGACCCTGCGTGTCATGTATAATTCTAAGATACAGAAAAGGCACTTTAGTTGTTTGGTCTTAATTCTAACCCTGAAACAAAATGGAGAGCTGATTTGGTTTTGTGTCTGTGTGTGGTTACTAATTGCTTTTAAAGCAGATTTCCTCTGAGAGAAATTGTATAGGTAAACAATTCTAAGGGAAAAAACCTCCACTTTCTCTCCAAGTTTTGAAGATATTAATAATATTGAGTAGATGAGGTGAAGATGTTTTGGTTTCCTGATTATTTTTTTTTTCAATTCCTAAACGATGTGAAATATCACATAAATATTAAACAAACCCAACATTTCTAAAGGTGCTTTATTTATTTTTTTTTAAGCTTGATAGAGAAACCAGCATTTTCTATTACAGTCTTTATGGATTTTATACAATAAAACAGCTCAGATGAAATTTATTAGAAACTTTCGCATAGTGAGTGGGGATAGTAGAGGGAAAACTCAGCCTTTCTTTGCCCAGCTTTACAATTCCTTTAGGTGAAGAAAATTATTTTTGTTTCATGTCGTAGGAGGTAGTATTTCAGAGATAAATGTGCTGAGGATACTTGGTTAGCTAGAGTCTGGGAAAACAGAGAGAAAGCCAGGGAGAAGTGACCTAACAAAGTAAGTCAATGGGAAGAAAGGAAAAATTGGTTCAGCCTTCTCCACATTTACACCAATGACACAACTCTGATTAATCTTCCAGGAACCAGTTGGATGGAGTTTTTCACTGTCCTGTGTAAGACTTGCAGGGTTTTAATCCACAACATTATAAATACTGTGGTAAAGCACTGTAATTCTCATCCTGAGATGTAGCCTTTGGGAGAATGCAACTGTAAACTCTGAAAGTCCAATCAGTCAGTTGTCACTCCCTGACCGTGCTTTGTAAACAGCTGGAATTCTTCCTCCTAAGGCGTATGTACTGCTCTTTATCTCACAGAACTGATCTCAAAGCTTGAATAAATTCAAAAGTACTGTAAATGCAATACTAAAGATCACAATTTTAATGTATGAATTTTGATGTAGCTATATTCTCTGGAGATACTCTACACCCCATTAAGGAATTATGCAGAGAATCTTTTCTTCCCATCCTCTACATCCCCAGGCCTGTTTTTCTGTACATGGTGAAATTGTTTTCAATATTTTTATCACACCCAAGCGTAACACCCACTTTATGTAGCAGAAATGATTGCTGTTTTTTTTTTTAACTCAGAGGAACGAATAACAAACATCTCCCTCATGTTATTTCTACATGTCCCGACAAATCAGGGGGGATGTAGTTCAAGTGTAACTGCCAGTATTTTTCATTCTTACCATGCAGATGAGGGCTCTGAGGCTATAACATCTGTGCGATCATTTACAATTGGTCTTGTCAAGTTTGATTGTTCCAAACAACTGCAAACCATTGGCTTAAAGAAGACAAATAGACTAACAAATAAATAAATCCTAGGGCATATCTTCTTCTTTCAAGTACATAATTTATCAACACATAATCTCATGCTGATTTTAGACATAAAAGTATAATCTTCAATAGCACAGTAGTAAGAAATAAAACCATTCCTCTCTCAAGAAGACAAACAAAAGGCTGTGTCACTGTAAAAGTCTTAAACTAGAAAATTCTAACATCAATTGTTCATGGGATTTTTTGCAAAACAATAATTTGGTGTAATCTAATTGCTCTATTTTGAAAATTTGCTGAATGAGTTTCTTTATCCTTATCATCTTTAGTTCTGATGCAGCAGGGTAACTCAGGATGTCTAATTTAGAAGGCGCATATCTTTCCATCTCTCACAAACAGCTTGCAAAGTGCATTGCTCTATAGAAATGCTCTATAGAGATTCACTGCTTGGTGTTCTATTAGTCAGGAGGATGAGCTATTCTTTGAAGAAACTGTCACGAAAATGAGTTAAGCTTCCAGATAAGCTGCAGAACAACGCTTTGAAGGTTTCACCAAAACTGACAAATTTTGTCAAACATTTTGCTTTGAGCAAATTAACTTCTTTCCTGGTGCTTTAAAGATTGTAATGAAACTTTTAAATAAACCTGAGAGGATTAGATGGTAGTTTGTAAGACTCTCTTCTGGGCACTTTCTGGTAATATTAAAGCTTTCCTCTGGTCTGATTTACTAGTTCAGTTCCCATTCCCCATTATGCATGTAGAAAACATTTCTAGCTAATTATGCTTCTCCTTCACACCCATATTTTGTAAATAACCAGGGGACATAGGTAGAGTCCAGATGCAACTGGGACTCATTATCAGCTGAATAGCTACCAAACAGTTACTTGTTAAACTTCTATGCTTAACTCTCTCGAATCAATAAATATACAGCACAGGTGAAGAGATGAAAATAACACAGTAACCTTGGTTTAAATAACCTGGCCATGTGGTAGAGATAGTTCATCTTGTTCAGATAACTTTCAAGTAAAGTATATTTTTCATCAGTATTTTTTAAAGTGTCATCTGGACATAGTTTCATTTTTTCTTCAGATAATCTTGAATATTGAAAAGTGAAAGAAATCCTGAATATTGAAAGGTGCTATAACTGAAATCTTACATATCATCTCCACTGAGGGTATAACCTGGTTTCCTTTATTTCTTTTTTCTGGCTAAAACCAGACACTTTTATTCATGCAGTTGTATACTAGAATACACTGGAAGGGGTTTGTTTGGGGGTTTTTTTTGTTTTTATTTTCAGTCTGAAGAGCTCCTGTTGAAAAATACTTGTACCATAAGCATTTTTAGTTATCTGCATACTTAAGGTCTATTCTGTTGTGACTGATTTTCTTTTTGCCTTGGATCTCTTACACTTTCCCTCAGGTCTTTATTTCGAATATTGAAATCAAAGTGGTCTGGGGAAAGGGTACATGGAGAGGAAATAGCTTATATTGTGTAGAAAACAAAGAGCATAATAACGTTTGCTATAACATGTTTAAACTTATTATACATATACATTGGCACATGTTTTATTTTTAAAAAAACACACAATTTATCACCTTAATAGAAAGTTTTACTCTAACTGCTGTGTCAAGCAATTATTTCCTATAAGCAGTTATCTTACAGGTGTTTTTTTCTGTGATTATACTAGCTTGTGAAGGATATTTAGCTTTCATTTAATATCTTTGTGTTTCAGTGAACTCAAAAATAGATTCTTTCAAACTGAATTTTGCAAATCCTGTCTTTGCGTGCAATGCATTTTTAAGTCATAAAATATCTAGAGTTCTTTTGGTTTGTTTTGGGCAGGTTTTTTTTCTTTTTTTTTTTCCCTCCAGGCAGATGTAACTTCACTATTTTCTGTAGCATTTACTTTTTGAAGGTAGACTTCTCATTTCTCTCTGGAGATTAAGACATTTCACAGTAGTTATATGAAATAGTAATACAACCAAACTGATTTTACAGGCCTTTGGATTTATTTGATTTTTTTCACTCCTTGGGGGTTTTTACATTTGACCCAACAGCTTATGACAGTTGAAAAGGCACCAAGCCTTGCAGATCTTCTGAGGTGTGACAAAATTGCTTGTACTTCTGTGGATACAATGCTGAGTTGAGTCATGTGCAACCATCAGTGCACCATAAAGCTTGTAATTCTCTAACACAACATATCTTGTGCTTTGAGTTCACTCGTTTGTTCGTGCAGCGCTGCAACCTTTGGTTTTGAATCTAGTATTTTGCACCCTTCCTTTTCCTTTCTATTTTTATTCCTTCTTCTCTTCATTGGGGTCCCGACTTATTACAATTCTTTAATTCTTCCAGAAAGTACTATTAAGTATTTCCTTACATAGTAAAGTATCATGTACAGTTCTCTGCAAAGTAAATTTTTTGAATTTTACCATTTCAAACACACTTGAAAAGGCTCTAGTGCTCCCCACTTTTTATGGAGTTAAAATTACGAGTGAGGTTTCAGTACTCTCTTTCTCCTCTGAATTGGAGGTGTATCAGGTTCTGGTTTTAGCTCTGACACTCTGAGTGACTACACTGTTTGCTGTCTTTCTTTGTGCCCTATGTTCTCTTCTTGCAATATGAGAATAACGGCACAGACTTTATCTAGAAATTGCTCATTGCCCTTCAGTGGTCACACAGTCACACGTGAGCATTATAAATAGACTTCAAGCCTACACAGTTATATCCTTGTTTCCTTTAACAAACAATGCCACATAGTAATGTAATTGCCTTCATCCTGGCCTACCTTAATAACTATTATTGCTCAGCAATGTTAAATGTCATGGCCATTTACAACTTCCTTGAATTTAATAAATGAAAGTCTGTTCTACTGTGCTGTCTTGTGTTTGAGCTTTTAACCATGTTACTTTGCTATTTTTACAAGCTTTTACAGGTAATATAGAGATGTAACTATGGACAATTCTAGATTCCATATGATTATAGACTTTGCATTTACTACAAATGCTATGTTTTGTACATTGTATTTCCTAATGGGTGGGTAACAGCTCAATGCATTCATGCTGAAATTGAATGTCATGGAGAATTACATTATTCAGAATTTTGTTTCCTTAATTTATTGGAGGTGCGGGTGAGGGGGCATGACACACAACAATCCCATTTTCTATTTAGTTAAACAGTAGCTCTGCGGACACTTACACTGAGAATGACAGTTTTGTTGCACTCTTCAGAACCTATACTACTCAAGAAAACATGACCTTGGGTCTTTTATTTGTTTTTGTAATGTACATTAAGGAAATAAAAGAGAGATCTAAAAACAGGCAGAAAAGGTAAAGCAAGATGTATGACAAAGTCCATTAGGGCAAACTGTCTGACAAGAAAAGATATAAAACTAAACAGAGAATACCTGTTTTCATAACGCAAACCCCACTTGTGGGTTTGTTTGGGGGTTTTTTGGGTTTTTTTGACAGATAAAATAGATATCTTCTCAGAGAAAATATTCAGATTCAAAAAAACCCCAACAAACCACAAACCAAAACCGGTCCCAAGTACTGAAGCACTCAAAATGAAAGCAGAATATGTATATTTGCTCTGTAACTAGTGTAGTAAACAGAGTAGTTTATATAAAATACATTTTTAAAATTACTTAGAGAAATATTTTTAATTTTAAAATAATAAAAAAGGGAAGTATATGAAGGAAAATTCCTCCAAGAACTACTCCTTCACCTGTGATATATTCAACACGGGGATAAAAGATATCAAGGGTCTGAGCCTGTCTCAATTATTTTGAGCCCCTTGGTCCAGTTCTGCTGGTGCTTCTGGACTTTGGTGGGGTTTTTACAGCGATGGAGAGAGTATAGCAAGCGTGTACCATGAACATTTTTACTCTTTAAGATACGTCTTTTCCCAGTGAACACATAAAATTATAGCACCTGGGAATGATATATATATGTGTCAGAAGAGAATTTGCCAACGACAGGAAATATTCTGCCAGTGATTTGCAGCTAGGTTATGGTTCATTTGTAGCAGCTGAGTGGCACAGTGGGATCATAACTATATTTGAGAATCTGGCACAATATTTCCCTGAGGTGTTTCCATTACTGAAGTAGCTGAACTACTATGCATTTTATGTATTCCATGACCTATTATAGCCCTAGAAAACAAAACAAAAATATATGGAATTGTTTTGTCTATTTAGAGGTATTTATAGACATTGTTCATATTTACTCTCTCTATATAATTTTTTTCAAAACTTTCTGATACTTCACTGCATTTTTATACAAATTATGCTTTCCAGAAATTGCTCTTTCAGTTCACACCATACAGCTATATGTGTCCAATATTTTGGAGCTACAGTCCTAATCTATAGAAAAGAGGCATGCTTTGGCATTACACCAATTATATTTCTGGAAAGATTAGATTCATACTTCCCCACACCCCCCCCTGTGAATGATGTATATTTCTGCTAGTGATTAACAAGAACTTGATGCTCTTCTTTCATATTTTGAATACAGATTTACAGTGCTGGTTTGGCATTTCAAGACACGAGCATGTGTAGTAGAAGCTCTCTATGGTGCACATTTTTCTTGGATTATTAATATTGACTCTAACTTCAACATACTAACAGAAAAAACCAATTTACTAAGAGCAGAATACTTATACCAAAGAACCTTTCCTTTTTTTCCTTTTTTTTTTCCTTCCTGTGGCTGGTTCCTACAGTGCTGCATTATATGTCTCAGAAAAGTACATATAACTGTCTGATTTACAGATTCCCATGCTTGATGAAAAACTTTATTATATGTAATTAAAAAAACCCAAAACAAAACACGTATTCTTCTATTCATTATAGAGATATGATAATGATTAATACTTTGTATGACTATCTGGGTAAAATATATTCATATTCCTTGAGGTGCACATGAAATAGCCGCAAAGATATGAAAAGCTTGTCTTACAGCAATGTAAAGCATCTTATGAAATAATTTGGCTACTAAAAAAATGAAGCAATCATGGTATTACTTTTACTTATCCCGATTTAGAGCTTTCTGTTTGCATTTCTAACAGCTATCTTCCCTAAAGTAGAAATTTGGGTTTAGTTGGGATTTATGGCAGCATAAGTGAAAAAGCTGCCAGAAGTGATTTTAATCCATTAAAAGGAGCTTTATAAAATGATGGAATCGCAAATTACAGATGCCTTTTGCTAAATACAACTTTTTTTTCTTATAATTAAATCCTAATATAGAGTTAGCCTTCTGTTACTAAAAAGTCTAACTTTTATTTGTTTACTTTGCCGAATAGTTTTGCTCATTACATTACTATTTAAAGCTGTCTGTAGGTATCAAATTAAGGCAATAAATAGCTTACAAATAACATGCCATACTAAGAAAGAAAAGGGAAAAAGAGGATTTTTGAAAAAGCATAGTTCTATTCTCCTGTAAATTGCTGAGCTCTTCCTGAGAGCTGCTAAGCACCCTCAGCTGCCCCTGAAGTCAATGTCAGGACCCAGCCCGGAGCATCTGGTACTCTCATGCAACCTCCTTGTCTAGGGCTTAGAAGGAGTCAGGGTCAAGTATTTGCCTACGTTGCAGGCTGTGCTGCAGTGTAGAGAAGTACAAGTAGCCTGTAAAAGAGCTAGTTTGAGTACTGGAAGCTGTTTAGCCGAAAGGAATTGGGAACTTAATTTTCTGAGTTACCTCTGGGTGTGTATCCTCCTCGCCACTAGCTGATTCTACGATGCTTCTCTTAAAGCCAAAGGGAAACTTACGCTACGTTCAGGGGCAAATGACTACACTCTCAGGATTTTTCTCATGAGGCAAGTCATTAGTCATTACAGCGAATGTCACAGCTGCGAAGGAGGCCTCACCTTACTTCTCAGGGGCTAGATAAAGCAGTTCACTGAGAACTACTCTCGCTACCCTTTTTCCCAGGTGTTCCCTGGGAGATGACTGTTGGAGACGTTCACTTCTAGTAGAGTGACAACTACCAGGAGGAAGTTCTTTTGTCATATGGTAAACATATACCCAGTGACATACTAGGGGAGAAAAGAAAAATTAGGAAAAGCCTAGAGGCTGACTTCTAATAGAAAAATGATTAATGTGGTCTGCAGCTTACTTTCACTCCTCTGAAGAGGAAAAAGGCAACCAGCCCAGAGTATCCTACATTATTTTATCAACAGAAGCTTATTTCAAGCTATTCTTTTACAGGGGAAAATGTATTTTTGGAGCACAGACTTACCTGTGCATTTGTGGGAAATGCATTAACTCTACCGCTTCCAGGGAGGCCCTAGAAGAAACTACACTAAGTAGTAAATTCTGCCACATAGAAGTGCTGGTGCTGCGGTGTATGGCATTTTCTTACCAGAGTTGAAACTCACTCTCTCATCCAGCCATAGTTCTTTAGTCATAGTCGCTATACAGGTTTTTAGATCTTGATTCTAAGGTTCACTTGTACTCAGCAATGTAAGTGATATAGGTAGTTACCAACACAAGAATAAAAAGTGATTCCAATCATTAAGAGAGAGAACAATAAAGAATGGATTCATTGTGAAGAATTCTCTTTTTTTTTTTTTTTTTCTGTTCTCTGTCTTTAAAATTGCCTTAAAAAGTAGAAAGATAAATATCACCTCTTCTTATTAATGCTGATCAGGAAATTACTTTTTTTCACCTAAAATAGTAAGAATTTTTCCAGGCAATTTTCTTAAGGGAAAACTGTGTATTCATTGTTTCTTCTACTGTTCGATAAGACAAGACTGAAAGCTTTTATCTTACAAAAGCAGATAATTTCAATCAAAAAGGTCTGACTCAATTTTTGAAGGGTTAAACCAAATAAAAATCCTTTTTTTGTGTCTCTGTTTCATGGATATGATCTGGACAAATGAGAAATGAAATCGTACTGCATCTGAGATACCTTACTAGGAAGACATCCATTCTGGCATATGTAAAAATTACACTGTCACTGAGGTAAGGTATCCTGGTAAGGATTATGACATTCATAACAATAAAACATGTCTGTGTCTCACAAGAAAAAAAATGAGCTACAGAAATTCTTTTCTCCTTGACTTTTCTATAAACAGATTGTTTTATATGATGTTAAACAGTATTTGTGATCACTGTGAAACAGTCTCTACTCTAAGTATTGGATAGACATAATTTTATTTGATATTTGTAATTGCTATGAAAATTATGGGTTTATTCTACTCCTTTGTTCAGTTCTCTTATAGGTCTACCAAGTTTCATAATTTTATATAGATTTTGTAATATTCTCAGTTTCAGAAAGCTCAAAGGAGAGATGAAACTTAAGTTATTCTAATTTTCTTTTGAATAACTTCATCAGTTATTGAGATTATGTAACAGTTCTGAAATTTTATAATTCTTCACTGAGCCTTCCTATTCTCCACAGAGATATTTTGATGAGCTTTCATTAGGGTTTTCAGTCATATGTAATGCATTTTGTCTTTCTGAGTTTGTTGTCAAACAGGAAAATTATACTTAGCTAATTGGTGACATCAGTGGTATATAGTCATGTCACAGTCATGTTAAGCTGGGAATTTTACTACTTATTATTCTTGCTATAGATGTGTTTTATATTATGCCTAGGGAAGCAATCAAATGTCAAAGTGTACAATAAAGGTAAATTGCCATGAGGTCACTCAGGTTGTCCCTCAAAGAGGTAAAAATTCTGTGCTGTCTCTATAATTCACAAACCTGTATCACTATAACAGTTGATTAGGATGAGTTGCAAAACAGTAAGAGTGTTTTCTCAAATAATAACAATGCAAGGGTGGATGTGGCTTAGGCAACATAAAACTGACAAGGGACTAAATTGGTGATGATTTTTGTGGAAAAACAGATTTAAAATATGTAGCAACTAATAAGCTCATTATTGAATGACTTACCACTCAATTATTGAATGAGTCAGCCACTCGGTGAGTCACAGTGGAAAACATTTATTTATCTGAACTGAATTATATTTCATTTTTGCTTCAGGCTCAACATTTCTTTCCTTATGCTTTAACATTTTATAAAACTTCAGGTTATTTTTAAATTATTTCTAAAATTGATTAATTTGGGTCCTAGTTCATCAAAAATGTTCGCTGAATTTTAAAGCAGATCTTGAATTCTTGGTACTTGGTTCTATAGCATCTTCTTCCAGGTGCTTGAACTTGAATGAAGAGAGAGTTAATCATAATGATATTCTGGTTCATGCCTTTAAGTAGCTCTTGGTTAGCTTAGACAACTCTGGGACACTAGGGTATGATGAACAGAAATGACATCTAAAAAGTATTGTAGACTTACTCTTTTATCTAATTAATGGGCTATACATGCCTGGGATGACTAGCCTTTCACATTTTCTTTCTGTTAGTTTTTATGATGTATGGGACAAAAATACGTTACATATCTTATTGTGACTGTTTTGCCTGTGGGAAAAGTAATTGCATGCTTATCAGTAAGTAGAAATGAAAGACACTTGTTTGTAGCACAAGAGAATTCTACTCCGAAACTAAGTGGCCATTACAATTGCACATATATCTTCTGTTTCTTTTCTTTAAGAACAACAAGTATTAACAACAGAAATGTTCTTCATTCATTTTAAGCCAGCAAAAAAACAGTGTCCAGTGGCTTAGTCTGTAACTTGCTGATCAGATAATCTTGGTTTAATTATTTGCTGTACTGTGGGTTCTCTCTGTTACCTGATGTAAATTGTCTAGATGTTTAAGAGTGAGTAAATGCCTAATAACGCAGACTTTAGCGTTTGATAACTGCATTGGGAATAAGATGCATGACAATTATCTAGTCTGTTCAGTGACACAGTTTCCCAAAGTCTTTGACATAAAGGCACGTTGCCCAGCTCAGCCCTTTTCTCAGCCTTTCTGTGTGGGAATGCACACTGCAAGGTCTGTGGAATATCCCACAGGCAATAAAAGCCTGTTCTGCCTTCACTCTGAGATAACTGGAAAATGTGTTGCTATTTTTCTATGGTACAGTGTTTAAACACCACAGAGAAGGATTTGCTAGCATCAGCTAAGTACTGCAGCAGTTACTCTTAAGTGGTTGCTACAGAGATTGGTACATATGGCTAGCTTATGTCTGCCTTCAGAAAACATCTCCTCAAATGTATGAGTCAGAGCACCACATATTTTCACAGCCCAAACACATTTTTTAACAGACAGTCTATACACATATTGGTATATATGTATGATGTGGTTCTCTGTGTGGCAAAATTCCAAAGCTTAAAACCAACTTACAAACTTTACTGAATGTGCATTGTTGAAACAAGTTCAAACCCCTTTTTTCTTAGACTTACAGACGTTCATCGAAATGCAGTACTGTTGTTGCAAGTTCATTCATTTCAGCAGCAACTTCTAATTGTTACCTGGCACATTCTCAGCAAAGTGGCAAAGTATTTTCCTCAGTCTCTCTCTGTTTTACAAACAAAGGAATTATCTTCTGATCTGAATTTTATGTTCATTGGAGAGGAGAGGAGACAGGGAAAAGGACAACTTTATGTGACAGGTAGGCAATCTCATTTGATGTCAGCGCTGTGCTGTGCACAGCCGTTGGTTATGACCACTGGTATATAGAATAAAGTTCTCGTGACTTTTTGGCAGCACTTACTGTTTAGTTTCACCAGCGAGTTTACATCTACCTTGTCATGCTTTATGCTATCACACATTCTTTAAACCTTTCTGTTTGTAATTACAAGCAGGCTACTTCATTGGTGACATTCTGAAATTTAGTAACTCAGTATGAATCAGGCTATGCCTCCACAGTCATTTTCAGAAGCTGTTATAGCACTTTCACTCTAATTTCTTAGGTGGTGTAGATGCTTTGGATTGTGGTAATGGGACCAGAAATCAGGAGAACCTCAGTTTACACCTCTGTGAGTAGACATTTTGAGACCAGAATGTGTTTAATCTGATTTATTATAGATGCTTATATAAGAATAAGATCAATCTTTCTCAGGAAATGCTTATTTATTTCCAAAGAAAAAGATGATTAATCAACTTGTAAATGAGTAATATCATTACACTTGTGCCTTAACTTCACCTCATATGTCTAAACTGAAATTGAATTACAAATTTCTTAAACTCCTGTTCCGCAGATTGGACCTTATTAGACATCACAATGGTACTACAGGTGTAGCAACTTTTCAAAAATAGATTTGATGTGTATCACCATCTACCTACATATAATATTTTCTTCTAAAAATAGCTCAGTGAAGGGAATATTATCACTTAGAATGAGTAAATAAGAACTCAGAATTTCCCTCTTGTCTCTGTAATCCTTAGGGATTCCTTTGCCTTGTCTGCTCCACAATTTTATCAGATACCAGGCATATTGACTAATTCTTCATCTTCATGCTTATGCTCATATTTATTTTTTTTTAATTCTTTAAGATTTTAAAACCCTGAAAGATGTTCATTTGTTCTCCCCACCCCTACCACCCCCACCTCTTCCTGTCAGGTGCAATTTGCTCTTACAACTTTGCAATAAACATTTTAAAAATCACAGAAGGTAGATAGATTTTAGTAATAACCTTAACAATTGTTAGTGTAATTTTATTTTTTCATGAATAAACACAAAGTAGATAATGATAAAATATTGCAAATCAAATAGCTTAATTGCATATATCCATTCTATAAACACCTTTGATAGACAAATTGTATGAAGACTTAGATTTAGAGTTGCTTTAAATTAGTATATTTTTCTTAATGTTAGTTGGTCTCGAATGTTAGAGATATTAGTTACTTTTCTAAAAAGTGTAAAATATTGAATTTCAAAGGTAAGATATCTTATAATAACTGGAATTAATAAGAAAAGTTCATTTCAGTGAAGTTTTGGTGAACGTAAATTATTTGGTAACATGTCTTCCATTCCTATAGTATTGTGATTCTTGATTCTGGTGATATGAGTGAAGGTAGGTCTATGATACTCCCTATTGAGCTCAAAGTACTCTCCTTTATTTCCTATTCAACAAAGTACATAGTGGTATAACTTTGCTAACATGTAATTAATACTAGAAAATTTTTATCTGAGTTTTTTCTTGGTATCATCTTGGAACCACTTGCCCCAGAAGTGCTTCAGAGTTGCTAGGTCAAGACAACTATCCCAGCCACAGCTTGAAATCACATCAAGAGAATGTTACCCTTATACAAGATCTTGTCTCTCTGTTTTGGGTTCCATGACAATAACAGCCAGGCATGTAGAGTTAATAAGAATATTCTTTATTCAAATAAGGACTAAATTTTGATTACAAGGTATCCAGGAACTCAAGTCATGGTTCTAAAAACCACTCCGCAACCCCCCAACCCCTAGCTGCAGTAGTTTCAAGCTTTTGATTTGGTTATTTTTTGGGTGTGGTTTTTTTTCTCCTTCTCAAAGCCTGTGGCTTTATGTTTGTCCCTTGTTTATCATTTGTATAAACCTAACGGCAAAGGGTGTATGGACTGTCTGAGCCTGTCACTGCTACAACATGCAAAGACAGTATCTTTTATTCTCTAATACCTCAGGCTCTTTCTACTTGTTATACAAATTCTTAACTACAAATTCTTAACTACTTAATCATCATCTGTATGTATGTAAATGTAGATATAATTTTCATATACACTCTGTCTTTAGCTATGTACATGTTGGCACATGGAAAGCGAAACAAAACTGCACAGGCTATACAATTGTTAGGTTCTCTTTGCTGTTGTCTAATCAAATTACGAGCTAAGAAATCATAGTTAGTAAAGAAGTTAGTAATTGCAGGATTATGATGTGGAGGTGGATGTACAATGGAAAAATTGTATTTGTTGCTACAAATAAAGAAGGGAGAACCTTATCTGATGCCGCTCAATGTCATAACTGCTGTGTCAAAAATTAGATAAAGCAATATTTTCAAAGGCACAGAACAGTACTAGTGCAATCTTTTCTATTCATTCTATGTATGTAGGTATGTATGTAGGAGTAAAATGTCTGAATTCTAATTCTAAACTGAATTTATCAGTCTACATTCCTTCATTGACCTATTTAATATATTAAATTTTGACTAATTCTCTATTCTACATTTCCTCAATAAAAACTCTTTTAAATTGTAGACAAATTAGAAATAGTTGGCATCAAAACATATAAAGTGGTGAAAATAAAGTAAAACTCTGTAGTTAAACTGCAAGGTGTCAGATGTCTTCCTTTATTTCCACAACTTGTATATAAAGAGATGAGAACGCATTCAGGAAATATACTGCTTTGTTACAATAGTTAAGTGCTCTTTTCCTTTCTTTCCTGTTCTAGTTCTCTCTTCTCAGCTCCCTTGTCTTGGTGTTATTTCTGAGTTATTTTTTCCTCTGTACCCAAATTCTAATTCTATTTGCTAAAAGGCAATACTTTTCAGGAATTTACGAGGAAGGAATAACTGGTAAAATGGAAGACTGTGTATCTCAATTGTTTAGGCTTCCCCTTTGTCTAGATAGTGTGCATTCTCAAAACAAAAAAAATCACATGCAAAACGGTGACCAGTTTATAACTTTGATCTGTAGTGACCTTATTAATTATTGTGAAGTCTATTTTAAGATTTTCATATTTAAATCAAATCACTAAAGATGAGTCAGTTTTTTCAGTACTGTTAAAATTAACATCAAGGTTTACTTCAAAAATTCGGTTTAAAATGTTAATGAAATAAGGCATATGTTTCTGATCTTTCATTATATTTATGCTTTTTTTTAGTGTAAAACTGAAATATTAGGGGTTTGTTTCTTATAGATTTTTCTGTCATATTTTTCCTTCTGTTGTGCTCGTGTCAACTAATTCCAATTGATCAGTATTTAAATTTCTTTTTGCATTAAACTTCTATGCAGGTGTCAGACTGATCTCTTGAATTCTTTTTTCTTTTTTTAATTAAAAAAATAATTAAGTCTGGGCACTGGTAACTTTATTGTACCCAGTATTAAGGATAATATTTCGAACTGTTTTTTAAATGTGAAGAGATATTTGTGTATTAGCAAAAAATTGCAAGTAAGAAGGATTTAAACAATGATATCAAAATGAAGAAGGTTATAAAATTAACCTTCTCAGTATGGGTACTATCTTCTATTGACCTTAATGAGCCTGGAGATAGCTTAAATGTCCATGGGAGCAAGTTCCAATTGTGGCGTTAAAAGACATTATGTTCTTTGAAGTTATTTTAAGATTCCAGGAAAAGCCAATGAATGGAAAGGATGGATTCTTCCCTCTCTTCGTGTATGTTAAGTATTTTTATGTCACTCCATGAATCAAAAAGGTACATGGCAAGGAAAGTAAATAGTGAAACAGAGTAAAGGGACTAAAGTCTGTGACACTTACGCATTCCCGGAAATTTGTTTTAAAGACATTCCTGATAATGATTATTTATTATCACTCTCTTAGCTAAGTCTTCTCAAAATTTTCATTTACACTTTCTGAAAAACAAACAAAAATTAATCTGAGCTTTAAAAACAACAAAAAATTATTTTAATTTCAGGAACTTAGCAAAGTTTCTGAGGCTATGTTATCTGCCTGTATATATTTCTAATAACATATAAAAATACATTTTCCTAACAGTCTAGAATCTAAGGTTTCTATTTGATAGTGATCCAAGCAAAAATTAAACAGATTATTTTTTTTATTCCTGTTTTGCTTTTTTAAATTATTTTTTAAAACACTAGATATGACTTACCTGTTTCTGTAGGAAGAGATATATATTTGAGAATTATTTCCTAAAAGTAGTTTCCAATTCTTATCAATACCCAGATTTCCCTGTATTTTTATGTTAAGAGGTCATGTCTAATAACAATTTTGATAAGTATATGCCTGAGAAACCAAGTTAATTAAAACTGATGTACTGTCTTTTAATGTCTCAACTTTTTGCAAAATCTCAAGAAAATGATCTCATGTCTTTCAGAGGCTTATACAGTTTCCAGAAAGAGGCACATGCCTGTTTGCCAGATTCAGATGATAGACAGTTTGAAATGTTTTGCCTCTAAGATGGAATTCACCTAGCAGAAGACTGTAGTTGTGCAATATATGGGTTATCAAGGTGACCATAATGTGTGGTGGTATGGTTAGGAATGTCATCTATGAGGCTGTTACTACTCTTCATTTAATCTGTCACTGAAAAGTCTGCATAAACATTTCATAAGAAGTTTCAGTTAAGACTAAGAACCTGGCAGGTGTTCACTTTACTTAGATCTAAGAAATTTCCTTAAGTTTAAAACCAGGCAGAATATGTAGTTGTGCAGGAATAAAATGAACAATTCTGTAATGTATTCAGAAAATAACCTCTTTATAAATTAAAATAAGATAAATTAAGAATTTTTACTCTTTAATTCCACAGAACAACTCAAAGAAATATGGCACTGATTAAGAAAGCAACTGAGGTGATGGGGGTGTGAGTGCAGAGGCACGAGTGAAGGAAATAGAAGATGAGACAGGAGAACCTCAATAAGCAGTTAGCAGAGACCTCTGAATATGTAACAAGAAGCCTGAGCTCTGAGCCTGATTTTCTCTGCTGGTGTTGGGGAAGAATCTCGAAATACAGGCTTTAGTCAATGTCATTCTGAAGGACAGCAACACATAGCCACCCTAGAAATTAAGTTTCAAAATGTGATCAAACTGTGTTTTTGTTGTCAACTCAAACTCATTCAAATGACTATTCACTTTTCAGGTCATATTGCTATTTACATAATTGGCTGAAGCTAATATATACTAGTCAGAAATATTTTGATACACTGCATTTTCTTCCTTTATGACTCATGCTTCATGCCTTGATATTTATCACAGATTCAGCTGCACACTCTAACTCTGCTGTTCTCAGCTCTGTTCAGTTTGTGACTATTTTACTGATTAAACTGAATATTTTAGTAACAGATTTACATATACACTGATTGCCTTGTGCACTTGCATTTTTTGATTAGGGGAGAAAATGTAAGGAGTGTTACTTTCATGGCTTTCTATGATGGATGCTCTGTCTGCCTCGCTGATGCACATGTGATTAAAGTCTGTTCAAAGTATTTACAGTCCTTTTCATTTGCAAGGATTCAGATATAGTGTAGTTAATTCCAAAATTTAGACCCTTTAGGAAAATGCAGAAATGAATAGTTCTCTTAAAAGTAAACAGTTCCCTACTACGACGAAAGAAGGGTGATATTTGTGAAAACCTGTCAAACATCTACGGACAAGCAGACACAAGATCTATGCTGCTGGGAATCATATTCTTTACAATTTGGGGAGACTAAAGACAATAATGTGGATGTGACAGGAATGTGGTTTTGGCTGTTATGTAAAGCAAGTATCACATTCCTTTGTTATAAATCTATACTTTGATGTTCATTACTGATTTCACAGTAAAGACTATGAAACCAGGTCACTGTTTGGAATGCAAAGTTATTTCTTTTTCCTGATAACTTTGAATTAATTTCTGATTTTGCTTCCACCCTTTATGTTCTCCAGTGTGTCTGTGAAACATGTACATGCTTTTGATCTTATTCATGCCTTGATAGGAAAGTAAGTTACTGAGCATAAATACTCAAATTAGGATTACTTTCTTGCTTGGTTGTATTTATATCTACAGGATAATGCAAATGGGTCAGAAAAGGTAGTCCTGCATCCTTGTCTGGATATACAGTGTGCTGAGTAGTCCTAGGTCCTAGGGCACAAGGAAGTGTAACTTTTGGGGAGGTGAGAATCTGAATCCCTTATAGTTAAGGATTCTCCAGAACTAAAACCTATTTGCTGGGCTATGATGTTATGACTCCCACAAGAAGCCCACGGCCCTGGTTTTTATTTCACAGAAGAGGCATAACCTCAGCGGACTTGTATACCAAGTTGTAAACCCTGAAACAAAAATAGTCTTAAGTGTAAGTGCTTACATGTTACATTTAGCCAAGATGGTAGCCTTACTGAGCATTTAAGATTGCTTCAGTAATTTAGTAAGAGTGCATTTAGTCTATAAAACTAGTCCCTATGTTTTACGTATCTTAGTTTAAAACAAAAAAAACAAATGGAAGATGAGGTGAGTAATCTTTCTGATCCACTCTCAGTCTTAGAGAACAAGTTTCCACGTAAGATTTTTCCTTCCCTGAACAGAGCATTCATTTGAATGTCAGTGTTCTGTAGCTATTGAAACACTTGGAATATATGAACTGTATGTATGGCCGCAGGAGAGGTTTACAACTTCTCCTTCTATATGGATTCCAGGTATCAGCTTGAAACCAAAATGTTTTTATTCATGCACAGGTGAAGCTGATAAATTATTTTCTTAACAAGTATCAAGAAGTAAAGTTTCAAGTCTTTATCTTTTGCATAAATGTGAATAATTAGAAGGCAATTCATTAGAATCAATATGTTAAAAATCATGCAAACAGTGCATATATCAGGTCCACAGTATTAGTCTGATTCAGGAGATTATGAACCAGGAAGGCCTATAAGCAAGCTGATATTAACAATGACTTATTTAAAGCCTCAGCAGCTGCCCTTTATTGGAATATCAAAGTACACAGTTCAATCAGCACATTACAAAAAAGTTAAAATGTTACTCTATACAGCTGAACTGGCAAAACCTGTTTTTTATTAAAAGCACCTGTCCGTGCTACAAATTCATTGTAAAGATGAAACCAGTGAACAAACAGTGAGAAGTGTGAGGCGAATTAAAAACTAGCTGAATGATTGGCACCAGAGGGTCATCAGGGTGACAGTACAGGGAAGGTGGGATTACTGAATGCCGTCTTTGCTTCAGCCTTTACTGCTAAGGCCAGCCCTCAGGTTTCTCAGATGCTGAGGGTAAGAAAGGAAGTCTGGAGAAAGGAAGACTTTCCCTTTGTCGAGGAGGATCACGTTAGAGATCGTTTGAACTTAACACCCACAAATCCATGGGCCCCATGGGATACATCCCTGAGTGCTGAGGAAGCTGTTATAGATGAGCCACTCTCCATCATCTTTGAAAGGTCATGGAGAACAGGAGAGGTGTCTGAGGACTGGAGGAAAGCCAATGTCACTCCAGTCTTCAAAAAGGGCAAGAAGGAGGACCCTGGGAACTACAAGCTGGTCAGCCTCGCCTCCATCCCTGGAAAGGTGATGGAACAGCTCAGTCTGGAGGTCAGGAACAGTCAGTTATGAATTCACCAAGGGGAAATCATGCCTGACCAACCTGATAGCCTTCTATGATGGAATGACTGGCTGGGTAGACATGGGAAGAGTGGTGGATGTTGTCTACCTTGACCCTCAGCAAGGCTTTTGACACTGTCTCCCATAACATCCCCATACGTAAACTCAGGAAGTGTGGGTTAAATGAGAGGACAGTGAAGTGGACTGAGAACTGGTTGAAGGGCAGAGCTCAGAGGGTTGTGATCAATGGCACAGAGTCTGGCTGGAGGCCTGTAGCTACTGGTGTACCCCAGGGGTCAATACTGGATCCAGTCCTGTCCAACTTAATCATCAGTGACCTGGATGAAGGGACAGAGCGTACCCTCAGCGAGTTTGCTGATGATACAAACCTGGGAGGAGTGGCTGATACACCAGAAGGCTGCGCTGCCATTCAGTGAGACCTGGACAGGCCAGAGAGATGGGCAGACAGGAACCTAATGAACCTCAACAAAGGCAAGTGTAAGGCCCTGCACCTAGGGAGGAATAACCCCATGCACCAGGACAGGCTGGGGTTGACCGGCTGGAAGGCAGCTCTGCAGACAAGGACCTGGGAGTCCTGGTGGACAGCAAGTTGCTCATGAGCCAGCAGTTTGACCTTGTGGCCCAGAAGGCCAATGGGATCATACTGGGGTGCATTAGGAGGACCACGGCCAACAGGTTGAGGGAGGTGATCCTCTCCTCTCCTCTGCCCTGGTGAGGCCGCATCTGGAGTGCTGTGTCCAGTTCTGGGCTCCCCAGTTCAAGTGAGACAGAGAACTACTGGAGAGGGTCCAGAAGAGAGCTGTGAAGATGTTGAGGGGACTGGAGCATCTCCCTTATGAGGAAAGGCTGAGAGAGCTGGGCCTGTTTAGCCTGGAGAAGAGAAGACTGAGAAGGGACCTTATCAATGCATACAAGTAACTTAATGGTGAGTGTCAAAAGAATGGGGTCAGGATCAACAGGACAAGGGGCCATGGGCACAAACTGAAATACAGGAAGTTCCATCTGAATATGAGGAAGAACTTCTTTACATCGAGGGTGCCAGAGCACTGGAACAGGTTGCCCAGAGAGGTTGTGGAACCTCTTCTGGAGACATTCAAAACCTGCCTGGATTGGATTCTCTGCAACCTGCTGTAGGCGAACCTGCTATTAGCAGGCTTTGGACTAGATGATCTGCAGAGGTCCCTTCCAACTCTGACCATTCTATGATTTTGTGATCAGCAGCAGCACAAAATCTACTTTGAGGCCAGTGCCTAGTGGTGAACTCCAGGAGTTAATACTGAGTCCACTTCTGCTTAACCTATTCATTAATGATCTGGAGACCAAACTGAGAAGAGTGGCTGACACACCAGAGGGCTGTGCTGCCATCCACAGAGACCTGGACAGGCAGGAGAAATGGGCTGAGAGAATCTTATGAAGTCCAACAAGCAGAAGTCCTGCGCCTAGAGAGGAACAACTCCAGCACCAATACATGCTGAATGCTATCCAGCTGGAAAACAGCTTGTCAGAAAAGGACTTGAAAGTCCCAGTTGTCACCAAGTACAGCACAAACCAGCAGTGTGCGCTTGTTGCAAAGCAAACCAGTGACATCCTCAACTGCATTAGGCAAAGAATTGCCAGCAGGTTGAGGGCGGTGACCCTACCTGTATATAGTGCTAGTGAGGCTAGACCTGGAGTGCTGTGTCCTGTTCCGAGCTCCTCAGAGAAATATGGACATACTGGAGAGAGTTCAACAAAGGACCACAAAGATCACGAAGGGACTGCAGCATCTTTCCTATGAGGAAAAGCTGAAAGAGCTGTGACTGTCCAGCCTGGAGAAGAGATGTTTCAGGGGGATCTTATCTTGTACATAAATATGTGAAGGGAAGGTGCAAAGAAGATGGAGCCAGGTTCTTTCAGTGGTGTTCAGTGACAGGACAAGAGGCAGTGGGAGCAAACTGAAACACTTTTCCCCCACCCCTTCCTTCTTCCTGGGCTTAACTTTACTCCTGAATTCTCTACCTTCTCCCCAGGCAGTGGCACAGGGGGAAGGGGAATGGGTGTTGCGGTCAGCTCATCACACATTGTCTCTGCTGCTCTTGCCTTCTCCTCCACGGAAGGACTCCTCACACTCTTCCCATGCTCCAGTGTGGGGTCCGTCCCATGGGACACAGTTCTCCACACACTTGCTCAATGTAAGTCCTTCCCACAGGCTGCAGTTCTTCACAAACTGCTCTAGTGTGGGTCCTTTCTATGGAGTACAGCCCTTCAGGCACAGACTGCTCCAGCATGGGTCCCCCATGGGGCCACAGGTCCTGCCAGGAGCCTGCTCCAGCATAGGCTTCCTACAGGTTCATAGCCTCTTTCAGGCATCCACCTGGTCCAGCATGGGGTCCTCTGTGGTCTGCAGGATGACAGCCTGCCTTACCATGGTCTTCACCACGGGCTGCAGGAGAATCTCTGCTCCAGCATCTAGGGCACCTCCTCCCCCTCCTCCTTCACTGACCCTGGTGCCTGCAGAGTTGTTTCTCTCACATATTCTTACTCCTATCTCTGGCTGTCGTTGCTGTCGTGCAGGCTTTTGTTTTCCCCATTCTTAAGTATGTCATCCCAGAGGCACTACCCCCATCACTGATGGACTTGGCCTTGGCCAGCTGTAGGTTCATCTTGGAGCTGGCTGGCATTGGCTCCACTGGACATACGTGAAGTTTCTAGCGGCTTCTCACAGAAGCCACCCCTGTAGCCCCCCCTGCTACCAAAACCTTGCCTTGCAAACCAAGTACACTATAGTATTTTTAGGTTTTTAAAGCTCTGTGAATGTCATACTACAGGATGGTCCCCAAAAGACACCAAAGGAAATCACTTGTACTAAAGTCATTCCTACAGTGTTTGATCATACAGTCTAACTGCCAATTCATACAGCACTACATCCCAAGATTCTATTCACCTTACCATTTCACATGAAAGGTACTAATTGAGAGAGGCACTTAGGTTTTCTATCAGCAGGAACAAACACAGAAGAAAGTAGTTTAGAGAAGACAATGAAGATGAACAGAGAAAGAAGGATTTTTTGGGGCGGTTCCCAACGTACTTGGACCTTGGAGGTATTCAGGCACAAGCCCAGATTTGAAAGCCTCAGAGATCCCATAACATCCTACTTTCCACATAAAGTGGCAGATATTCCATTAACAGGGGTTTCTGTTCTTGCTTGAGCATGCTGTGCACATAATGCCATGAATCAGTGAGATATAGGTAGTGTGCAGGGTTTTAAGAGCATCTGCATTATTTTCATTAAGAGCTAAGTAGGTCTTATTTTTCTATATCTATCTTTTTTTTTTATTCTGTTTTGTTATTGGTTTTCATGGCTGAGGAGATAATTCCATGCCTAAAACCAAGAAATAATAGGTCGGCATTATTCAGATGAGCATGTCTGTATTGGTACAAAACAACTACAAAAATCTGAACATTAGATTGGAATTGCTTTAACAGTACAATGAAAGATGAATGACTGTATATCAAGTTTTAATGAACACCTGACTGAGGAAGCATATGAAAACAGCATGAGCAGAATTTAGAACAACAAATTGTCTCAATGGGATATTAGTGATAAAAACTCTGCTGCTCAGGAATGAGACAGAGATGAAGCCTCATACTCATCAGAACACAATACTGCCAATATGGACATCAAATCTTTTTGTTTTCAATTCCAACCATTAAAACTTTACATTCCAGTTGAGTAATAAAACCAGATTTGTTTTGAAAAACTGCGCTATGTGTCATCATAAATCTGCTGCTTGTATAGGTCCCAAAGTAGCAAAGTTTGCAATAAAAGTTTTAAGTACTTTTGAATTGCTGTTACAACCACAGTGAGAAACATTGATTATCAGATGAAAGTCCACTTTCTGAACAATGGAGGTGGATCTATTTCCCTTGCTCAGAGATACAGTCAAGTTTTCATTAACTTGAGGCAGAATTTTACTCCAGAAATATGGAATGGTCTGCTTAGCAGACTATTAAATCTTTACAACACCAGGGAGATGGGGAAAGAATAATCTTTTTATTAAAATCTGAATATATTGAAATATTTTTATTATATGCTAATACCTTGATTTTAATAATGTTTTTTCATTTATCACGAAAATTATCTTACCCACTTGAAAAATGCATCTACATATATATTAAGTTTTTTCAATGTTTAACAACATGTAACAGCTTAGGGCAGGAAGTTAGGCCTAATATTTCAGTAAAATAAGATATAATTCTTAAACTATTGAAGTGAAATAGTTACTTACCAAAGACGTAGAGGTTAGACTTACACTTGGATAATATGCAGAGTTTGGCACAGAACTTATAGGAACACAATATGATACCTCATTCTGAATTATCTTCCCCTGTGTCAGGGAGGGAAAAGAAACACCCGACCACGCGCCAATGCTAAGCTCAGAATGTGAAGATGACCAAGAGAACCGTAGACTGGGACAGGAAAAACTTGCACTCACACACACAGATGTACGGTTAACAGAGGCATTCCTCAATCACCAAACTAGCAAGTTGGTACAACCCAGCCTGCACTCACCCCAGATAGTTTCTGTGCAAGTCTCTGGGCAGGGCTTGCCACCACTACCTTGGGTGCTGGCACAGTACCGCCTGTTGATCCATAGCCCATACCAAGGTTCATCACACTCAGTTCTTGTTTGCATAGCCATGTCAGCCACAGCTCATTGCTCTCAGTTACTCAGCTCTAGATCAAGGCAAGCTCATGTGACACAGCACAATGTTAAATAGTAATGCAAAGGGAGTATCTCCATGCACCACATCCTCTGTGCTAACTTACATGCTTCCAGATTTTGTATTTTGGTCCACCTGAAAGAAATAGCAGTGCAGAGATCATAAGTGTTTTAGTCAGAACATTGGCTATGTCTACACTTTCAGTAAAATTAGTCATGCACTTGGTCCAACTAATACTAAATTGCTGTATCCAAGATTTTAAATTCTCAACCCCATCCCAATTAAGGTGGATATTTGCAAATTGTCTATCGGAAATAGGTTGTGCCAAGTCTTGCACCAAGCTTGAAACTTGTTTGGGGAAGTGTTAATTGGCACATGACATTTTAATATGATATATTATTTTAACATTTTAACCACATAAATGATGAGTTCCAGTGACAGTCTCAATGCAAATATTCCCTATCACTTTAAATTCATAAGTACAGAGGTAGACCCTTCATAAGTACATACTTGAAGGATCAGAGACCTGGAAAAGTATGTAAGTGGCAGGGATCAGATAGAATGAGCTGTGGCAATCATCTGAAAGGCACTCCGTGTGACAGATTCATTCTAGCCATCCCTCTAAGAGTCAGTCTGGAATGAAAGACAGAGCTGAGTAGCTGTTCAACTCTGGATAAAAGTTAATACTCTTTTAGCTTTACCTACAAATGAAAACTCTTCATAGAATATTTAATACACCACCATGGATTTACAGACTCAGACATGGATATAAATCTGTTCTAAGCTCTATAGTTCTCACACTGTATAAAATTAATGATAACTATTGTCTGACTGATTTGAAGATAAATTTTGGGGTTTTGTTACAGCTAGGGTGAAGCAGAGCTGAGCTTATCTACTTCCAGCAGAATGAGACAGGCTTGTGAAGAGAGGATAGAATCTGCATCGCTCTTGTACCGGTCATACTGTGTTCATGGAGCACAATGCCTGTGCTGTAGGCTGCAGCTTTCCTTTCCAACAGATACTGAAGAGATTACTTAGATACTATTCCAATGCCTGGATTATTTTTTCTAGCTGAGGAGTCATTAAATATCAATTTACCACTATATTCTGTAGTGATTAAAAGCAAACTGAGAATGCTTATCTGCACTGAGAATGCACTGTTCAACAATGAAGAGTCTGGGTCGTACAGATCACATGTTGTGGTTACCCTGTAGATACTGAGACACCAGTTCTGAATGAGGGCTAGAGGGGAAACTGTGTGTTAAACACCATGATTAAACAATTTTTGAAGGAAAAAAATCCTACAGTAACAACAAAGAGAAGAAGCCTGCGTGAGAAATCCCAAGGCTTTTTTCACTTTCCACGTCTTTTGAAGTTCTCCACAACATCCAAGATGTTATTTACATTTTCTGTATCATGTTTAATTAAATAGGAATCAGTGTGATGCACTTCACTTGAAAGTTATCTTGAAGATCCCCAAAGATAAAACAAAAATCTGGTTTATCCTTCAGCAAGGACTTAAGCTAAAATGCATCATGAAATACAATGTTACAGTTTCTTATAATATTGTCTCAGCATCTTTCTTTCCTCTTATGTCCTTTGCACCTGTTTCTTCTGTGTATTCATAGATCTGCTGTTCCAGCACAGTATTGCTTATCCTTTAAAAATCTGTTGAGATCACTGGTTTAGAAAGCTGAGGAAATAGTAATAGATCTTAAAAAAATATTTTAATTCATTAGATACTGTACCTCAGGTTGATTTTTTATGTGGGTGCAAAGTAGGATAAAACCACACAGATTCTTTTTTTTCCTGGCAATCCTCATTCAAGGACTAGCTGCAGTTGAAGCCTTCTTCATCCTCAAAATTTCCCATTAGTTTTCTCTGAGGAATATTCAGTCTCCAAGGACTGAAGGGTCCTTGAGTCCTGACAGGCCTTCATCCTGAAGTCCCCATAGGGCCACTGAGAAACCTTGAGGCATAAAGCTTCCTAGAGATCTGAAGGGAGGGCAGAGTGATTCTATAATCTGAGCAGTGCAGCAGCTAAAAGTAATAACATAGTGCTTGATCAGCCTTTTACACTCAGACAAGCTGCAGGAGCAGGTGTTTCAGGGTCTCAGATTTGCAAAAACCAGGTTTCTTAAAACCTCATTTGCTGAATCTGCCTTTTCCATCATAAGATTAATTGCTTCAACTAAACAGAGAGAAACAGTGCACGGTGCATCACGAACCATGTTACAGCTTGTTTGAAAGTTAATAGGTACAGATTTTAAACTAAACACAATTGTTATGCTGATAATTTATTTATATATTTCCAGTGTCAGTAAAATGAAAAAACAAAAACTGCCTTCACTACACTGAAAGTCAGAGTGAAAGTGCTTCATTCCTGCTTTGTACCCTTGTGAGATACAAGATACAGAACAACACAAACCAGTCCAAAATGTATATATGCCCATTCTCCCATGAGACTTTACAAGACCCTTCAACTTCAGCTATTCCTCCTCTCTGCTATAATGAACATGGTGTATTGCTATACAGTTATTTTACTCCTGTTATCAAAAGCAGCATTTTTTTCCCCTCCTCTCCTCTTTTGTTGACTATAGAGCAGTATAAGACTGCTAGTGAAACCTCGGTAGGGATTCAGTTTCAGATTAAGCTGTCTACTTGTAAGTGGCTACACACTAGTCACACCGACCCTGGAGTCTAGGCTACATTATAGTCAAAACACAATACAGTAAAAAAGCCTATAGAATGGTTACAGTGATAAGCACTATGTGTATGACTCAGCTACTTAAATATACTGCAATGGGTTAGGATGTCCAGGATATGTGTATGGTACTGGCAGGCACGGCACAAGATGCAGGGAGGACTTCCATTCCCTTGGAGTGGCAGCTGGATGCCAGGCAGGATCAGAGGACAACTCAAACAGCACTAGATGCCAGTATTCACACAGCTGAATCGAGCCTTCACTGAATATGATGCCAAATGAGAAAAGTTGTTCCCACGTAGGCATCAATGTGTGAGGACCCTACCTGCCGGTGTCTTGACCTAAACCTTTTTAGGCTATATGATAAAAGCTCACCTCCACAACCACAAAGGAACACAGAGACACGATGGCATATGGAGGAAACCAAATAGTAGTCTTCTATACCCATCACAGGAGAGCAGTCACCCCTTAAAAGGTGCATCTCCACAAGCCCAGAGGAGCACATGGGTACAATGACAAGCAGGAACACAAATTAAGAACTCAGGGGAAGGGACAACATCAAAGGAAGAAATAAAGGCTGGGAAAGGGATGGATTTAGCTGATCCAGGGAGGAACAACTGTAGGAAAATGGAGTGATAGGGGCATAAAAAGGGTTCGCCGTGTGTAAACAATTTGCTAATCAGTGCACTTTTTTGGCAATGTACTGTGACTGATCAGCACAGTTTGTCCTATCTTACTAAATCCCTAGCTTTTTTTTCTGTGTGAGGGACTGTTCACTCTGTGTGTGCGTGCACGTGTATGGGGGTCTGAGCGCAAGCAGCTGGAGTCAGACCACGGGCTGGAGGGCCCGCATGTCTGTGGTGCAAGCAACTGAAACAAATGTGGGTCTGGGTGCCAGCAGCTGGGCTGGGGCTGTGGGCTGGAGAGCCCATATGCCTGGGTGCCTGAGAGTGGAGAGACCAGGGTGAAACCAAGTGCCAGCTGCTAGGCTGGGACCAGGGGTCAGAGGTCCATGTGTCCACAGTGCCAGCACCAGGAGAGGGTGCCGCTGAGGGAGAGTGTGTGACTGTTAGCAAAACCCAAGCCAAACTAGCCTGTGAGTAGATGAAGTGGTCTGGGAATCAGGAGTGTCTCTAAAACCATGGGAGGTTTGCTACTGTGGACCAAGGGAATCCCAGAGAGTTCTGGATGTGTGCATGTGTGTGTGTATAAACATATATTCTTACCAACGCACCTCTACCCAGCTCAGCCAGAAGGGAGCAGGATGAGCCTCTTGGCGCTGTCTGTTATTGCGAGTGCTCTGTGTGTCTGTCTGTGATCTGTGTGTCTGTCTGCATATATATGTGTACATGTGGTGTATATGTGTTCTCTGTGTGCCTGTGCCTACAGGGACTACATCTCCAGCCTTGCTACTGGCTGGACCTGGGGGCATAGAGGTGCAGTAGCCTCACATCTTTTGGGCTGTCAGATCCTAAAGAATATGTTTTCCTCTAACAGCTGGCATCTGACAAAGCTAATTCCTATCCTTACAATATTTCATAGGATTTTCTAATGCCTGATTACTGTGATGTGACCACAACACTCACCAGCATTATGAAAAGCTGCCTTAACTTTTCAGAGCTTTGCACAAGATTCATAAGGAGGTCTTTTTCATTCAGTTTAATTGCTGTCTGTCAACACAGAAGTGAAACAAAAGATATTCCCATAGCATCTAGGTTTGATGCACATTATTTATACTGTAAGGTGGTTTTGGGGATTTTTTTTGGTTGTTGTTGGGTTCTTTTTTTGTGTTGATTCTTTTTGTTTGTTTGGTTGGTTAGTTTGGGTTTTTCCCACATTAGGTTTGTGCTCTCCCAATATTTTCCTTTGTACCAGTGTAAAAAGAGAGCAGAAATGGTCAAATACCACTTTCTTCTACATACTAAAAGCTGTGCATTAATTTTCTTCCATGGAAAGTAAATAAGGTAGAAAACTGTAGAGAAATAATTAAATGGTTTATACTACCACTTTCAGCTGAACTAAAAAAGAGCTTGTGGAATAGTGCAACAGCTTGCTAAAGAAAGCAACAAGCACTCAGTTCTAGTGCTCTGAATGGAACAACACAGTGACCTGTCTGAGAAGGCATTTTCCCAAAATAGTTAATACTAAGGAGGAAAGTAACCATGAGAGAAATTAAACAGTAACCAGGGAATTACATGGAGATTTTTTGCAACAGAGGAGTCAGCCTGAAAATTAATACAAAGAAAGCACAGAAGTTTGTGATGGGGGATAGAGAAAAGGGTAACACAGCAGTAGTCCACAGCTGACTCGACACTGTCGTCAGTTGCCCCATGGCAGCAGGACCTCGAACAAGAAGAGCCAGAGCTGCCTCTCAGTCAAACACTGTAAGTAGTCTGCATCCAGCTAGAAGCCTTAAAATGAAAGATGCAACAAGTGGGGATGTCACCTCAGGTAATTCATGGGGGACTTTCTTGCAGACACGTGCATTAGCAGGTTGCAGCAGCTGGATGGATATAGAGCAAGAGCACCACTATCTCCTGCAAAAGGTGTAAGCAGGGGAACCCACACCCACAGGAAAGGGGAATGTGCATCCGCATGCCCTGTGGAGAGTGTGCATGTGCATGAAACTGTGGATGTGTGTGTGGATTAGAATGGTTTGGTGTTAGCTATAAAAAAGTGTTTAGAAATGTGTAGGAGTTTACTGATATTTTGTAAGTGTCTGGTATCTACTTTATTGTTGATATCGATCCTTCGATCCTGAGTATATGGTTCATTGATTGGTAATTGAGTGTCACTAATAAATCAATAAACTACTTTAATGCATGATTTGATTTAACCCATGTGCAACAAGGAGTTTGTCCCTGTGATACACTCCAGGAAGCTCTCTGTGGATCACCAAACTCTTGGTCCAGCCAGAACAGTGTCAGAATTCTGTAGATATTAAGAGAAAGTCACATTGGCAAATTTTTCATGAAAGAACTTGAGATTATCCCAAAGCAGTATCAGCAGCCTACAAACAATAAATCATTGCAACCCAAACGTAGAGGTCCTTTTTCTATCAGTTCAGAAAGGAATCTTCCATAAAAAATCCCTACCACAAATACAGTTGGCACCCTACTGCTGGTCTAAAATGCCCAATTCAGTTTCTATCTGCCTCTTAAATCAGCAGTGCAATTCAGACTGGCAACAGATAAGCAGAGGACCAGTCCTAGTGAGAGACAAAAAGCAGCTTGTCCCATGTATCCTCTTTTTGACTGCTTCCTGCTTCTTTCCCCATTCATCCCTTTTTCCCAACAATATCACTAGCAGATGCCATTGCTGTACAAGTCAATTGATCTGATCTCTGTATTTTGCTTCATGTCCTTTACACTTAACCTCTTATTACTTCAGAGCTAGCAAAAAAAGCCTTCCTGCAACACGGGGAAAAAAAAATTAATCATATGATTTTAGGCACATATTGGTGAAACCTGACAAAAATATCCAAACCTAAATTCATACAAATATTGTTATTACCTGAAAAAAAATCCATATTTGATGTATCAGTCTTATCAGAACTAGTAGTAACACCTATTTCATATTCAGCCTCTTTTTCTTCCAGAGAATATTGGTTTTGCTAAAGTGTAGCTATCAATGTGTCAGAAAACCTGCATATACTGAACTGGAGAGATACGGACTTGATAGATGGACTGCTTGGTGGATAAGGAATTGGTTGGATGGTCACATCCAGAGGGTAGTGGTCAATGGTTCGACATCCAGATGGAGATCAGTGATGAGTGGAGTCCCTCAGGGATCCGTATTGGGACCAGTACTCTTTATCATCTTCATTAGTGACATAGATGGTGAGATCGAGTGCAATTTTGAAGACCACATCAAGCTGAGTGGTGCATTGACATGCTTGAGGGATAGGATGCCATCCAGAGCGACCTAGACAAGCTCTAGAAGCGGACCCATGTGAGCCTCATGAGGTTCACAAGGCCAAGCGCAAGGTTCTGCACCTGGGTCGGTGCAACCCCCAGTATCAATATAGGCAGGGGCTGAAGTGATTGAGAGCAGCCCTGCCAAGAAGGACTTGGGGGTACTGGTGGATGAAATGCTGGACATGAGCCAGCAATGTGCACTTGTAACCCAGAAAGTCAGCTGTATCCTGGGCTCCATCAAATGAACTGTGGCCAGCAGGTCAGGAAGGTGATTCTGCTCCCCTACTCTGCTCTGGTGAGACCCCACCTGGAGTACTGCATCCAGCTCTGGAGTCCTTAGCACAGGGAAGACATGGACCTGTTGGAGCAGGTCCAGAGGAAGGCCACACAAATGATCAGGGGGCTGGAACACCTCTCTTATGACGAAAGGTTGAGAGAATTGGGGTTGTTGAGCCTGGTGAAAAGAAGGCTCCAGGGAGTCGTTATTGTGGCCTTTCAGTACTTAAAGGGGGTTTATAAGAAAGATGGGGACAGACTTTTTAGCAGGGCCTGTTGCGATAGGGCAAGAGGTAACGGTTTTAAACTAAAAGAGTGTAGATTTAGACTAGACATCAGGAAGAATTTTTTTACTATGAAGATAGTGAAACACTAGAATGGGTTTCCCAGAGAGGTGGTAGATGCCCCATTCCTGGAAACATTAAAGGTCAGGTTGGGCAGGGCTCTGAGCAACCTGAGGTAGTTGAAGATGTCCCTGCTTATTGGAAGGGTGTTGGACTAGCTGATCTTTAAGGTCCCTTCCAACTCAAACCATTCTATGATTCTATTAACGGTACATGATACTTCGAGAATATGTCTCAGCAGTTGCTTCCTACAGGCAGCAGCATGGAGTGCTTTGCATATTAAGCAGGAATAGAAGGTAAGTGGTATATGATTGCTACCAGCTCCTCCATGACAAAGGTCTTTGATCTTTTATTCTCACCAGTGTTTCTTAACCACATGAAATATGTTTCAGAGAGATGCAGCAGAGCATGCTATGACTGCAGTGGCTTGTTCAACCACTAGGTGCAAATTACAACTTTGTGGCAAAGTCATTGCGTGTTCAGTGGAGAAGAGTCTTTTGGCTATACCTGAGATAGTTGCTTAGACAGCCTTGAATTCTGAAAAGAGATTGCTAGCAAGCATTTCAATTAAAAATGAACCTGTATGTATAGGTAAATTTTTCACTGTGAGACATACAATAAATAGAATTCAAAACACAGATGTTCTATAAAACTACAACAAAACAAATAAAAATCTCCAAGTCCAGTCATTCTCCAAGCTGACTGAGATGCCTCTAAAGTAGGAAAACAGCTCAAGCAAGTTCAAAAAACCACATTCAATATTGGAATCCTTTCCCTCCTCCAGGTAAATCAAATTTATAATAAATATAATACAACAAAGGGTATTTTGATAAATACTGCAGCGATGCAAAATGGAAAAACAAGTGCTAAGACTACCACTTGATAAAATTATTGAGAAATTTATCTCTTAGTAGTAAGTTTTCTTTATTCAAATCAGCCATTATTTCCCTATTCCACAAATACCTTTCCCTCAAATAACTTACCACTTGACAATATAAATAGAACTGACTAACAGCCATTGAATTAGTAGAGATGCTTTACTCTGTTCATGAAAAAAACCCAAACTAATTAAGGTTTCATAAAATATCCTATTAGCTTGACATGACAGAACAGTTCCATTTCTTCTGAATGTCCACTTACTGGGCTTGCTGACAGGCAAACAAAATCTTCAAATAATTTTACTTGACATAAAGGATGCAAGGGAAGGACAATGAAAATGGTACATTATATACAAGAAGGGGCTGCTTTGCAGCTTCTTCCACCAAGTAAATTAGTAATTTTCTATATTGTTCACAGAATGTCAACCACAAGGGTATTTTAATGTAAGAACTCCACATTCAGGTTTAATGAATGATGCAAATTAGCTTAATACTTTTTCTGCGCCAGAAGGTTGCAGTTTTGTAAATCTGGGGGTTTTTTTAAGGTTCTTAAAACACTGTAACACAACAGTTCACATAATCATAGGGAAACATAGGCTGAAAGAGATCTCTGAAGGTCCCCTAGTCCAACCTTCTTCGCAGTTGTAGGTCTACCCTCAAGATGACATCAGATTCTTCAGGATTTTATCCAAAGAATTTCTTAGGATGGAGATTCATCATCTTCTTTGAACAACTGGTTTCAGACACTCTCATTGTGAAGAATTGCTTCCTTACTGCCTCTTGTGATTTTCTGTGCTGCAGCTTGTGACTATGATTTCTGCTGCGTGCGGGTGAGAAGAGTAGGAAAGTACGTCTCTGTTTTCTATATAACCTCCCTTTAGATAGTGTAAGACTAAATGCTCCATTGGAGCTTTTTTCTCTCTGTTATCTTTTCTTTTCTTTCCTTCCCCCATCACCAGACTAAACAAGCCCACTTAACCTAGCCTCTTTTGTACTTGCTTTAACCATCTTAATAGCCCTCTGACCTGGTCCCTTTGTCTGTCTTTTGTATGGGGGAAACCAAAACCGGCCACAGTAATTCAGATGTGGCCTCGGAAGTGCCTGGTGGAGGGGAATATTGGCTTCCCTCCATTCACCAGCTGTGTGCATGGTCATGCTCATCAAGGGCAACATACCAACATGGCCCCTTGATCTCTGTGTCTGTGAGCTCTTTTTGGTGCTACGATTATAAACCAAGCTAGCAACAAGAGTTACAGAGTGGATGAATTTTCCTTAGTTTTTAGGGTTATATTCATTATTTCAACAGGGTGGTTAGTATAAATTCTTGCGTGAAGTTCTCTCTCCCTTTTCTTCAAAATACTGTGAACTAGTTTAACAGTCTGGCTTTAACTCAGATACAAAAAGCGATTTGACCCCTACAAGGTCCAAGAATTACAAAGGATACACTATTTAATTTTTGAGCAACAGTATTAAGCAGTATATTATAGTATGTTGAAAAGAAGAATCAGAAGGCTAACAGCTCTACTTTGAAAAGCAATTGCTTTCTTTAGTGTTTTAAAGTCAAAGCTCAATATGATCTTTGTGTATTCAAGCATTTTCTTTTTTATGAATGCAATATCTTATTAAATGAGTTTGAAAACAAAAAGGTGAAAATAAATAAACACTTTTTTAAAAAATTAAAGTGCTGACATTTCACAATAGAGTACAAACTGCCCAAAATGTATTCCAACAAAAGCTGTTACATTGGAAAAAAATAATGCTAGCTCTTCCCATCTCTTTCAACAACACTTGAACATTATGTACCCTTTTAGAAATGTTTATCTGTAATACTGTGAGTGCCATTTATCATAATGTGATGTGTCTTCCAAATAAGCACCAACCTCTGCAGAAAAAGCTCACATTATGTATTGATGCCACATTAGGAGGCCCTGTCTCCAAACTGTCAGGAAAACTAATAAATCAGCTAATACAGTACACTTTCAGAAATATGGGCTTTGAGTACAAACATTAAGGACACTTCAGCTTAGTAAGTAAAAGAATTATCTCATCACTAAAATAGGAAATTTAAGTAAATAATCATCTACTCAATGTAGATTAGAGTAGAAAGAATATTTATGGCGGAGTAATCTATAACAAGGTTCCTTGCACTCAAAATTAAATTAAACAAATACACTAGTTTTATAACTTTATAAATATATATATATATATAACAGTTTTATAACTTTAACAGACATTTTACATGGAGTCAACAACATTAATAACATTAAAGAATAACAAAAGACCCATAATCATGATATGCTGAGCAACTTAATTTCTCACTGAAGTCAGGAGGAGGTAATGACATACAAAATATTTACAGACTCCATTTCTAATACAAATCTTGCAGCATGAACCCAAAGAAATAGATTAAGTAATTTTATATTTATAGTCACAGAAGTTTAATGCAAGTTCCACATACTTTTGTCTTACAGTATGAACAAACGTTTACAAATCTTAATTTAAAATTGCCTATTTGGATCAGGTTCTAGTTAAAAAGCCTTTTCCTTTAATTCTAAATTAAAGTTCACCTCTGCAATAGTCATACAAAGCCAGTCAATAACATTAATTCTTGGATCAGATTCACTGATACTGCACAGCAAATTTATAATGGTTCAGTGCAAAGAAGTCACAAAGCTGACTCATTAGGTTCCTAAGGATTCCCTATAGAGCTACTGTAATGGTGTATATTTTGGGTTTATGCCCAGAGAAGGTTCCCTCATAAAATGGGGTTAGTCAAAGATCTCTTGCTGCCGGAATAAACCTATAGGCTGTGAGCACTACCACAAATAGAAGCGACCTTAAAGTAGGTGACATTATATTTATGACTGCACTGAACTGCAGCCAGATCTCACTTCTGAAAGAATGAGACAGGCAACCAGTTATCACTCAGACCTACCAAAACAAGACTAGCAGATCTTGTCACATTAGATGTGGTCATTTTATGTCTTCTTTAAAATCATGTGGGAACTTAACAGAATTGAAATGGTAAAACATACTTGCTGCAGTGAATCTAAGGTCTAATTTATAATGTAATACTTATTAAGACAGGCAAAATTACTATAACTCTTAATAATGCAATAGCTACTGTTAGTACTTTGTCCTCAAAAATAAAAGATCATTAAATTCATTACCTTAAAGAGCAACCTTATTATTTCCTTTGAAACACAGAAAAGTGGAAAATATTTCTTTTGGCTTCATTGATTTATATATTTATATTTATATTTATATTTTCAGTTTGTAGATTTCAAAAAGTTTTTCAGTTGCTCTCAATTCCTTCTATATCCTTCAACATTTCCATTAGCAGATCTGAGAACATTAGCCTGCTGGATTTTCTTTGCTTTTATTCCAGTGCTTTATTTTCTGTAATATTACTTCTTTTTGGCTTTTTCCTGTCCCAGTCCATAACGTCAAAAGTTTATTAATCTTTGACAATATTTTTAACATTTTTTTCTAGTTCATGAATCATTCAACTACTGCTCTTAACATTTTACATATATACATGCATATATAAACATATAAATAAATATACCCTTATCTCTATATATTTGATTTAGATTCCAATTGTCATACATGTGAAAGTCCAGACTTACTATGGCTATCTTCATTTCTGTGGCATACCTAAGCTAAAACTTTAAATTCCATCTATCAAAATGGAAAAAGCCAAACACTTCCAAAAAAATGTGTTTAACTTAAAAGATAAATTATCAAGGAATAACACTTATTACAAGCAAAAAAAAAAGTTTTTTAAAGTTTTGATAACTAGTCTCCCTTAAAAATTAATCTTGTGATTAATTTCCTCAATTTACAAGTAATATATTTATATTTGACAAGGATTTTCCCTTCTGAACTGGAACTTTATTTATGTTGTTTCCTTAATAGAGCACTTCATACAAGCTCCTTGCTCTCAGTTGACAGACTGAAAATTTCTTGTAAGTAACAGATTTCATTGTTTTGATGTGATATTTGCAATTGGTGACTGATGTTTATTTTAATTAATTTTTTTTCTGCTTTCCAGATGTTAAACTGGGTTTTGAATCAGCTCTCACTGGCCTGTACTTTGAATGAAAAGTTCTAATTGCCATGAATTTTAAAAACCCTTCTGGTGTGTCAGTTTCAAAACCATGAAGCACAGAAAAAAGTGTTATTATCCTCCTTGTTTCTCATTCTTGTTCTTTTCTTTTTCAAAAGGGAAATGGTTTAGAAGAAGAAAAACTAGACTATTCACAGTAGCTTCAGATGGTGGTATAGTTGATATCAACACCCATGTGCATGGAAGAGATATATTGCCAAGTCAGATGTTTTGTTCTTAGAATACTGATAAAATCTGCTGAAAATGTTGTAATATTGTTGATAGTACTGTGAGGAACTGGAAAGTTCTGCCAACAATTTAAAATTCTGTAGGCATATAGAGATCATACTACTTAGAGCAAACCATTGAACCAACAGCCCAACAGCAACAGATAGTAGGAAACCTGGACTAAATTCCAGTGACCACCCATGTAAATTTCCAAAATAAATTTATTCTTTAATAGTTTATTGTTGTCCTGAATAGTTTATTGTTGTAACTTGTATACATTAACACAGCCAGGCTTTTTATTTCACTTGTTTAAGAAGAGATGAAGTTGCATGCTTGATACGCAAATGCCCTGCCCCAGAGCAGCGAAGGGCTCTGGGTTCAGCCTTTTGCTTTCCTCATGAAGGACTGTGGAAAGACAATTTTATGGAGTTATGGCATGAGTTGGAGAAAAGGGAAAAATACTTCCTCTGGTTCTAGATAATGACATATGTTTTCCTCTGAGAAGACATATGACGCAGAAATATTCTGGCTAAACTGGTGTTATCACCAACCTAGTCTATCTGTCCTTTTTACTTTTACTGTTTAGAAATACGGAACAAGCTTGGAGCTGCAGAGGCATGATTTTTCACAGTACTGTGACTACTTTGTGATGTATCTTGTTACTGTCACGTGCTTGATGAAGTTACACTAGTCACCTATTTCTGAGCCAGTCTGTTGGTCTCTACTAAATAAGTAATTTCTCAGTTTCTCCCTATAAAAACTGAACTGATCATATAAATATTCATGACCTTGGAAAGAAATCTGATTTTTAATAAGAAATAATTAATCTTGAATTTGTGCATTGTACAAGGGACAAAACGATTCTTTTGTTCAGAAGTAAACCAGTCTCTACCTGACAGTGATTAAGACAAAATGCCTTTCCCTCCTGCCCCTCCCACAGTAGTGATATACTCTTATTAAGTGTTAGTTAGGAGTGGGTTGACTCTGAGTTGGGACTCAGAGATCCCTTCTGCCTTTGGTAATGTTATTCCATAATTATTCAATTAAGGGGTTTTTGCGATGTCATCTAAAATAACAGTGAGGAATTTATGACCTGCATTACTTGTGACTTACATGCTTGCTTTGATGGGAAGTTTGGCAGGGAGAAATAGGATCTTCAGTGCAAGGCAATGAATCTGCTGGTAGAGTCAGTCTCTTCCCATTTTTTATAGATGCTCTGTAGACTACCCTCATCATTATGAAATATGTGAGCTGATCTAGGTTCCTTCTTATTTTCACATCATGCATAAACCTTAAGCCAGTATGCAGATCCCCTGCTCTTTGAGGTAAAATGCTTCCTGCCAGGCCTTCTGGTGGTCTTCATTCAAGCGGTAGTGGATTTGTTATCTTGTTTCCCAATAAGCATTTATAGCCTGCCAGGCACCCTCTCAAGAACTACAACGATTTTCAGGGAAGCCACAGTTTGAGTTGATCTCGTTTTATTGTGACATTGACACTCTCTTTGTTTTAAACTGTCTTAAAGGAAAGGAGGGAATTAAAGTCAGCTCACTTCTCTAACTTGACTTGCTTAGATACCCACCTCCTGTAGTTCAAGGAAAAGCAACATGTATTTTGAAGACAGTGTGACTTTGACTAAACGAGCAATCAGAAGTTGGCTGAATGTGCTTTACCAGTAATTTCAACACCTGAAGACCTGGGCTGTCTTGCAAATGTGAAACTAGCTAACATTTATCTTGCTATGTTTCATCCTAGTTTAATTTGTTGTATTTCAGCATTAGACAACACTATAGAGGATTTGGAGCTATGAAGTAATGTGCAATATTTTGAAATTATTTGCAAAGCAGGGATTTTACAGTAAAAACATGTTTTCTTCTGTCATGCAGTGTTACACGACATGAAAATGTGAAGTACCTTGATGCTGAAAAAACAGTGGAGTATTTTTTGCTGCTCAGACATACATTGGTTTTCAGGTAGAGTAGAGCCTTAGACTGCCTTCAAGGAATATTTGCCTCAGGCGCTTCTCATGTTATCGACAGTGAGCAGTGCAATGCCTGTATGTCATGAAAAATGATAAATATTGTAAGTAACAATTTTGATATCCTTTCTTTTGCACTTGAAAAGCATACCTGAATTTATTATAGGTTGTGAACTGAAAAGCAATGACTACAACAGATATTAACAAAACCAAAATGTAAAGCTTAGTTTTTCATCTAAACTGTTTCTGGAAATTAACACTCAACCAATCCTACTGTTGCAAGCATTAATAGTTTATCTGGTTTAAAGATAGTAGAAAGATAAAACAAATGGTAAAACTTTTCCTTAACAATGTCCAAACATACAGGAAAATTTACTGAGGTCTTTTCATGCTAAGAAAATATTTATTGGAAAACATATGTTTTTATATATATAAAGCTACAACAAAACAAGTTAGACTTAAATTTATATGACCTGCAATTTTGAATTACACTTGAAAGATCATTGCTGATTATTTCTCAAAGCGAGAAAAGAAAAATCAGCGTTGTAAATTCAGATCATGTGATATAGACTGTGAACCGTTCTTTTAAAAAGGGAAGGTAAACTTCAGATTTGAAAAAGGAAGAGTTCTCTTTACATTTCCAGTCAACCTGAATGTAAATGGCTTGCTTTGCTGGATGTTGTAAGGACATGGTGAAGCCCTCCAGTTTTATGTATCTTGTTTAAATGAAGCCTAATTTCAAATACTATGCAGCATTTTGAAATAATTACAAAAATGTGCAATCTAGGTTTGAAAAAAACCATCATTCGTAGTGAATTATTTGATGTTACCTTGAAATATTAATCTTAAAAGACAAGCTGACTGATTTGCATATTCTGCTGTCACAGGAACTCTAAATGGTTGTAAAGAAAGCATAAATGTAAATGTATTTCAAAAAAGATTCATCTGGTGGGAAAGTGAAAGAATATATTTTATCTAGGATTATTTAGCATCTTTATCATTTAGGAAAAGAAATTAGGAAAACAAAGTAATTTTTTTTATTCTAGATAGAAAGATAGTGAAAACATTAGCTAATATAAAAAAATAATTCAAAACCACAAGTTAGAAAAAACTATTTATTACACTAGAAAGAAAAAGTCCTGAATTATATTGAATCTTTATTTGAAGCACTGGTATTCAATTTAAAGAGAGAAATTGTAGAACATGAAGACAGAAGGCAAGTAAGAGTGACAGTTTGCTGGAAATTTGACTGAATTTGCAGTTGAACCTGCACCACACAACCAGCAGCATTCCTCCCAAAACTAGCAATGAAAAATTCTTTTGCATACAGCATTGTAGTAAATACAGCTAAAAATACTGCTGTGAATCCTATGAATGTTATAAACATAATAATAGTGATAGATGAAAATGAAGCAAGAAATAAATCACAAAATGCTCAGGAATTTGCGTAGAGAGGTAATTGAGGGTAGGCAGGAAGGAGATATGAATAGCCCAATTAAGTGATAAATAAAGTTACTGATTAACACTTCTGCCATGATTCCATGGAAGTCTAATATTAATTTTTGCTCTATAAACATATGATTATAGTATCAAACAGCTTGCCAGAGAAGGTGCTCTGTTATGACATGGACCCTGAATAAATAGCAGAAGAATAGAAACTCTCAGGAATTAAAGACACTTAGTATGATAAGAAACATTTTTTGAAATAAAGATATTGAAGAAAAAAAAAGAATGCAGAAATCTTTTATGACTGGTTGATGTCTTTGGAGGTGGTAAAGACTCCAAAAGAAAACAGTGGAATGTATTTGGAGCATCTGTGTACAAACTCCTCAAAATTCCAAGAGCAGGATGTAGGGTACAAACATGGAAGATTGCTAGGAAGATAGAATGGGTGAATGATCAGATTACTACCATACAAATGGCTAGGTATCTGTATAATGCTTGTAGGTGCTTTTAAAAATCCAGTACCATATACCTAATCAGTATTTCAAACATTAATCAGAGGAAGAACCTGTCACTGATTCCCTTTACTCAAGAAGGCTCATTATAGAGCTTGATTGTAATATTAGAATTACCACTGAGATGTACCAAACTAAAATCTGAAGTGTCTTGTCTGCTAAAGGAAGAAATCAGATCTTGTGATTTCATTAATGCAGATTATTAACTTTTTGGTTTAATTGCAAGTGGTTTTTATACTAGAAATATAAACATGGAGGGGGCATATTTTAATGTTAAAAGTAGAGTTCATGAAAATATACTTCCTCTCGCACATGATTTCAACATTTGAAATAATTTTAACAAGGGTTCAAAGATATTAATTTTTTTTAGGGATGCTAATCAGAAAAAGTTCAATATCACTGTGCTATTTTGTTAATACAAGGTCCACTTAGTCTTTTGGCAACTTTATAAAGGTGTATCTAGCTTGACATCCATAAATTCTTGGCACAAGACCTACAGAAAACTCGTGGTTTTACTTAAAATTTTCTGTGTATTTTATCCAATGTCCTATACAGTATAATACATAAGGATATCTAGAAATACAGACAAGGATCCCTCTTTTCTTGTCAAATGCCACAACAGTAAGTAAAACTGCTATTTTTTTTTTCTTGTTTATCTTCTTTAAGCTCAACTTCAACTCCTTTTCAGCATAATGTCTTGTCTGAATAGGAAGACAAGACAATGGTTTAAATCAAATATTCTCTTCATTATAACCTGAATGCTGGTGTATAGGGTATGGCTGGGATGGAATTAACTTTCCCCATAACAGCCCTCATAGTCCTGCGCTTTGTATTTGTTGATATCACACCGATGTTTCGGTTACTCCTGAGCAGTGCTCACACAGCGTCAAGGCTGTCTCTTCAACTGCCCCCCACTCCTGCTCCAAAGGCCGGCAGGCTTGGGGTGGGCAAGAGGTTGGGGGGAGACATAGCCAGGACAGCTGACCCAAGCTGATCAAAAGGATATTCCATATTGTATGATGTCATGCTTAGCAGTAAAAGCTAAGAGAAAGGAGGAGGAAGTTGTGTGTTGTTAAGGTATTTGTCTTCAGAAGCAACTGCTACATGTACTGAGGCCCTACTTCCCAGGAAATGGTTGGACACCACCTGCTTTTGGAAAGTAGAGAATAAATATTTTTGTTTTCCTTTGCTTCCATGTGTGACCTTTGTTTTTCTTCATTAAACTGCCGTTATCTTTTTCACTATATTTTCTTCCCCTGTCCTGCTGAGGAGGGAAGTAATAAGAGTGGCTTGGCAGGTACTTGGTGGCCAGTCAAGGTCAACCTCCCACAGTCCCTTTTGGTGGCCAAGATGGGGCAGTAATTGGGACAGTAATTGGGAGAGGTAATAGGCAAAACATGGACTGAACATTGCCAGAGAGCCGAATAACTGCGAGGAGGCTTTTGGTTGGGTGTTTGTGGGTTTTGGGGTTTTTTTTTTATAATTGTGATGAAGGGACGAGGAATGGAGTATGTGTCACTTGCCCACCTTTGTCAGTGTTGTTATGATGTCATTTTGACTTTGGTGTAGGAAAGTATTTTTGCTGATTATATTGGATTTCAATGGCAAGGGTTTTAGTAGCGTGGAGGCTGCAGGGGTGGCTTCTGTGGGAAGACACCAGAAGCTGCCCCTATGTCAGACAGAGCCAATTCTAGCCAGCTTCAAGACGAATCCACTGCTAGTGAAAGCTGAGCCGATCAACAATGTTGGTAGTGCCTCTGTGATAACATATTTAGAAAGGGTAAAAAACACTGTGCAACAACAGCCAGGAGAGAGGAGTGAGAAAATTTGGTAGACATAGGCCTGCAGACACCAAGGTAAGTGGAGAAGGAAGGGGAGGAAGTGTTCCAGGAGTTGAGGCAGAGATTCCCTTGCAGCTCATGGTAAAGACCATGGTGAAGAAGGCTGTCCCCCTGCAACCCAGAGGTCCATGACAGAGAAAATATCCACCTGCATCTGGCAGAGGACCACACACTGGAGCAGATGCATGTGCCCAAAGGAGGCTGTGACCCCATGGAGAGCCCATGCTGAAGCAGATTTTCTGGTAAGACCTGTGAACTCATGGGGGCTCCCACACTGGAGCAGTCTGTCCCCAAAGGACTGTTCCACATGGAAAGAACCCATGTTGGAGCAGTTCTTGAAGAACTGCAGCATATGGGAAGGACACATATTGGAGAAGTTCATTGAGGAATGTATCCCATGGGAGGAACCCCACACTAGAGCAGGGGAAGAGTATGAGGAGGAAAGAGTGGCAGAGACAACATGTCATGAACCAGCCATACCCCTCATTCCCAGTCCCCTCTGCACTGCTCAGGGGAGGGGAAGGAGGTAGAGACTCAGGAGTGAAGCTGATCCTGGGAAGAAGGGGATGGATGGAATGTGGGTTTAGTTTTGTTCATATTTTTCACTATCTAAAATAAAATAATCCTAATGGTGTCTTAAGTACTCTACCCCATGGCTACTTTTTTTTTTTTTGAAATTATTATTGGGTGAATTGTCATTAGACAAATTATTACTGTCCATATGCAAATACTGACAGTGCATGTTTCAAAACAGAGTGAAGGTATAAGAATATATGAGAAATATATGTCATGGTTTTTCATTTGATGTGCTGAACCAGATCTTCACCTGCTGTAAATCAAGTTCTAAAAGGCTAAGTGGAAACGTTTGGATTTCTCTGACTTAGAGCTAATACATACCTGCCTTAATCACACCAATGGCTCATGACCAGCTGAAAGGCCAAACTGCATGACAAGTCAATCTATCTTTCACATTTATTTTAACATGTTGGCAAGTATAGTCTTATCATTTAAGTAGATGGCTGAGAATTCAAAAACATTTTGATACAAAGATTGGTAGCATACAAACCCCCTTGCTTTCTAACCTTGCTGAAGTGGGAAGCTAGGTGCAGCTGGGTAAGGAGTCTGATATAATAAAACTCAGTAACAGCAGATGTTTATTGCAGCACTGGAGCAGCACTGGGGGTAGCTCCACCACAAGTGCTCCAACATTCTGGCAAGTTTTCAGAGGCTATATACCATGAAGTTATACATATACATGAGATTTCCTGGAACTCATTAACATATGCAAATGTATAGTCCACATGCCCAGTTGTCTTCCATGGTGGTCTCTGGTGGTCATTGGGGTCTTCTATTGTTGCCATTCTCTTGTAACTTTCTTATCTTTATGGTCCTGCACATCTCTGTAAGGTGGGATTATCCAGGCACCTCCTCATCTCACAACCAACCCCCAAACATGTGAAGCCTCTTCTGTTCAGCTGAGTATCTAGCACTTATGACAGTGTCCTTGTTCTCCAGGCCTCCTTATCTCATAACCATCCCACAGCCATCCTGGACCCTCTTTTGTTCAAGTAAGTATCTATGGTGTTTACGACATTTTCCTTGTTCTTGGGCCTTAACCCTTTCAATATATCCTCAGCTTTCTACAGAAAAGTAACAGAAATATGTACGTTTCAATAATGCATTTAAGCAGGTTTTTAAGAAGTAGGCTATGCCATTACTGTACTGTAAGAGTAAAAATGATGTGAAGGAATTAGAAACAGAGATCTCTCTGTTAAAAATAGTCATCACAGCTTAAATACCAGTGAAAGCCAGCAGAGGGGTTCAGACTGCAACTGAGGAAACTGGAACTGTGGCTGTGGTTGGGGTGCAGGGTATCACTGATGGAGCCCATGGTGGGGTTTGGGTTCAGTACCATGGCAGAGCCTTAGCAGCAAGCCCATGGTGTTCAGCTCAGGAGAACCATAGGGGGTATTATTAAAACAAAAGCAACTTCTAAGTCATAATTATTGTGCAGTAAACATGTCTGAATATTCAGTCTGAACTGCTGTTCTAACAGCTTTATTGAAAGACTAGGTATATTTGCCTGATAACATACATTTTAGGTAGTACCATTTCGAATGCCATAACTGATCTAAAACATTTGGAACTGAATATGAAATCTAAAGTTCTTAAGTGGTGGAGAACATACCAGTTCTGGCAGATGTAGAGCTATTCACTATTTATCATAGCACTGTGTGAATGTCACAGAGAATTAGCAGCACCTGTAATTTCTGTTATCTGCAATGCAATATTTCTTCATTGTAGCCTGTAATTTCCAGCTGCAGTAGCTAATGTTGCCTTTTGGTTTTTGTTCAATACTAGAGGTAAGGCTCTATCTCTAAAAGAACATGTTCATCTTTAAAGAGCTGCAAAAACCCCAACCAAGTGAACAAACAAATAAACAAAACTCAGACAAGATAAGGTACTTGGTTCACTTTGGCTTATTTCCTGCTTGATTTCTTTTTCAATGGACTTCTGATGCTTCAAACTGGGCAAGCACTACAACTGCTTTAGCAGAATGTAATGTCACAACCATATGTCCTAGTTTCAGCTGGGATGGAGTTAATTTTCTTCGTAGTAGTTGGTGCTGTGCTGTGTTTTGGCTCTGATGTGAGAATAATGTTGATAATGTGCTGATGTTTTTAGTTGTTGCTGGGTGATGTTTATACTAAATCAAGGACTTTTCAGTTCCTTG
>JAVJGI010000014.1:49265164-49283405 GCA_035590275.1 Ibycter americanus | reverse complement strand
GTTTTTCCAACTTTAATGTTCAGCTTACATAATCACGGGGCGGGGAGGGGGGGGGGTTACATTAACAATTTATTTTTTTCCTTATAAATTAACATTGTTAATCATGTTTTAGCCAAATAATACAAGAATGGACTCCTTAATTTGGTTCTATAAGCACTTACGTTATATAAACATGAAGAATGCTGATTTACTCAAGTGTGTCTTTATATCTTCATCAAAGAAATATTTAAAGCCTTTCGGATTTTCTGCTGTTTGTAGCTTTATTTTCTATAGCATTACACCTGGTTGATGGAAGCAACAGTGAAGATTCATTCTAGTTGGATATCTGCAAAGCAGATGACTTACTATTATATAACATTAAAAATTAAAATTATGTGGAATTGGCAGTATGTGTTAGATGACACAAAACCTAGCTTCCTGACAAATATCCAATTTAGTTATAATGAGAATATATCTGGCTCTCATGGAGTCCCTCAGAAATCATTTTCTGGCCTTAGTTATGTCTGGTTTGGTTTTGGAAAAACTTTACTGCAAAAATTTGAAAGTGATTCAAAGGTTGTAGAACTACTAAAAATAAGCAAACTAAGCAATTAAAATAAGATCTGTCACATTAATTGTTCTGAACAAACCAAATTTTTTGGATTAGTTTCCGGTTTAGATCAGAAAAATGTAAGGTGACTGACTAGGGGATCAGGAATATTTACTGTCCCTGAAAGATTACACACAGACACATTCTCCTTTAACTTGACTTACATGTAATGGGATGAAAGTCACATCTGCTCTTGAAATTTTGTCCCTGTGTTGAAGAACAGGGAAATTCCTCACAATCAACGTATTCTCAGAGGACTATGTTAACGCAGTCATGTGGGTTCTAAACCAAAGCTGTCTTATATCCAGGCAAAAGAGACCTGGATTGTTTATACAAATACAAGATACCTAGAATAACTGGGCTCAGCATCAAATATCTGCATGAAATGTAAGAGTATATTATATACATAAATTCAAATTGAATAAGGTGATATTCTCTGTTGAGTTGGTGTTCCATAACAATATCACTGAAAAAAGAAGATAAAGAACCAATACAGAACCTGTTTCAAGCATTGAAGCCAATTAAGGCTAACTATGTTACCTCCCTGTTGCCTAAAGCCAGTCCTGTGTACAGCAAATTTTCTCCGGACATAACAATTTGGATGTTCCAAAACGGAGCCCAGAGACAAAACAACTGTTTAAGACAGTGGGCAGCTGGAATCCACTGTTTGGATGCACCTTTTGGATATAAGTAAAAATCTGGGAGTAGATAACATCTTTCTGGATTGCATAGTAAAAGGCAGTTGGAAGCTAATGAAAATTAGGTTAGTTAGGCAAAGTATCATAATTTACTTTAATAATAATCCATTGCTAATAGCTTTTAGTTCTAGAAAGAGGATTTAGTTCTTTAAAGGCTGATTGGAAAAAATGTGCAGGAATGTAGTAGCATGATATAACCTGTCAACATAGCTGTCCAGATGGCTGAGCTTTTGTTTCTGTACTATGAATTGTGAAACTCAAGTTCAGTAGTAGACATAGATGCCAGTTCATGAAAGCTCACAAGAGAGCATTAGCCTTGAGGCAAGAGCTTTCACTTTTAATTTCCTATGTATATTTCTAGCTTGACATATGATGTGATTTTGGGCTAACCTTTCTGGCAGGTCAGTCCAGTGAAGGTCTAAGAGAGAACTGGGCTGTAATTGTGCAAAGTGATCTTGACACAAATTCCTGTTAACAACAAATCAGAAAAAGTGAGTGGGTTGTGATAGAAAGTAGTTATGATATTCTTCTGTGTGAACTGTAGATACATTTTCCAACATACAGTATGCAATCATTGAAGACTATTGTGTTCACTATTAGGAAAAAAAATGATGCATAGTTACAACTTCTATGTAAAATTGACCACATAATGAAATGAAAGCTGTTCTGAATAACATTTTGCTTTATTCTAAAATGAAAGCTAATTGCTTCTGTATATATTAGAGTTTACTGGTATTGTGCAGATGTATATAATCACTGGCTTGTCCTGCTTAAATAGCAGCCATCTGTTTGTCTTTCAATGATTGCAACATTTAATAAATACACTTCTGCGTGTATCTGAGAAGCAGTCACTCTTTCCCTGCCAGGATATGTAAGCAGGATAGCATGACACATAATGAGAGCCATCTTTTAATACTACTAATTTATGTAAGCATTGTAACTGGCTGTCCTGGTTTTGGCTGGGAGAGAGTTTTCTTCCTAGTATCTTGTACAGTGCTATGTTTTGGGTTTGTGATAAAAACAGTGTTGATGACACACCAACGTTTTAGCTATTCCTGACCAGTGCTTACACAGAGTCAAGGCCTTTTCTGCTTCTTCCCGCGCTGCCCCATGAGCAAGTAGGCTGTGGGTGCACAAAGGACTGGGAGGGGACACAACTGGGACAGTTGACCCCAACTGACCAAAGAGATATTCCATACCATATGACATTGTACCCAGCAATAAAAGCTGGGAGGAAAAGGATCAATGGGATTAACACCCACAGTCATGGGCTTTATCTTCCCAAGTAACTGACAAGCACGATGAAGCTCTGCTTTCCTGAAGATGACTGAACACATGCCTGCTAAGGACGGTAATGAATTAAATCCTTATTTTGCTTTGCTTGCATGCACAGCTTTGTCTTTCTCTTTTAAAACGTCTTTATCTCAATGCATGGGTTTTGCACTTTTACTCTTCTGCATCTCTTTCCCATCCCACTCCCGTAGGGGAGTGTGTGAGTGGCTGTGTATTATTTACCTGTCTACAAGGGTTAAACCATGACAACATTGGCTTAGACCAATACGATCTTTTTTGAAAGAGCTCCTATGATTCAGTTAAGTCAAATACGCTAAATAGACATGTCAATTAATTGTAGAATTTATAGCTGTCACAGTTGGGATTATTTCTCTTTTCATCAATAAGAGATGATTTCCTAAGAACTGCTTAGAAAATTGCTGCATTATCCCTGTGTTATTATTATTTAGCTAAAGAAAAAAGACAGGGGCGGGGCGGGGCGGGAGGGGAACACCAACTTCTAAGACATTGCACTAATAAATTAACAGAAGCCTTGGAAGACAGAAAGCTATGTTGACCAGATACAAAAGAGTTGGTATTCAAACACAGGGTGCAGTTATATAATGTTATTGTTTGACTGAGAGATTTTATTTTAATGTTGAGTAAGACTTCAGAAATATAAGAGAAATACAACCATAGTGAATACAGGACTGTAAATAAATTAAATAGCATTTATTAAATCTTTAGGTATTTTACCCTGGAAGTTGAGTATATAAGAAATACTCATGCTGCATCTAAGCTTCCAAGTACAGACATTGACAAGCATAACTTGTATGAGATACCAAACAACTACTTTTAAATTTTTGACATTCAACAAGGGAACAATGAAAGAAGATTTAATTTAGATTCATTTTGAAATGCAGAGTAAGTTGCAATAAACATTGCTAATTTGTTTTTCACTTCATGAATAGTTACAGTCAAATACAGAAACTCCATTTACCATTTTCAAAGTCATTCTCATAAGCTGTAAGAGAATCAGGACATACCTTATAACATATAATGGAGAGTGAACCATTTTATGGTGATGTTTTCATAGAGTTGCTCTTGATTTTAGAATTATTCAGTGTTACTAAGAACTGAATCAGACTCTTCTGAGCATCTTGTTGTTCTTTGTGAATTGCAAACCATGAAAATGGCAATTTTTCCTGATATGAAGTTCCAGTCTTTGAGGCCAATCTTTTTTGAAATGAATTTGCCTTTCAAAGAGACCACCTCAAAAAAAGAGCAACAATTAATGCCAAATGAGACAGAGCTGCACAGATGCATATAGGTGTCTGCAAGGATTATCATCAGAAGACTCCTGAGAGCATTCTATGCCTGGCCTTCTCAAGAGGCTTGGTTTTGGGGGCTCAAAGACAAGGTAGACACAGTGCAGCCAAGACTGGACCCCATTCAGCCCGTGGTGGTGCGGAGAGACCCCTAGCCAGTGCTACAGGATGGTCACAACTGGGGTTCACCCCCAGCCCTTCAGTGCTGCCTTCGGATGAGGGTGTCCATGGCCCTGCCTGAGCTGTGGTACAGCCCTGCCCGGCCTGGCCCTGCTGAGCCAAGCCCCACAGGCAGACAAACTTCTTGGCCCGGCTCTGCACAGCCCCGTCCCCACGGCCCTGCATGGCCATCCCAGGGCTGTGTCTGACCCTGGTTTTCACTGGGCCTGATCCTGACCCCATAACTCCCACCAGACCAAGGGAGCTGCCAGCCCTGACCAATCTTCAAACTGAAAATTTGCAGGCATCCATCATCCATGTGTGCAAAACAACATTCACAAATATCCGCAGTTTATCAAAAACTTCAGGCTGTATTTCACAGATGCTTAAATCTTTCAGATGATATAAGTGGTCCTGTTTTCAGCTTCTTCTCATGTTTGACCAAGGAGTTTGTATCATCATTTTAACCGATAGCTTCACAAAGATATACTGTTCAACCTTTTTCCATGAACCCTGGTACTAGATACATCTTGCCTAACTCGAGGCACTTAACTAACAGGCACTTTATCTAAACTTCCAGTATAATGGAGGAAGGTAGGTTCTTTCAGGGAACAGTTCAGATATTCTGAAGATGTTAATTCCTGTACTGAGGTGGCTATTTTGCTACTTGAACTGTCTGTTCTGAATAAGACAGTGTTTTAAATTAGACATCTCCGTGTCTTTCCTTTGAGGACAAGAGGAGCTTTCTGAGAATTTGCAAGTGATTATGAGCTGAAAGAATTCAAAACGTAAATCCTTCATGAAATATAGCTGCATTATCAATCTTTCTGTTTCCTAAAGAAGAAAATAATCTTTTATTTGAAAGAACACATACGTCAAATTTTAAACATACTGAGAATTCATTAAGTTCTTATACCCAAGCTATACCTCAAAGCCATGGCTTCTTAAAAAGTGAGGATATTAATCACTAATATATCTAATAATCATAACTAGATTTTGTCATGGTCTAACCCGGGCTGCCAACTAAACACCACACACCCACTCACTTACTCTCCCGTGGTGGGGTGGGGAAGAGAATCAGAAGGGTAAAAGTGACAAAACTCATGGGTTGAGATAAAGACAGTTTAATAGGTAAAGCAAAAGCCATGCATGCAAGAAAGCAAAACAATGAATTCATTCACTACTGCCCATGGGCAGGCAGCGGTTCAGCCACCTCCAGGAAAGTAGGGCTCCATCACGCATAACAGTTACTTAGGAAGACGAACGCCACCACTCAGCATCCCCTGCTTCCTTCTTCTTCCCCCAGTTCTATATGCTGAGCATGACATCATACGGTCTGGGATGTCCCTTTGGTCAGCTGGGGTCATCTGTCCCGGCTGTGTCCCCTCCCAGCTTCTTGTGCCCCCCGAGCCTGCTCGCTGGTGGGGTGGGGTGAGGAGCAGAAAAGGTCTTGGCACTGTGTAAGCCCTGCTCAGCAATAACAAAAACATCCCTGTATTAGCAACATTGTTTCCAGCACAAAACCAAAACATAACCACATACTAGCCGCTATGAAGAAAATTAACCCTGTCCCAGCCAAAACCAGCACAGTTTCCCAGATAAAATAAAACAATAACAAATCCCACAACTGCAAAGGATGAACCAGACAAAAGTTGAATACATAAATACCTCATTTAAAGAATAAAACCCTCAAAACCATACAAGGATGAAATAATTAATCCTTAAAAATTCAGGGTTAGCTGGAACCTAAGGAATATGTAAGCATGTCAGTAAATATAAATACTGATATCATGTAAAACAGGATGAGTATTAAAGCACCTGATGTTTGTAGTCTTAAATCAAAATGTTCTCAAAATAATTCTTGTGGGTACATTTTCATCCTTTAGCACGTTTATGCTTCTTGAAAACATGTATAACTGAGATTTCAGAATCTGATTTTGTGGGTTATGCAGTAGCGGCAGCCATTGTTTTTTCAATTTGGTTTTTTTTTCTTTAACTTACTGATTAATGTTCTCAATCCAATTTAAACTAAACAAAATTTATGTTTGGGAATAAAGAATTACATTTAACTAGCTCGGCATTCTGAGGAGTAGCAATTCTCCCTGATTTTCCCAAATGTAAGAAAAGCCTTATGCAAAATCCGCTTATTGATAGAATACGTAAGCCACGACATGATTAGCCAGTTGTGTATACTGCTGTATTCTACCCTTCTGGCTATTACTCCTGTTCTTAAGGAAAATGTGTTTTGGTTTGTTTATTTTTGGGTTTGTGTTTTGGTTTTGGGGAGTTTTTTTGTGTGTATGTGTGTGTGGTTTTCTCATGTTTGGTTTTTGGTTTTTTTTTTTCCCTTTTGAAAACAGATCAGTCACCAAAGATTGGTCATGACCTTCACTTTACCTGTTTCTTTTTAATTTTGACTTATAAAATAGCATAGTGAAGAACAGAAGAAACTGAAAGACAGAAAAAATTTCACAGTAAAGCTGGCTGGATATTGGCAATGAATGGGAGGGTTATCTTAATTGGGAGAGGGGGATTGGTTTTAATAATTACTATAGCTGGTGTTGATTTATTCAGCATAAGAATACAAAGTTTTGCCCATCTATCTAACAAGCCATGAGCCTGAAAGGAATGGATAATCATATCTTTTATTATGACATATCAGGCACATGTTCAATGTTTGCTACAGGGGATTCTACACAACTCCCTCTGGGTAATATGACATGGGTAACAATAGCTGATGAGATAGAAATGGGAGTGCAAACAGTGTGTGTGTGCACAATACCCAAAACTGCCTGGTCTGAGGCAGCGGTTACCCATTAACGTTAAACTACAAAGAAATTAGCAAGCACAGAGTTTGCTTAAGGTGATGATCAACCGCTTTAAAGAGTAACAGATTAATGAGACATTTTTTGGGAAGTCAAGGACTCAACTTGAAAAGAAGTACAAAAGAAGCATGGAGGTTCATGATTGTGGGGTGGGACCTTGAACTGGGAAAGTAGTAAAAGAGTGGCAGCCACATCTGCTTTGGCACTGCCAGAAATCTCCTCGTTGTGTCATGACCTTTGTCCAGGTTTGATGGAGCATCCTCCACTGTGATCAGCCTGTATTTCCTTGCAGGATACCACAAACAGGTACTCACATCTTGGATATGGGTATTGACTTCATGGGGGGTCTTTCTCACCAGCTTTCTCATTAGTGGATTGTTGGAAGAGACAAGGGCAAACACGAAAATTGTTTGTAAAACAGGAGGTGTGTGTAAACAGGGCAACCTGCACTTCAAAAAGATGGATTTTTTGCTTGCAACCTACATTTGCTGCGTTAGGAGTGCCTTTCTACATGAATATGTGCATGGGAGGAAGGCAAATTCAGAACCTGATATTAGTTATAGAAAGTGTTTGAAATCTGTAGGTGCAAACTTTAATTTTATGAGTAGCTAGCATTGTAATTTATCTGTTGTGTTGTTAATATTGATCCTAAATGTACAGTTCACTGATTGTTGGTTAATTGAATGTTGTTATAATAAATGAATAAACCACTTTGATCTTGATTTAAGCTATGCAAGCTAAGCATTTTTCCTCTGTGACAATGTGTAATTGTTTAAGTTTCTGTGAATCCAAAATGTACTTTAATGAAATTCAAACAGTCTGATTCCTTACATCTAATGACTGAAATTAACACTGGAGTTCTGTGATGATGAGACAATAGGTTATGACTTTTCTTACTTCTGTGTCAACTATTGTGCACGGATTTTCTCGGAACTGTACATCATGTTATTTCTGTTAATATGTGAATTCCAAGAAGGATAAGAATGCACCACATCTAGCAGAGACTTTAACACGTTCCATATACAAAAATTTCTTTGTAATACGTTATCTCTTACAAGGATAAATACGGTGTAATTAAATGTTTCTGTAACCTGAAATTGTATTGTATGAAAATATGTACAAACGTGTATGCACGTAAATATTTAAAACAGCTGAAGTTATAGAGTACAGGAAGCCACTTCATTTTGAGGTTTGGTGTGGAGGAAATCACTTGAAACAATACTGTCTCTTAATGACTTCATCTTACCAATTACACTGACTCTACTGGTTTTGGTTGCTGAGTAGACTGCTGCTGTCACAAATCTAATGAAAGCTTTTAGCCAGGTAGATAAGATTTTTACCTTTGCTGGTAAAAATCCATAGGTTTTTTAATGAACTTAAAGTGCAGAGTGTCAGGACTTTTTTGGGCTTACCCTGACCTGAGTTGGTGTTTCCACACTTGTTTATGGGTCAAGTGACTATTGCTTGGCCTGCCCTCAGCTTTTTGTCTGGGAATACTACATATGACAAAAGTCTGATCAATCCGGGTAACATGATGACAACTCATCTTAACTTCCCCTTCCTGTACCTGTTCTTGAGGAAGTTTGAAGGAGCAGCATTAGGATCAAGAGGAACATTTTGATGAACATAACACCAACAAAAAGCAGAAGATACTGTTACATCTTTGTAGAACAATTTTGACTCCATTATGAATTAGACTTTTTGGCACTAATTAGGTCATTTGGTATTAGTCTAGTTCTTCAGTAACAGCCTAGGTACAAGACTGTTAAAACATTCATTAGTCTAGCCATACTTTCTTGTCTCTGTGCATATGCTATGTTCCCTTTGGCTTACAGCAAGATTTTGAGTGGAACAACTTCAGCTGCAGGTATTCAGCTGTCGGAGTGGACATTCAGTAGTTAGAGCTCTATTGAGGTCGGTGGAACTATAACAGGCTGTACCTTCTGATATCACCTGTACCAGGCGATTTTGAATGTGGTAATAAAAATCCGTATTCCATGTGCCCTTTCATGACAAACAACAGATGATACAAGGTTGCTGACTTCAACATTACCAAGAGTGGAGCAAAAGTAAGGACCCAGAGAAGTTTAAATGCTAGGCACTGGATTTTCTATTTAAAGCTGAGTAGCTGCTCCTTTCCTTTATTGCAACTATTCCAAGTAAGAACAAGAGGAACACACACAGAAGGGGGGGGGGGGGGGCAGAAAAAAGAAAAGGGAAAAAAAAAAGAAAAAGAGAAAGCTTTCTCATGCTAATAGGGTGTTTGGGTTCTTGTCCCTCTTAGAGACCTTACCTTTTCTAAGGCTCTCAGCAGTGACTTGCAGCAGGGTTCTCATTAATATAAATTCCTGTGTGCTTCCAGGGCTTTAAATTACGGTTGTTAATGCACATGTTGCTCCCTGTGTGAATTCTGTGACATCAAGCCCAAGAAGCAATTCTGAACACAGACATTCATTAAAATACTAGCATGTGTGGAGTCCATTAATTAATTGTGTGGACACTTTTCTTCAAATTCTTTTTATCACATGGCTTTGTATGTTTCTTTGTCTCTTGTAGCTTCTGAACCAATAGGCTGTTACTTAGTAAATTTGACAGAAAGGTAAAAAATCTGAAATAAATTAACTCTTTGTGTTTTGTGAATACAAGCATCCAGGCAGAGAAGATAAATGTCAGTAACGCTCTCACTGAGACAAAGGATTTTAAATTCAGCTTTGCAGGGCAACACACACACAAAATCACAACTATAGAACAAAATTTCAGTCTTAGATTGCTCCATGGTACAAATCACAATAGTAAACCAGGCTCAATCATGCAAAAAAAGCTTCCCTTAATTCCATTGTTTTCAGGATAAATGTTAACAACAGTGTGTATGGTGTGGTTGTATAATGTAAACATATGTATATAATGAGAAAAGTAAACTAATGCAGGCCAGGATATCATTAGCCTTTTTTTCAGCAAAAGCACATTGCTGGATGATGTTCAACTTGGTGTCCACCAGGATCACCAGGTCCTTTTCTGCCGAACTGTTTTCCACATGGTAGACTCTCCACCATATAATGGTGCATGGGTTGAAATATCTGCTCCTTTATACAAATCATATGAAATATGGGGGAAAAACCAATCAGAAAATATAATAACATGAAGTGAATAACGTGTTAAAAAATTAATATTTTTTTTACCAAAAAAATTCAGTTTCTAAATTCCTTTTACTTTTTTGATTTTTTTACAACAAAATTCTGCTTTCATTTATATATTACTAAACTTTCAATTATTTTATCATCTTTAGTATGTTAGGATCTCAGGAATAATCATCTGAATGTTTATTAAAATTTACAGAATGATGAACTAAAACTATATCATTGCCTGTAGCACAGAGATTCTCATCTGCTCAAGGACAGGGAAATAATTTTACCAGATGTATGACCACTTAACTCATTTTCTGCCCTCTCTTATATCTAACCCAAGTGCATTTCTTGACCTTATATGTTGACAAACCCTTTTCGCAATGATTTATGTTTGTACAACCATTTCCATGCAGCCCTACAGTATTCTGATGTTTCTGGTACACATCTCAAAACATTGTAACATTGTTGTTTTCAATTTTAAAATGAAGATAGTTAAAAATTAAGATAATGTCTTTAAAGTTTGATTAATATTTAAATGAGGATTTATTCTGAGGTCAGAAACAAAGTGAGAATATTATTAATAATAATAACAATAATAAAAATAATAACGGTGACAACAACAACCTAAACTCATATGGAAAAGTAAAAATGAAAGTAGTAGCTTTACCAGAAGTTATAAGTATATATTGTAGTATAGCATTGCACTTCCTTGAGAGGTTTTTAAGAAGCACAAAGAATATTTACCTGGAAAATTAAGAAAAGATTTTTTTCAAGAAACCTTTAAAAAGGAAATATTTCTTTGAAAATAACATACTTTTTTATTTCAATATGCTTTTCTCCCTCCCTCAGAAGTATAATTATTACAAAATTACATTTGATAACATTTTAAATATATTTACATATATATATATATTTTCTTTAATCACTACATACGCTACTCGATCTCCAGAACTAGATTTAACTTCCGTTGAAACTCAGACTTCACAAAACTGGTATTTTTAAGGTTTCTGCAATTCATTTAAGTTTTTTACATATCCAAACCGCCTTTTTTAGTTTTGCACTACAAGTAGCGATGAACATATTAAATTCTATACATTTTAAGAAATTAAGATAGCTCAGTTTTCATGAAATTGTTGTAGAACATTTTCTTGCAAATATCTTCTAAATCATGAATACACATTTTATCAAATCTCTCTTGAGATAGTATATATGTAGCTTTTCCTCGAGTTTTAGTCATTCAGCATGTTTTCCTGGGAAGTCTGTTTGTATCTGCCAACCCATTCACAAGAAAGACGACTTGCATGGGTTAGGGAAAACTTATTTCCTAAAAAGAAAATATCAGTTCTAGTATTTAAAACATGAATTAAATACTCAGAAATTGAAAATATCTTTTTATTGTAACTTAAGCATCATTGTCATCATCACTAAAAATTGCTTACCTAATTTACCATGTAATTACCTGCTGTAGAAAAATAATGTTTAATAGCAAAAAAATATCCTGAGTTTCTTTTGATCAAAGTGATCGTAATGTGACTCAATATTCTCTATTTTTGGTGCAACTGAAAAAAAAGACAACTCTAATTTTGGAAGATGAAGAAGAGGGATAGAAATAATGCTATAACCCTGTAGTGGAAGCATAACCTCAATTTCTGTTTTATCCACTCTACCTTTGGAATAATTAGCTGGATAAAGTCTTAATTCTCACTTTTCTTTCATCTTAGATGAAGTGATTTCTCCCAAAGTTATAAGTAGTATTGTTTGTTAAAGTGGTTATATAATGCTAAAGTTCACCCAATTTGACTATACAAACTTTTTGCATCTTTTCAATGTGCTTAACATACTTCAGATTTGTCTTCCCAATAATCACTTGAGCAAGTATCACTATTTCTAGTTCTGTAATAGTAAATTAATACACATATTTCGATGTTTAACTTGAGACATAAGTAATCATAAAGAAAAAGAAAATTAACTGTATTTGTTTAATTGCTTTCCCAAGAAGTGAAAGAGATAATTTCTGTGGTAACACGGAAAGATCTTGTCATACAGATGTGCACAAGCAAGACAGTAGACAAATCATAAGAAAAAAAACCCCATCTGAGGCTAAAAAAGAAAAAAAAAATTTTTAAAACATACCCTTGGGTCATTATCACTATCTGCCAGCAGACTGAAAATACTGTGCCTCATTCAATGTGTGGAATTTATGATACTGCAGATACCATATGATGTGAAAACATGATGCATTTGCAAACTTACTTATTTAGGTACACCATCACTGAGTGTATACAATTAGTATGTAAAAATAAATTTTTGTTTTATCTTTCATATTTTATCAATGATAAAGTAATCCTGTTTAAAGATGTGAAAAATATGGGTAGAGGTGAGCCTATGAGACATGAAAATATGAGAGGCGAAAGAGTCTGTAGGGTTCTTGGAGCTAATCCTGGTGCAGTCTCATTCACATTATTTTCTGGTGATGTTCTCTGGAATTATCTTGCCCCAGAGCTATGCCTCGTACTGTCTTGGAATGAAATACTTGAAGTTGTCCATATAGCCAAGGAATGAGCTAAGAGCTAAGCAAGTGTCTAGTTCAAAGGACCAAAGCTCACTCACTGGCTCTCTTTATCAATGTAGATGCATCCAGATGTTTCATTCCTTGTATTCTGTCTATATATCTTATCTACTTGAAATTTATATGCAAGTTTATACATATGTACATATATATAACAGGTAAAAATTCTGATTTTTTAACAGAAAACATAACATTTTTTTAGAGGTTCAATCAGGTGCAATCATCTGACAAATTAATTATGTCTCTTAAAGCAAAGATTAAGTCTTCCCTTTTTGAACAAAGCAAAGATATTAAGAATGTTCCCTTACAGGATGGAGCCTCATTCTGCCCACATGTAGAACAGAGCAATGACTTTGAGGTGACCTGGAAGTAATAATGAACAGGATTTAATTGTTCATGCTTAGCTGTCTGGAGTAATTTTAAGAGCTATAGGTCTTGCTTCCAGTAGGTGCTCCAAAAAAGCCTTCTGGCCACTTGACCAGCCCTGTGTTTTATCTGCTGGCTCACATGGCTATGAGGTATTGCAAGCAACAGATGACAAATATGTTTAACAATCTACCCTCTGCTAAATCTACCCTCTGGGGCAGGATCCAGGTCATACACCCAAAGTTACACATTTAAGTGTCAGGAAGAAGGTGTCTCACCTTGTATTAAATCAGTAGAAATCCAGAGATAGATTTATTTACACAAAACCAAACAATCCTAAGATGCCCTAGGTCACCTAATACATCTGTCCAGGATGAGAGAAAATGACATATAACTTACAGGAGAACTATGTCATTCAGGAATCTGGAGGTCAGGAAGAATATCCCACAGGTTCTAAAACGGCACTAGTTTCCTACATTTGGGCAAGTGGATGAAGCCTTAGTCAGTGATTATATCTATTGACAGTTGTGGAATTTCAGACATCCACCACACACACAAAAAACTACATTCAGGTGAATTAATTTGGAACTCAGACCCATCTCTAGGAAAACAGTAACCAATGTCTGCTGTGATGATATCCCACAGGACTTCAGTGCTTGCTTTCATAGAATCATACAATTGTTTGGGTTGGAAGAGACCTTAAAGATCATCTAGTTCCAGCTACTCTGCCATGGGCAAGAACACCTTCCACTCAAAGACATGTGCACCCTGACCTTGAACATTTCTATGAATGGGACAGCCACAACTTCTCTGGGCAACTTGTTCCAGTGCCTCACCACCCTCACAGTAAAGATTACATACTAGGAAAAAATTCTAAGTCTACCTTTTTTCATTTTAAAACCATTACCCTTGTCATATTACTACATGCCCTTGTAAGAAGTCCCTCTCCACTTTAGGTACTGGAAGGCTTCTATAAGGTCTCCCTGGAGCCTTCTCTTCTCCAGGCTGAAGAACCCCAACTCTCTCAGCCTGTCTTCACAGGAGAGGGGCCTTCTCATTATCTTTGTGGCCTTCCTCTGGACTTGCTCAAGCAGGTCATGTCTGTCTTGTGTTGAGGGTTCCAGAGCTGAATGTCATACTCCAGGTGGGGTCTCACGAAAGCTGAATAGAGGGGGAGAATGACCTCCCTCGACCTGCCGGTCACACTTCTTTTGATGCAGCCCAGGATACAGTTGGCTTTCCGGACTGCAACAGCACATTGCTGGGTCATGTTGAGCTTCTTGTCAACCAACACCCCTAAGTCTTTCTCCTCAGGGCTGCTCTCAATCCATTCTCCACTCAGCCTGTATTTGTGCTTTATCCTTGTAAAGTCATGTTAGCTGGCACACTGGAGAAACTAGAGAATTTTTTTACTAAATATGCAGAAGAGAGAGAGGTGATCCATAAACCAGTGAAAGCTTCTCTCCCCTTTTATTCTCCTAGCTGTGAAACAGTGAAAAAGGAGCGTTTAAACCCACCAGCCCTCCTAAGCAGTGATGCAAGAAGACAAGTGTACTGTTTCACAGAGCTTTCTGTTCTTCTTAAAGAATGTTTGAACCTTTGCTAGGTACTAATTGTGGGTTGGTTATACTCTCTGAATCCCACACTGACATCCCCCCCTCTATGTATCCAAACCAGAACAGCTATTGCTGCTATTTTGGTTCCTTCCTAACTAGCCATCAGGATTATTTTTATCATACAGACATGAGTAAAACCCCAGATCTTTTCCCAATGTGAGGTCAGGGTGCCGCTAAACACCTAGGGAACAGGAGGTCACATCCCTTGTCTTGCAGTATAGACATAACCAGCATGAAACAGATTTGGCATTTAAATAGATAATGTGTACTTTTTTGGTGTTTCTGTTATTCTTCCACCTAAAGTATCAAAAAGACTGCAAAACTGAGGAGCTTCCACTGTTCAAAATATATGTCATGTTAAGATTTTGAACCCAGGATTTAGAAGCTTTTCACCTGGTAATTATGTAGCTGTGATAGGTGAAAGGAAAGCAAGCAAAGACGACAGTGTGAAATACAGAGATTAAAAGAGATGATTAAGACATTTTTTACTTCAGGCTTGATTCAATAGCTCTGGGGAATCTGATGCTTCTTTAATGAGTGCTGCTGCTCAGCCATCTTACTTCTGCCTAATAAGAAAAATAGGTCCAGAGAGATCAGTTCAAAGATAAGTGCTTCAAAGATGCATTCAAATGTTGCATTTAAAACCATTTTTACCTCAGCTTCCCTAGTCTGTCTCCATGGCATTTTTTTCTTCTGTCATCTAGTATTCTTGAGCATGAACTGTGTGGAAGGCTTGAAATTAACAGTCACATTATGCAGAGAAATATTCCTTGGCCAACTTTTTCAAAGAAATATGCTTCCCTGAACTTAATGTCTCTGTCTATATTTAACGTCTCTCTTCCATTAGTTTTTGCCTCCCGCTCCACTATCTGCTTGTTTCCCTGCAGTGACAACTGGCAACTTATATTTCTAGTGGCCAGGCAGCAGCACTGGTGGCTTGTTCAGTATACATCTTCCAAACCTATAAAATTATTCCCCATTCCCTTCCTGCTCCATTTTGTGCACAGCAGAATTGTGCTTTTGTGTAATCTGTAGTCAGGATGTGCTCCAGATGCTCTGTATGAAAATATGATTGATCATTCAGTTACAACCTTTCTCTCAGCTCCTTAATAACAGGGTTGTATCCCTGTCTGAGAGTTCCACAGATACATGTACAAAAGCATATAAATATATGAAGAACTGTACCTTTTCAAATATTTTAAAAATAAAGAAAAACTTACCTTTACAATCATCATCCTGTAGACATACAAACCCAAGAAAATATCTAACTAGAAAGGATTTATGGACTCTGCCCTAATGGTAATTTGGTTTGTTATTTTGACATCTACAGATTTCAAGATATATTGTTTATATATTGCTTTTAAGACAGCTACTTTTTTTTTTTCCCCCTTTTTTCTCAAAGGGGAATGAAGTGCTGGTCTTACATACTAAATTCTGATTCATCCAAAGACATTAATTAACCTTAGGCTATCCAGGCATATATTGACCTGCAGGTATCTTGCTAATTTCATTAGTTTGGAGTTTGTCTACGTAAGGGAGCAAAGCTGTACTTTAACAATTCTGGTAAGTGATGCTTTCAGTATACAGTAATTCTAGAAATGGCATTTTTAGGCTGAAAATGCTGATCTGCTAGCTTCTATAAAATCATTCTCAAAAGTGCTGCCTTAAAAAGGCACAGCTTCTGGGAATGACTGCTTAAATGCAAGACTTGAAAGGATAGTACGAACAGAATTTGAACTAAAAAAGGTTAGCTCTCAGGAAGCTTTGGACTGACTATAAAATTCTATCTGCCTAGTCTTATCTTCTGTATGTATGATGTAATAACATCAGTTATCAAAGTATGATTGTGACTAAGACTCCTAAAACTTCTATAAAATATTGATTTGAAATATTTTATATATTCATCATTGATAATGCACTGTAATCTTTTAAAATCAATTGTCTACAATGTCATCTTAAAACATTTTTACTGTATTTAATCTTACTGTATTAAGATAATTGCATACATTAAGAAAAAGTGTTGTATTGCAGTCTGACTTTTATTTACACAAGTCTTGCAGTGACAAACATTACCGTGACACTTGTGTCTAATGACAGGTTTCTAAACAACCAGATAGGTCAGACTTTATATAATATCATCACCTATTTAACATCCACACTACTGCAGCTGCAAGCCAGTCTATCTCTCACAATAAGGGATTTTGGATGTAGATCTACCTTCTGTGAGGCAAGAAATCTTGCCCACAGTCAGTAAAAACTCCAGAAAGCAGAGGCAGCTGATCACCACTATGAAGACCTAATAATCTGCAACAAATCTTTAACCTGTGACAAAAATTCTTGCTGTAATAAACTAGAAAAAGTTAATCAAATCCAGACAAAACCATAAACGTATACAGTATAATACACAATTTGTCATGGTGCTGCACTGTTGTACTCATACTGCACCTGGCTGGATTGAGCCTACTACATCACATATAAAAGACAAATGCCAGGAGAATATTTCTATTCAATTTTTCTATTTTATTATAGATGAACATGTCTTCTTAATTCCCTCCCCCACTTTTTCTTTTCCTTTTTTTCTTTTCTTTCCTTCGCCCCACTACAGAATGGAGAAATATGAACCTGTGGATTTATCATGAACTTCAGGGGAAAACAGTTACTATGTTTCCCATGAGTGTGACTGCATTTGCTTTCTTGGATTTACTTCCATGCTGATGGCCATGGCCAATTGAAGGAATGAAGAGAGGAGATGAGCAGACTGCACCATCTGTGATGATTGATACAGTCTTCATAGAAAATCTACAATGCCAAGAATCCATGTCCTGTGTTGCAAAGGATCAAGAAGTGGAGAAAGTCCCCAAAGGGGCAGTTGACAGAAACTCACAAGATTTCACCTGCAAGGAGCCCTGACAGGACCGAGAAGTGGGCTGACAAAAATCACATGAAGTTCAATAAAGTGAAGTGCAAAGTCCTGCACCTGAGGAAAAATAACCCTGTGTGCCAGTATATGGTGGAGAACCTACCATACAGAAAACAGCTTGGCAGGAAAGGACCTGAGGGTGCTGGTAAACACCAAGTTGAACATCATCTGGCAATGTGCTTTTGCTGCAAAAAAGGCTAATGACCTCCTGGCCTGCATTAGGCAAAGTATTGGCAGCAGGTTGAAGGAGGTAATCTTTCCCATCTACCCACAACTGTCAAGGCCACATCTGCAGTACCATTTCCAGTTCTGGGTTCCTCAGTACAGGAGAGACATGGACACACTGGGGAGAATCCAGCAAAGGGCCACAAAGATGATTAAGGGACTGAGGCATCTCTCCTACGATGAAAGGCTGGGAGAGCTGGGACTGCATAGTCTAGAGGAGAGAAGGTTCAAGGGGGGATCTTACCAATGCATACAAATACCTACCTGAAGGGAAGGAGCAAAGATGATGGAGCGAGGCACTTTTCAGTGGTACCCGGTGACAGGACCAGAGGTAGTGAGCACACACAGAAAGACAGGAGAATCCCTCTGAACATCAGGAAGCACTTATTTGCTACAAAACTGACTAAGCCCCGGCACAGGTTGCCCAGAGAGCTTGTGTGTTGCAGCACTATCAAAACTACCAGGCTGCAATAAGTCTTCTACTGTCCCATACCAGCCCTCTCATGCCTCAGCACCACCATCAATCTCACACAAGGTTTCAGTGGTTCA
>JAVJGI010000014.1:49234512-49255066 GCA_035590275.1 Ibycter americanus | reverse complement strand
TCCCTCCTCCTCAGTGGGAGGGCTCCTCCCACTCTTGCCATGCTCCAGCATGGGGTCTCTCCCATGGGAGACAGTCCTCCATGAACTTGTCCAACATGAGTCCTTCCCATGGGTTGCAGTTCTTCATGAACTGCTCCAGTGTGGGTCCCTTCCACAGCGTGCAGTCTTTCAGGAGCAGACTGCTCCAGCATGAGCTCCCTCATGGGGTCTCAAGCCTTGCGCTCAAATATGTTCCAGCATGGGCTCCTCTCCCTGTGGGCCCACAGGTCCTGCCAGAAGTCTGCTCCTGCGTGGGCTTCCCGTGGAGTCACAGCTTCCTTTGGGCATCCATCTACTGCAGCATGGGGTCCTCCATGAGCTGCAGATGGATATCTGCTCCACTGTGGACCTCCATGGGCTGCAGGGGAAAAACTTGCCTCACCGTGATCTTCATCGTGGGTTGCAAGGGAAGATCTGCTCCAGCACCTGGGGCACCTCCTCCCTCTCCTTCTTCACTGGCCTTGGTATCTGCAGAGTTGTTGCTCTCATGTATTCTCACTCCTGTCTTTGGCTGCAGTTGCTGTTGTTGTGCAAGTTTTTTCCCCATTCCTTAAATATGCTGTCCCAGAGGTGCTACCACCATTGCTGATTGGTCTAGCCTTGGCCAGCAGCAGGTCCATCTTGGATCTGTCTGGCTTTGGCTCTATCAGACATGGGGGAAGCTTTTAGCACCTTCTTACAGAAGCCACTCCTGTTAGTCCGCCCCGCTACAAAATCCTTGCCATCCAAACCCAATATAACTTCACACTATGTCCATAATATTTTCAAGCAAAGATGACCATTTCAAATCATCCAATTTCTTATTCACAAACACTAGGAAAGTAAATCCATAAATTCTCAATAATTACTGGGACCTTTGAATCCTCTGCTATTTTTATCAAACACTATACTATGGCCAGAATATATTTGTATGAAATCAAATTATAGAGTAAAGCATTCTGAGTGTGCATAACAATCAAAGTTGCAGCTTCTGAGCTCACTTTTTCACAGGCCTTTAATAGTGTAGGCATACTTAGTAAATTTAACCTACTCTCAGTCTCCTAAAGAGAGTCTGAGATGGAGACTAGAAACTCTGTTTCTTGTTTCTTAAATTTGTGGGCTTCACTTTAAAAGCAGCTAGAGACAATTTCCCTGTTCTTCCAGCAAACAGCACTACCACCTATTTGTAGGTTTACTACCCCTTAACAATTGTGTTTGAAATCTACTTTTGATTTGGAATGCAAATTTATTCTTGGCGTTATATACCTTCCCATTCTCATGCCAACACTGTTCATTTACTTACATTGGTCCTCTTTATTCCTTGATGGTAATTCTGCAACTATATTTATTGGCAGCAGTGAAGTTTTCTCTCCACCTTTGTTTTTCTGGTCTTAACAACACAAGTGTTTTTTGGGCCATGAGTACTTTCTACAGTGGATGATGATGCAGAAAGCACTGAAGTTGCAATTGACTGGAATTTCTCCAGAACCAGAAGATCACAGAATCACAGAATGGTTGAGGTTGAAAGAGACGTCTGGAGGTCATGTGCTCCAACCACCCTGCTCAAGCAGGGCCACCTTGAGCAGCCTGCCCAGGATGATGTCCAGGTGGGTTTTTTAATATCTCCAGGGACTGAGACTCCACAGCCTCTCTGGGCAACCTGCGCCAGGCCTCAGCACCCTTGTAGTAAAAAACTGTTTCCTGATGTTCAGAGGGAACCTCCAGTGCTTTTGTTTGTGGCCTTTGCCTCTGGTCCTGTCACTGGGAACCACTGAAGAGATAGTATCACAAATATGCATCATTGGATGAGGATACCAAGGTGCTCAAAAAAGTAAGTTCTGATCCACAAGCACAGTGCCAGTCTAAGAAAGCAAACCTGTTTTCAGAATTAATACAATGTCTACAAGATGGCTTTTCTGCATAAATCAGATTTCTATACTGCTGTCTGATATTTGTTATAGACATTCTCTTACTCTTGTGTCATATCTTGGGCTCTCTTTTTTTCATATCATCTTAATAGATCTCTCAAATTCATCTATAAGTTTCAAAATATGATAGTATATATCAGTCTGAAATTTCTTCTGAAATAGCATGTTATATATCCTCTTTTTGCATTGCTTATTATTATTGTTTCAGTACCTTCACTGTTTACCCTGTAAAGAAAACAGTCACAGCCTGCCCAAGAAAAACTGGAATCCTGATGCTGCAGAAATATGTGTGTTTTCTCAACCTATCTTGGACATTCCCAGTTGCCACAAATGAAACACAGAGTAAAACAGATTCTTGAGGATTTGTGGAACTAAGCCTTTACTGCAAAAGGTTAAAAGTTTTTTAAAATCAAGGACCTTTTTGAAAAATCTTGTAGTTTCAAATGTAAAGCAACAGGTCAGAATCACAAAAACTTAAAAGTGAAGAGAGAGACAAAAGTATACTGGTATCCATGTGGGCATACACATATCCAGAAATGAGTTCCTCTTAGTGGGCTCACTGACAAGGAACTATTTGCAGAATTCTGTCATATCAGAATTATGTAGCACCGTATATGTTAGTGTACATACAGTGTATTTTGTAGTGTGTGCATCAAACCCCTTTTGTATTATATGCCATTTCTGGGGTTTTAGCAAAATTATGGATGTAAATCAAATGCTGCTGTCTGATGCTAAGGGCATCAAAACTCTATATGAATTAACTGACATTATGTGTTTAAAAATTTTGAAATGGTGCTAACTCACTTTTCTAAAGCCTTTCTTACTCTGTCTTTTGAGAGATGACATTGTTTATTCCTTTTCAAGTTGCCTTACCAGCTTTTCCTGGTTTTATGTTATTTTAATAATAAATATACAGGACAGAGTATGAACTTGACAACTCAGATTTCTGCAGAAATATGAACAGATAAATACAGCTCTGTGTTGACATTAGCAGTAAGAACCTCCTCTTAACTGTCTTTGCTTCATGGGGTTTTTTTGGTTTTTATTTGGATTTTGGGAAGCGTAGGGACTTTCAAGAGTGTCTATGTAACAGAAGAGCACAAGTTCCAGTATATCGCTTAAGATGTTTCTGCATCATGTTTGGAAAAAAATTTTCCATGGATATATCTGAAAGATCCTTCTAAAAGATCTTATTAGCTGAGGTCTGGCATAACACTCCAGAATTTAGGCAATTCTATAGCAATTTATCGATATGTAACCTCTGTGCATTGAAGTCCCAGATTCCCTCTAATCTGGAAATTCATTTTATTTGTTTGACTTTATGTAAGAGGACCTAATTTATCGCTTCTTCTTAGTGTTTCTTTTTGTTGTTGTTCAAGACAGTTTTTTCTATTTTTGTTGAAGTCTGAATTGTTTCCATTTGAAGTGCACAGGCTTATTACTGTTATTTCCATATTACGTAGGTCTTTTTGTTAGAATTATATCTGCCCTTTCAGTCAATCATGATGGACGCAAAAAGTGTGTTCATTAATGCTGTGCTCTTCTGCTAATAGAGCAAAGACAAAGTTCAAATGTTCATCCTACCCAGTCTTTATTATCTCCATTATTGTTTCATTTCAAAAAGAAATATTTGTTTGGGTTTTTTAGTTGAAACGAAGAAGGCTTTTCATCAGGTTTGACTGTTCTATTCATGTTATTCCACTGGAGACTTCTTTAGCCCTTCTACACAATTTCATTGTAAGTAATACTTACACTTAATGTAAACAACACTTAAATTATGCTTATTAGTTCTAGAACATCAATATGTCAATTGCACAGTAACTCATGATCAGAAGGCGGTTTTGTGACTGGTATAATGACTACTAAATTACACAGACTACAAAATACCTAGCTATACACATAGCAAAGAACCTATACTGCTGCAAAACTCCCCAAACCTAGCTATATATATAGCCATTGTGGTAAATCCATACTTACTATAATCAGAGGGAAAAAAAGAAAAAAAGCCCCCCAAAATGTTAGGTTGTTAAAATAAGCACTCAGAAAATAAGACAACAAACATTTCAACCTTCCAGTCAATCTTTTTTTTTCTTTTTGTCTACTTAAGAGATTGTATTTAAACTGTTAAGTACTATTTCCACAGAGTAGGTGGGAAGAAGGGAGAAATTGAAAACTGTTAGAGTAAGATAAGAACGATCTTGATTAATCTTTGTAATATGTGGGAAAGATGTAGTAGCTGAGAAAATAAAGGGATTTATCTACCATAATTGGTGCAGGTACAATTTAAACTAGGAAGAGAGTCCCTGATAGTCAAGAGAAAATAAACACCTCCAGAAGATGATTCATCTCATCTGAAACAGGTTTGATGAATAATCCTTTGGAGGTGATTATCTCTATTGATTAGAAATAAAGCTCCAACAATTTGCTTTAACTTCAATTTCCAGTTTAGATGGATCTCAGCCTAAGAGAGGCTACAGTATGAACCGGGTAATATTTCAGATTAAACTAATGCTATGTGACTGATTCATTCAGATTACTGTAAAGCTCTTGAATTCACACTCGCTTTAATTAAGGCTATCCAGATGAGGTCAGAATGCTGCAGATGTTTTTTCAGCATTGTTTCTTGCTCTAGGAGGCAGAAGCTTAAAAAATATATGATGGTCCCAGTCCAAGTGCAGTTCTCATGCTGGGGTTATTTTGTGCAATTGGATGTAGACCTGTGTTACCATGAGGGCTGATGACACAGTCCTCAGAGAGATATTCCACAGACAGATGACAAGATGACAAAACCCTTGGAAGAAGGGATTTCAGGGCTAATGCCCTCCAGGTCTGGGATCAGTTTTGCTTTCAGTGATTCCCCTACAGTGGAGCATTACTGTATCCTGAAAATTATCATTACTTACAAACTAGCCCTAGAAAACTCTGCCCTTTCCATTCTATAAGTTCTACAGATTGTGTCCTGTGGACTTTGGCTTTCTAAAGATGCTGTCATATGGCTTCTTGTGTAACAAATACAGGTCACACCTGAGTAAAACTGAAGGCAAAACTTATAGGAAAGGGCAAGATGGTTACCATCTGAATAAAAATTTGCTACCACGTCACACACCACTGGAAACCTTTAATGTCCAGCTTTCCACTGCAATTGGTTCTCATCTTATGTGGTCCATCAAGTATTTTAAGTTCGTCTCTCAGATTATGCCAATAAATGGGTATGCACCAACCAAGACAGAATACTTTTATCATTTATAATACCTTCAAATCTACATCTAAAAACTGACTAGCTGAGGTCCTCACAAATCTCAAGATGCCTCCCATCCTGAAAATGAAAACTGAAAACATTTGTAAATATACCAATTTTAGATTGGTATCACTACTACAGAAATGTAAAGAAAGGTGAGAAATTTGCTGTTGCATAGGGAGAAAAATAACTGATACACTAAATATATTTTCCCCCTCATGTACTCTATACCTCTCTTTACTTCAGTTTATCACTGTGTTTTTAATTTATTTAAATTCACACAGGTTATTCAAACATTCTGCAAATGCCAACCGACAAAATATATGCTAATGCATACTTTCCCACTTAACACACAGTGAACTTAGGTCTCAATAGTTCCTTACTTTTAAACCTAAGCCATATTTATATTCCAGTGAAATCCTGTGGCAGGAAAGGCTGTCCCTCTTCTGTCTCCCTAGTGCCTAATTATCAACTGAAAGGATAGAAGTTTGTACTTTTTTTGACTGCAACAGAGGTAAATTACTTCACAGTAGCTGCTATGCTGCTGTCTTGGATTTGTGACCAAACCAGTGTTGATAATACACCAGTGTTTTAGATACGGCTGAGCAGCGCTTACACAGTGTCAAGGCCTCTTCTGCTTCTCACCTCACCCACCAGCGAGCAGGCTGGGGGTGCACAAGAAATTGGGAGGAGACACAGCTGGGACAGCTGACCCCAACTGACCAAAGGCATACCCCAGACCATATAATACAGTGCTCAACAATAAAAGCTGGGGAAGAAGGGGGGACGTTTGACCTTAGGGTGTTTGCCTTCCCGAGTAACTGCTACTCATGATGGAGTCCTGTTTTCCTGGAGATGGATGAAAACCTACCTGCCAATGGGAATTAACGAGTGAATTCCTTGTTTTGCTGTGCTTGTGCATGTGGCTTTTGCTTTACCTATTAAACTGTCTTTATCTCATGATTTTTGCCACTTTTACCCTTCCAATTCTCTCCCCCATCCCACCAGAGGAAGAGTGAGTGAGCTGTTGTGTGAGCCTGAGCTGCCTAGTGGTGTTAAACCACTAGAGTTTGGTTAAATCAGAGAAATCAAAAAATAGTAGACTGGATGCATTACCTTCTATAGAGCAATACTTTCTTCAGAAAGTGACAAATATTTGTGGTCTGGATTTTTGGATATTTGGAGAGGCCCATTCTGCTTGGAAGAGTAGAGGATAATAAAAGGACAGAAGTGAGAGTTCTGTGGATGGAAGAGGATGGAGGATGGGAGAGAGAAACTCTTTTTACTAGAAGATCAAAACAAGACTTTAAACTGGAGTTGAGTGATGAATAGAAAATAAAACATTAAACTAAACTAATATTATAAAATGTGAAGGATTGTTCAGCCTTAAAAAGAAGGCTGGGGGGATTTGTTGGAGAGCTGTTCATGCTAATAAACTGCTGGGAAGACAAAAAAAGACATTTCACCTTTGGTGGCTTCTCTGACTGGGGAATTTGCAGAAGTTGGCAGTGCTATGATAAGATCCTCTTAGACTCCCATCAGCGACCTCTGCAAGATTAACTGTAGGGTTTGTGCTTCATTTAGGAAAGAGTTGAGGGGGAAGTAACAACTTCTTCAATAATCACTTAATCTATGTGTAAGTGTATTCAAAACATAATGGATTAAAAAGTCCTCTGCATCTGAGATGGCCTGAAACAATTCTTTAACCATCAAGCATAAGTACCCTAAATTTAGAAAAGAGGGCACTGAAGGTTTGCCCTCTGAAGGAAAAGGTAGTTCCTAACACTTATTTAAAAGTGAATGGTCTTGACAGAGGAGCCATTTCTTATGTTAATCATCATATTGCTCATTCTGTGCAAGCCTGGCTCTGTTCCTCTGAGACAGGAGGATTGAATGCAAAATCACTTTTCTGCTCCTCACCTCTTTCCTCGCCCTCTTATGAATTCCCATTAGACTCCCTTGAAGTAGCCTCTTGAGAGTTCTTTTAAGTGAATCCTGATCTTGGGATCAATGAGTAGCATTTAATGTGATTAGAGCATCTCTTCATACAAAGATATACTTCCACATTGCAGGTGTAATTTATTTATTTTTTAATATAGTCTTCTCTTCCTTCTCCAGAGATATTTAGTGTGGGTGGGGCTTTTGTTTGTTTTGTTGTTGTTGTTGTTTTTGTTTTTCTTCTCAAAGATATATGACTGACCTGAAACTCTGAAACAAAGCCACTAATCCAGGATAATGTGGGACTTTCACAATTCCTCCAGAAAATTTAACTAATTCAATGAAACAATTGAATTTTAAGACTAGATTGTTGTTACGAACATTACAGATGCATCACTTACTTATTCAAACCTAACTTTTTCTTAAAACTTCATTGTCATCAATGTTCATACTCTGTGAAGTGGAGCTTTCTACTTGATTTGGGTCACTCAAGATGACAGAGGGAGAAGTTAGGGCAAAATGATATGCCTTAAATTTTGTCCTCTATTTGGGTAGGTCAGCATCCTAGATAAGAACTGTAATCACACAAGATCATTAAGATATTCAAACATGGAAAAAGGGACCATCACTTTGATCCCCTTTTTATGTTCATGTTGATGCAACTCTGTGCTTCCCTCAGATTACCAGTATCAAATACTTTATTTGGTGGGCTGCAGAGTAGCCTTCTCATTTCCTGGGCAACTACTCTGGCAACCTCTGAATGAGGATTCAGAGTGAAACACTTCAGAGAGTGAGAAACTGGGGTCCTCATCAATATATGCAAAGAATATATCAACTTTAATGCTAGAGGTTTTCTTTCTTTTCTCAGTAACTAACCGATGGGACTAGGAAGGACTACCAAGCCTGATAATAAAGCTTACTGTGGAGATTGTCCTTCAAGGCTCTTCCATCACGTCAGTATGACTGAGAATTTTCTTGCCTTCAGTTTCTAGGACCTGGTTCTGGTTCATAAACTAACTTTTGCGTCTGGGTAAAATAATATCCTCCCATGTAACTTGCTGCCCAAAGGTAACTGAAAAGGAAAAGAAAGCAAGAATGCCAGTGCTTACCGGTGAAACCCACTCCCATGACACACACCCCAATGAGCAATACTGCAACCTTGTATTTGCATCCCTACCTTGGATGCTATCACTTCAGAGTTGTTATCCCAGCATCACTGGCTAGAGAAAATCTTGGATATCACTGTGGACAGCAAACAGTGAGCACTTAGAAAGCAAATCAAACTGAAAAATGAAAGATGGTAAATGGAAAACTAGCTGTCTGATAGGCAGTTGATGTTCCCACGTTGGACAGCAGTCTATGGGGTGGGAAAATTGGCAGAAAGTTGTCAGGTACTTCCCAGGGCTATAAAATAAAGTTTTCTCAAGCCATGAATGAAAGGATGAATAAAAGAAAAAGGAAAAATAAGAGAAGGATTTATTCAAGTGAAGTTCTAGAAAGAAGGAGTTACAGTTAGTACATCTGTACTCATACATTACAGAAGAAGGAAGTTTATAGGATGTGGAAAAGGGACAGGCCACTTGGGAGGAATATAGGAATGCTGTCAGAACATGCAAGGAGGTGATAAGGAAACCTAAGGCCCATCTGGAATTTAATCTAGTAAGGGATGTCAATGAAAATGAGAAGGGCTTCTTAGAGTACATCAGTAGGAAAAGGATGGCTAGGGAAAATGTGGGCCCACTGCTGAATGAGGTGGGTGCCCTGGTGACAAAGGACACAGAGAAAGTGCAGTTATTGAATGCTTCCTTTGCTTCAGTGTTTACTGAAGTAAAACTTAATTTTTTTCTTTATCCAATAGCTGATTATTTCAGAAGAAAGGACAGTCATAATTACTCGTGGTGTCTTGCTAAAATGAAGGCCAACAGCTAGACAATTATCTTTCTGAAGAGAAAGTTTCTAGATGGGCCAAAGGCAATTTCCTTCTATATTCACCTGAGCAAAGAAAATGTGAATCTCAGTCCTTGAAAGGACTTTCCTGAAAGGAAAACCTCTGTCTGTTTTAGACTGCAGAGAAAAAATTGATGTCATCTCCTTGGGGGAAGGAAGGTACACACAGCAGAAGAGAATTGTTGATACATACAGGTTTATGTATGCCAAGAAAAGTAGTGTGTGTGTAACTAAAACAACATTTGTGAGATCAGATGATAGCGGAGACAACGGAAGATGTTGGAATCTACCCATGAAAATTGAAGACTACGAAATAATACAAGCAAATATGTCTGTTAATATGCATGCAAGTAAGTGTTTGCTAGATCAGAGCAGTCATGAATATTCAGATTATTATCAGATGCTTTAAACTTGTAAATATTTAACTTACTAAGTTGTTCTAGTTTCATGTTTTCATTTTCCATAAACTGTTTGCTGTTCATTACTTGTTTTATGTTATAAAGCAGAAATTTCAGTGTTCTATCATGCAGTTCAAATAATGCTGTATAGAGTCCAAGTAATCAATTTATGAACACTTTATGAGCAACCCACAGAACAATTGCTCTTCTCATAAAGTTTGAATGCCAATGAACAAAAGACATCACAAGCTTTAAGACTACCTTGCACATAACAGTACTAAATAGTTTTAAAGAGCTAGATTCACTAGTACTACTTGACCAGTTTTAATTGCAAGGAATCTGACTTTCTTTTCTTTGTGCGGGAAAAGAACTTCACATCTTTCAGATCACAATGTCAATTAACAGATGCCTTTTGTATTTGGAGGATTGTTTCATTTTTTTCCCTGGAGCATCCTGTATTGGAAGAGCAAGGCCTCTTCCCCAGTGGGACATACCCCAGTGTCTTACAAGGATAGGTTCTGCTCTGGTCTAAAATCTGTCACCTTTGTAAATGATGTGTGATGAGATGTACTGCACAGAACAGTTCCAATGGGGATAAATCTGTATCTGTATACAGGCCAAGTAATCAAAGCAACTCACAGTACAAATAATATTTAAGATATTTAAATGCTTATGAATGACAAAAAGTCATAGAATTTAGGATAGCTTGTTCATAAAAAGTTAAAATATGAAAAAAGTACACGTGTACAATGGGAAAAGCCACATGTGAGAGGTGCCCTTCCTCATCTGGCTGTACAGTGATAGTCTTGCCTTGAAGAGCAATGAATTCTTGCTCCAGAGAAGGGAGTATCTGTACATCAGCCTAGAAACAGCACCAGCAGCAGCAGACAATGTTTCTGTCACTGTAGCAAGGGGAGCTTGAGGTTGAGTACAGATTGCCATACAGTTGCTGGACATAGTTTTGTTGCACGCAGTTGTAGTGTGGACCTTGTATGCAAATGTCCAATTACTCCTTGTCTAGACTGTGCATGCTCTGCAGAAGTAGTTTGCAAACACCCTCTGAGGTTTCACTGTGGAGGCTCTTGCTCATCCACTTGCAGGAAACGTCTTATATTCTGTTCCTTTTGCACAGTGAATCTACATCTCTTATATGCTGACCCTAAGACAATTTTGCATCAGTGAGTGTTAACCGACCTGAAAGTAGTGAAGATTATGTGTCTGCAAATAATTCAAAGAAAAAGCAGAACCATTGCTGGGAAGCTGTTCCACCCTCTGAACAGGCTACAATCCTTAATACAGCCTAATTTAAATACAGATTTTAAGATCACATAGCATGGATAAGTTCCAAAAGCAGAGAAGGGTGTAAACCGAAGTGTCAACCAGCACTTCTGGCTCTTGAAAAGACAGCTTGAATCAAAGTGAGAGACTCTGAAAAGCATAAAGGCTGCCCGAGGAGGGAAACGTCAGAATGTATGTCACATGGGAGTGCAGCTTGCTGGTACTTGCAAGACCAATTCTTATCTCAGGAAGGAATAAGCTAAAGAACAGTGACTCTGATGGAGGTCAGCACAAGCTGGAACACTTTCCCTGGGAAGTGGGTAACAACATCAGTGAACCCATAGCCCTGGTCCTGAGTGTGTTATGACCTTTAATATGAGACAAAAGAAAATATGAACAGTTATTAACATTACAAGCATTTGAGAGTGCTTCCAGCTGTAAGGGTCTGAAATGAGTGTGGAAAAAAATATGTCACCTGAGACATCGTAGTTCCCATTGCTGTCAGGCACCACTAAGATGATGCATGAAATAGGTAAGCAAATTATCAAACCCAACACACTCTTTAAATCCACATTTATTGTAAAAGACAACTTCTTTCATTACGAATAAACAAATTCATTAAAAATGAGTTTACATCAGTCAAGTAGGGTGAAAACAGCTCAGCCAAAATAATAATTTTAAGTGAATATGTGTATAGCCCTTCTTGCACTTAAATACTGACGAAAGTTATTGAGCCAGATCCTCAGCTAGTGTAACTGACTTAGCTACCCTCACTTTGTTTGATCAGTGGTTATTCGCACAAGCCACATGTCTGGGTCACTGTATAGACAGATGTGGTCTGGGCTAAAAAGCAGTTCGTAAGGTTGCTGTCTGCTGATTTAACCATTGCTTTCTCATGGATCAGATGATAGGTTTGTGGATCATTTGGGAAAATAAATTCAAAACTTATTTTTGTTAGCTTTTGTGCAAGAACCATAAAATCTTATTGCTATAATGTTCATAAAAAGGACCTGAGCTAAACCTTATGAAGTTTCCCATTGATCTCAATGGGTTTTGTAGCCTAGAGGGAAAGAACATAATCCTGCATGAAGTGAAAGAAATTCAGATACAGATTTTATGCACCTATAAATGGATATAGTAACTTCCTAGTTTATTTTGTAAAAGTTGCTAAGAATTTAAAGTCTCTTTAATTTATTGCGTTTTATTTCTTTTTCTCTGAGGCAAACAGCATTGCAAAATAAGCCTTTTACGGAATGTATGAGCATAACAAAACAGAACAATTATTTGAAGTACAAAGCATTGTAATGGGATTTTTACATGTGTACTATCTGTTGCTGAATACCTGTTAGAAGCATTAAGAAATATATTAAAAATAATAATAAAAAAGAAGAAGAAATTATATAATTCTTTTGCATCCAGTGCATTCTATAGCAACTAGTGATCAGAAAAATTTTCTTTGTTCATTCGTTTGTTCAGGCTATTATTCCAGTTTCAGTTGTGTGGCTCTATTACAGCTACAGAATGAATTCTAGTATTGTTGTTAGGTTTATTGGCTCCAATCTTACAACTTCTTACATAATATGTAGTTTTATAATTGCTTCAATTTAAAACAGATAACATTTGTATTTCACAACTTACATTGGTGGCTTATCCTGAGTAAATAATTATTACATATATTTTAGATTGTCAGTTAGCATATGCTGTCATAATCATGTCCACCATTAAAAAACAGAATGAGTGTAGACTTTGTACCAGTACTAGTAAATGTGGGTGACAGTTTTTTCAAGATTATTTGCTTTGCTTTGAAATTGTTTTATCCATAGGAATAGCAGTGAATCCTTGCTAATAATTCCAGATAAGGACTTTTAAAACTTAGCTGTTAGAAACTAGATTAAAAAAAATATTTGACCACAAGCAAATGGAATTTATCACTTTAACAGAAAACAGTATTACAGGGAAGCTGACTGGAGCTGCAATAAAAAGCGGAAATACAAGGATGTGAGAAACAAGTGTAATGTGCAAACGTGCAAGGTTAGTACTGAAATTTTAAATATTAGATACCTTTCATAAAGGTAAATAGAATCAAGAGTTAAGCGTGTAGATATTGTACGCAGGCCATATACTTCCTCTAGGCCATTTCCCTCTTCACTCAATAAACACACAAAGAAGAGAAGAAGAAGATGAGAGGAGAGGAGGGAAGGGGATGGGAGGGGAGGGGAAATGAACAGTCCAGTGGGCAGGACTACATACAGTGGAAACAGTTACCTTGATTCTCGGTCCTCTTCCAGCTAAAGATTTTCATACCTATAAATTTCCATTACACATGGACTAGGATGTTTTGGATAATCAGGGCATACTTTATTCCAGCAAATTAATATGAGGCACAGCACAGCAGAAATGGCAAGATTTTAAACCAAAACCAGAGTTTTGGAACTGTGTTATAGTGTGTGCAGCATTAACGTAGGAAATCAAGTGCCTACTTTCAGAATTACCTGTATCTCCTGTTTTTTGGGAGGGAAGGTTGGGTTTAGGTTATTTAGAGTTATATTTTTTTCAATCATTTTTATTTCAGAAGAAATGCATAAAGTGTACTGAAAAGAGGGACTGGAACCCTGGCTTCTCAATGGTTGAATGCTTCAACCATCTCGTTGCACAGTTGTATTCCCTCCTCCTCTTTGATCTCATCTATGTTTCTGCATCAAGGCTGAGATTCAACATTAAGTCTTGAGAAGTAACTCCTAACCAGAAATGCCTAAAACCTAGTGATTATATTTCACTCCTCACATATATGAGCGAACCATATGAGAAAGAAATCTTTATTTATTTTTTTTTTTTTAGAGCTTAGAAGTCCTCAAATCTTCATTTTCTGCTTTGTTAGCAAGAGCTACAACTGCCAGCCTTCTGTAGGCTAAGGGAGAAGGTATCTGTTCCTTTCATATTTTATAAAGAGCTTGCTCTAGTTCATTAGTTTTGCTCAGATGAAAGCAACTGAATATTCCATCTTGTGTTTTTGGACCACTGCATTATCAATGCATGTAACTGAATTAGCCTGTACTATGCTTAGCACAGGACTAGGGGGATGCTATAGCTATGTTACTCAAATTTAGACCAAAAAGTAGGGAAAAATAGTGAGTTTTACAGAAAAATCAGGTGCATGATTGTTTGTTTTGTAGTACAGGTGCAAACATATCCTAAAGATTTTATTTCTGGCTTTTGGGACTAATCCTCAGTGGATAATGGCTGGGCTGATTCTACTGGGTTTGTATAGCAATATTTGGGACTGTCTCCCATGGGAGAGACCCCATGCTGGAGCATGGCAAGAGTGGGAGGAGCCCTCCCACTGAGGAGGAGGGAGAGGCAGAGACAGTGTGTGATGAACTGAGCACAACCCCTATTCCCTGTCCTGCTGTGCCACTGTGGGGGAGTAGGCAGAGAATTCAGGAGTAAACTTAAGCCCAGGAAGAAGTGAGGGGTGGGTTAAGGTGTGTTAAGATTTAGTTTTTACCCTACTTTGCTTTGAATGGTAATAAATTAAATTAATTTCCCCAGGTGTAGTCTGTTTTGCCTGTGACGGTAAATGCTGAGTGATCTCCCTGTCCTTACCTTGACTGCCGAGCCTTTCACTGTATTTTCTCTCCCCTGTCTAGCTGAGCAGGGGGTGTGATAGAGTGGCTTTGGTGGGCACCTGGTGTACAGCCAGGGTCAACCTATCACACTGGTATTTAAAGAATAATTTTTTTGCTTTTTTTTGTCAAACTGATTTTTTGATCTTGAAAAACAGATTGGGGGGAGGCTTATATCTGTATGGTAAAGGAATAAGAAAACATTTATATATTTACTCTAATATGAAGGAAATTAGGAACAATATTTACTCTGACATTTGGGATAGACTTTAATTTACTTTTTAAACATTATTTTCTTTATTTCTCTTTTTATTTTCATTCAGCTGAGATGCTCATTTCCCACATGTATTTAAAGCCTGACATTGGGGTTTCTTAGCATTAGCAAAGAAATTGCAAGTGTTTCATACTTTAAAAATTTAATTTGATCTATTTTTGAATCTTAGTTTGACTGTATAGTGCCCAGAGGGAGCCACAGAAATGTCTTTAAATGACCTAAATAGTATTTCTATTCATAAAAATTTCGCAGCTTTACAGTCCAGTATCTCAGCTCCGCAGGCTAAAAGCAAGTGCAAGTCTCAAGGGGACAGTCTTCTTCCCAGTGGAACAAAGTGCTTCTCTATGTCTTTACAGAACCACAAAACATAAAACTTCTACCTTAAGAAAACAAACAAACCAACCAGTAAAGAAAGGAAGGATAGCTATAACAAAAGGAGGTATTAATTTTACTTATCATAAGCTTGAAACAGGTTCATGTATGGTGGGAAGACAACAGTTGAGGGATTGCTTTTTGGCACAGGTTGAATGTTCCGTTGATAATGCAGTCACTGTTCTATAAACAAGCCATTTGAGGTTGTTAAGGGATCTGACTATAAGAGAAATCCTATCAAGCTAAGGTAATGGGTAGTTACAGCTGCCAGAAGTGTATACAAGATGTACTGGTATACCACAAGACATGTAAAAGAATCAGGGATGCCATCTGTATGTAGGTGGTGTGTATCAGTTTGGTTTCTGGGATATCACTACATAGACAACAAATGACATATTATTATCTGAAAAAAAACCCCAATACCTGTTTGTCTCATTCCTCTTCCTTCTCCAGTTCTCAGAGAGAAATAACATAGGATTGACACCTTCTCTATCGCAGCAAATTTCATCATAACATTAATCTTTAAGGCACCCTGACTCTTGTTCTCATTTCCCACAAATGTCTTCATCTTGAGCCAGCACCTATTTTGTACACAGCGGGGGGTTTTTGTTCTATTTCCTCCTCTTTATATTTTTATGTATAAAATAGTATTATTTTCTTTCACATTGCATTCAAGTATCTTCTCAAAGGTGTTTTAAACCCTCTTCCACCTTCAGGCTTTATTTGAAGTTTCTGTACCAGTCCTTCCTACCAGCTGAATCAGACACTGAATGAAGGCAGACCTGGCAGCTTTCAGAAGTCCTCGTGGTAAATGAACAAAATCAAGTACCAGAACTAAAATGAACCCGAAAAAAAAAAGGGGAAAAAACCCAAACAAATGAACAAATAGACCAAAAAACCAAACAAGAAAACAGAAGCCCCAACAGATAAATATCAGACTCAAAGGAGTTTGAGGGTGTAGTTTAAAAACTCAACAAATTTCAGACTTTTAGATAAATCAGGGATAATCTGAAAGATATGAGAAAGCACTTCACTAAGTAAAGAGTGGGTGCCAGGAGGAAAGAAGACAGCTGGAAGGTAACTTAATTTCTGACAAGCATCCGTTCACTGGGAAACAAGTTAATGTTTTTAATAGTTTCAGCTAATTCTGGCAGAGGAGTTTAATTATGAATCCATAATACATGAGGAATGCAAAACAAAAGATGATTTTAATCTGGAAAAAAGAAAGAATAAATTAAAAAGTGCTAAGGCTTAGGAAAAAACAGTCAAAACTGAAAGGATCTTAAATGTATTTGAGACTAATTAATAGCCAGTTAGAAAATTAGTCCTTGCAAAAATCTTTCTGGATGAGGGTTAGTTTGACTACCCTGAAAATTGTGCGTTTACTGCTATAGCGCTCTAAAGAACCAAAAGACGGCAAGATACACCGGGTTCACAATATGTGAATGGTGGCACATATGGTGGTACATTCAGTTGTATCCGTGAATTAAAAAGACCAGACCACAGGCTAAGCACTGGAATATCTTATCAAATCATTAGCATGGACATCAGCACCATTATGGTCCCTAACAAACTAGCAGTCTCCCACAGGTGATTTCATCTGGAGCAGACAACCTGGTTGCTGCCATACAATGTGGCTGCTCAGACAGGAGTCACACCATTCCACTGACCTGAAGGGCTATCAGATGGTCTCTGGACTGTTTTATCTCCTAGTGCAAATATAGTATTTCTGATATATAACACAATATAAGACAATGACCCATTTCCAGTCTATAAATGGTGCAAGAACCATAAAAAAGGAAAGTAAAAACTGGAAAAGGAGGAAGCTCCACCAAAATTGCCACGGGACTAGTGAACATCAGGGCATCAGAAGATAAATGATTTATTATTCTGAATAAAACCAGGAATCTTATTTAATAAATTATTTTTACCATGGCACAAAGGTGCACAAGCTGGTCTTTTTCAGGAGTTTTTGTAGTAGTATTGAAATAAAAACAGTAAATGAAGAAGAGTAAATGGGTAAAATACATGGCTTAGAATAAGTTTAGACTCACTATATGCATATATAAACATTATTTAGAATTTATATCAAAATGCATAATGAAAAGATTTGAATTAACGTCCCAGCAAAAGGTTCTACACCTGAAGGCTGAGGGATCCAACACAAACAATGAAAAGTTTAAAAATATTTTCTAGGGCCTCAGGAGTCTCTTGCAAGAGTCCAGATCAAAGCTGAGAGTTCATGACCAAGGACACTCTTTTGCCCTAATTCATAGTCTAGAAAAAATGCATCTCTGAGAATCTTAGATGTAATGGGCTAGGTAAGAAAGTGATCACTATCAGTAATCACTATAGGAAAACTAGCCAATAAAAAAAAATATTAAATGAAGTGCTGAGAGAAACATTTTTATATAACACAGGGAAATGTGTGTCTAATCCGAGTCCCAAAAATTTTGAGATGCTGGTGTTAACAGAAAATTTGCAGAAGCTAATTGAAACAGTCCCACCCTCACTAACATTTTGCACAGTATTTTGTTTCAATTTGAGAATTATACTAAGTATCAGAGGTCCTTTTTTAGGCAAGTCTGTCCAATGATCCCCTTTGGTTATATGAGCTCTGCTTTTTATGAAACTGTCTTCTGTCACAGAGAGATAAGTTATGGCTGATGCCTCAGGCTACAGAAGGCCAAAATATGTTTTGTTGATTCTATAGGACACTAGCAGAAGAGCAGTGCCGGTAGCCATTACTCCTTTCCATCTGTCCTGTCTTCTTGATACGTTTGTGAGTCATGTTGAAGTCTCAGAAGTGCTTGGTGCCTTCAGTCAGTTAAAGAAAGTGCTGTTTGGTATCCACATATTACATTTCTTTTTCACTGGAGGAAACTCAGCTACCTGATCCTGTTAGCATGATCAAGTGGTGTATCTTTCTGTTGAGACAGAGTTTAAAGGGGCAATTAGGTGAAGAACGAAAAAAAAAGAAGAAGAAAGAAAAGAAAAAACCCAATGACCTTTATATGATACATTAACACTAAGGTAATTTTCACAGGGACTGTTTATCTCATTTACTGCGGAAAAAAGCTATTTTAATATGAGTCCATCTCTAACTTTGCTGCTTCTCATTACTATTGGTTCAAGCATCTAACAGTTTGTTCTGTTTCATTTAGAAACATTATTTTGGTTATATTATGCAATTGGCATGGGATGCTATTTTCCTCAATTAAACATGAATTTAGAAATTAAAAAATGTCAACATAAATATTTCTCAATTGTATTCCTTTACTTACAGAAAGGACATTATTTAGGTGATTTAAATACACATACATCATATGCACACATACACAGAGTTCCTTCACTGACATGTTATAAAAATGTATTAACAGTAGGCATGTTATATAATACATTTTCAGTGTTACCTACATGAAACAGAACATTCTTTTTCTGTCTTTCACTCAATTATTCAAACTTATTAAGAATTTTCTTAAAGAGATATAGTGCTGGTCTTCTCCACATCCTTACTGTAATAGCTTAATTTAATGATACATTATAGTTTTTTGCAGAAAGGCAGTATTCAGTTTTCTCCTGTGGCATGATAGAGGACTTGAATGCTGTAAAGTTCCTGGGTTTGATGGCATTGGGGGACGATGGCTTTGTTTTATCAACCTTTTTGCACACAGCTAATGTCGATGTTTAAGGTTCAAGTGTTTCCTTTATTCAATTCTCCATATGAGCTAGGAGTCTTCACTCGCCTTATAACCAAGAGAATGAAACAGTCAGTTCCAGAGTACAAGTAATTTCTAACCAATATTTGAAAGAGCTCAGATAAATCTCTTATTTTTCTCCTCTGACTGAAAAGACTAGATTTCTGTCTCAAACATGGACATATCTATGCTGTGGCCATCTAAAGTTAGGCAAAATTAATTACACTTCGAATTTTTACAGAAGTCATGCAAAATGTACAGCATTGAGTTTAGGGTGTTCAGTTAATAGAACTGACAGCTACAGTTTCTAAATTCTTTCTTCTGTTAAAATTAAAATGATGTGTAGGCTTTGTCATATGGGTCATCCGTAAATCAGCCAGAGATGAAAATGATTTATTGCTATCACCTTTGTCTAACAATGATCTGCAAATATTCAGCATCATGGGTCTGAGATCAATAAAGTTAAGAAAATGTCAATTAGATGTAGTATTTTGGTGAGTGTTGTGTTTGCAAAGATTCTGGAGCTTTTTCTAGTTGCTATATAAAACATGAAGGGAAATGTGCTATATAATTTTGTAAGAGGCAATACACTGAATAATACTTTATGGGTAAGTTCTTCACATCACATTACATCTTGTCATGTTTTCAGTTCAGGTGCTATTCCCCCTCCCCCCTGCCCTTAACACCTCCTGTAGCTCTTTTATGCAGTCATATGTAAGGACTGTATTATGCATGTCATAGCAAGAGTCTTGGTTATCTTTTTACAGTTCATAATAAGCATGAAAAAGATAACCTTTAAAATATCTGTCACTGAGGCACAGGTATTCATAAACTAAGCCCTGGCTATCATCCCAAATATGTTTCACCTGGAACATTTTTTAAATCTGGAAGAAACTACCTTCATTTATCCAGCAATGTGCCTTTTAAAATATTTTTAGTGAGGTTTTTTTTTCCTTACAGTAATAAGTAAGCAAGCTTTATTTTTCCATCTGGGGAAGTACACCTTAAAAAGCATTCAGCACTGAGATAAACACAGAATTAAGACCTCAGACTTCTTTTTCTTCTGATTATGTTGCAGACTTAAAAATGTAAAAAGAATCAGACAAACCAAGTATAGAGTCGTTCTCCTTTTCTGTGCACTTCAGTGCAATAGTTGACACACAAGAAATAAATATGGATCAGTACAAGACTTGAGACTTCTATGGAGCCAAACCCATGCTTTGCTGCTACATCAGAATTTCTCTTGTAGAAGTACAGTTACACAGCATCATTGCCACATTACTTCAGACAAAGCTACACTGTTCATAGAATCATAGAATGGTTTGGGTTGGAAGGGATCTTTAAAATTCACCTAGTTCCACACCCCCTGCCATGGACAGGGACATCTTCCACTAGATCACGTTGCTCAAAGCCCCATTCAACCTGACCTTGAATATTTTCAATGATGGGGCATCCACAACTTCTCTGGGCAACCCATTCCAGTGTCTCATCACCCTCAAAATAAAAAATTCCTTCCTTACATGCCATCTAAATCCACTGTCCTAGTTCTAGTGGCTGGGACCAGTTTATCGCTGTGTGGGTGTAACTGGAACTGTGCATTCTATACCCTCTCTGCCATTCAGCGTGAACTGTTACTGATGCTGTTTGCAGCAGCTGCCCAGGACACACCTGACCCCTCAGGCTGTGAGCTGGGTACCTGAGAAAACAGAGATCAGAGGGTTCCCTCTCTTCACACCAATGATTCAGGTGTGATAACTCCCCTCCAGGAGCCATCAGCACCCTCACACCCAACCTGAGGGGGTCATGTCTGCTAATGGGCCATCAAGTAGACCAAGATATCCT
>JAVJGI010000014.1:49217238-49228754 GCA_035590275.1 Ibycter americanus | reverse complement strand
CACTTGTTTTCCTTTCTCCCTTTTCCTTTGGATTTTATCCTTTTCCCCACCTTTCCATTATAACTGTTATTATTATTGTTATTATTATATTGTTGTTGTTATTACCTTTTTATTCTGTTTAAATTATTAAATTGCTCTTTTCTCAACCCTAGAGTTTTGCATTTCTTTCCGATTCTCCTCCCCACCCCTCCGGGTGGAGGGGAGTGAGCGAGTGGCTGCGTGTTAAACCACGACATTTCCCTATTCATATGTTAAGTAGTTTGCACATATACATCTGTGCATATTTGAATTAAAATGGGAAAATACTCTTTGAGAATGCAAAATTAGCTTCCATCAATAATGGGATTTGCTTTAAATCAAGTCTCTAAATTCACTACCTGTATTTCAATTCACAAATCATAAGGGTGAGAATTAGAGTCTCCTGTCCCTTACTCATCACTCATCAATTGAGTTACTCTGATATTTGTTGTAGTACAACTTTTAGCCTGAGGAATTATTGTTGCCCTGTACAGCAGTCGCATAAGCAGATGCTGGATTTGGTTTCGTGGCACGCATCCAAAAAAAACTTAAATGCAAAACAAAAATTATTTTTGGCCAATTGCCAGGTGATGCCACTTTTCCATCTGCTGGAGAGATTTTAATTTGCAATCACTTTTTTTTAATGTTTTTGAGCCTTTGCAGTCATATTTCTTTTTAAATGCTTGTTTGACGGGCAGCCAAACTTCATTTTGGCAGCTCTCTAAGATTAGATCACCTTCTCATAGTATTGCCTGGACTCCCTACAAGAGAGGTTGAGGAGTATTTTGGGTGGATGTCAAGTCAACCTGACTGACATGTATGATAAACATGGCAAGAGTTTCAAGGACACTATTGGAAGAAAAAGTAGCAGAAGCTTCCTCCTCTGAGGAAGGATCACACTTGCAAGTTCAACAATAATATGGAGCCTTTCCAGACAGCTTGACCTGAGTGTAAAAGTTATGCCTGGAAAAATACTCAAGAAATGGAGCAAAATTTTTTTTTGCTTTTTAATTAAGACTATAAATACAAGAAAAATATTTTTAAAGCTAAATTTTCAGAACTAGTGATTGCATGGAATAAAAAGTTATGACTGTTCAGTAGCTCACCATTGTTTTTCAACATACTAACATAGAAAGAGAGCAACAACATATCCACTGCAAATTCCTCATGGCTGTATGTTCAATATCACCAAAGGGCCCTGTCACACAAGCAGTTTGGCAGCATTCTTGATGGTCATTAAAACTGACCGCATTAATAAAGAATGTGTTAAATAAATAAATCAATAAAAGAAAATCCCCATTAAATTAAGATAAAACAAAACAAAACTGAGATTTCATTTGGCAATTCTATTTGCATGAGTTATATGTCATGTGTTAGCAGTTGTTGTTTTCTGCAGTTATTCATGTTATTCATATCTGCAGTTATTCATATCTATCAGTTTTCTGCAGTTATTCCTATCTTTCCAATGCCATAATCCCAGAACCCTGTATTTCTGCACATCTATACTTAGACATTCCAGGATGGATCTTATCTCTTAGAACACTGTTGTGACAAAGACTTGCCTAGATATATTGAATATAAAGGAATAACCTAACATGCTTGTTTCAGAAAGGCATTTGTGTATGTATAATTGATATAAAAATTCCCACGGGTTTTTACTTCCTTTAGATTCCTTTGAAAATCGTTCTACTTGCACTCCAACCCCCTCTTCAGGTGGTTCCATGACCATTCCTTTAATGTCATCTAGGTAAGTTTTTATAGCTCATGACTATAAGGCAGGATCTAATGATACACAATGCTGGAGAAAAGACAAAGAGGTATTCAGACAGGGAATAAGGAGAAGGTTTTCTTAAACAGCAAATGAATTATAGAGTTTTGATTAATTATTTCTTTCTTTCAATAGGACTGGACGTTTTCTAAAGAAAGGCCACTATAACTTTCTTGCCACCTGAAGATATTCTCTGGACTAGATTTTAGAGAGGATGCAAGATACAGTGGTGTTTCTTCTACATAATTTTCATTTGTGCAGATGCATATGAATGCACTGATAACAAAACTGACTCTTCTGACACAGAGCAGCCTCACTTTTCTTGAGGGTGCATAGCCTACAATCCACTCATCATTCCATAGCGTGGGTTTGGGTAAGGCAGCGTGGTGACAGTGAAGCAGCAGTGGTGATCCTTACCTAAAATCCAGAAAGGTTGTGCAAACTATGGTGACTCCTGCCTCATTAGGAATTATTCACTGTAGGAGTCCCGCCTATACTTACACACAACAGAGAAAAGATAGCTCTTTGAGTACTTCAGTGGCAGTGGGCAGTACAATATAATAGCTTGCTTTCATGCTAGAAGTTCTTTGAAAAGGCCTGAGTTTCTGATATCTGTAATGACATTGTTAGAATTAAAGTTAACCACTGTGTAACTGCAAGAACTGCAGAGCGGTACAGGTCAAAAATGCATTATATGCTGGTAGATATATAATGGAGCCAAATTCTGTTTGTGTTCCCTCACTAATGTGGAATTTAGCCCTGCTACACATTTCAATGTCCTTTTTCTGTACTAATCTGTCTTCTAAAGACAGACTGGTTTTTCAAGTTTTAAACTTTCTTTCTCTTACAACTGATAAAGCATCTGCACAGGAAGATTTGTCTACTTCTGCCACATTCATAAAGAAAAAAATATATGAAAACATTCTTCCTACCCTGTCAAAAGAGACCATTTGTCCTTCAAAATATCTCAGAAGAGTAGTCATAAGGAAATGCAAGTACCTAATATGTCTTAAGTAGTACTATACATTGCTAAATATTTCCCTTGCCAATTGTATTCATTAGAGAAGCTCTTAATGTTATTGAAATAGGGAGAGCTCTTCACAGTCATGATTTTTCTGTCCTCTCCTTTTGTTCCCTCCGGGATTGGTACTCTTCTAATTTATGGCCAGCTAGACTACTCTTGACTGTCTGCCATTTCTACTGCCTTTGTAATGCCTTAAATTATTTCCCATCTATTTTTCTAAGGGTTAACTAACAACATGATTTTGCTCAAGGGACATGAATGTTTAGATTTCTAGAATATGCATGGTCTTCTTTATCCTCTCTTTTTATTGCAGGGAGAAAAATAACAATGTCAACACTTTCACATTTGAAAGATAACTAAACTGTTTCGTTTGCTCTTCTCCCTTGTAACATCAGTGAAGGGGGAACAGGTGATGACACGCTCACAGAATCACATTGTACTGGTTTTGGCTGGGATAGAGTTAATTTTCTTTGTTGTTGCTTGTATGCTGCTCTGTCTTGGATTTGTGACCAAAACAGTGCTGAGAGTGCACCAATAGTTTAGATATTGCTGAGCAGCACTTACACAGAGCCAAGGCCTATCTGCTTCTCACCCCACCCCACCACCAAGCAGGCTGGGGGTGCACAAGAAGCTGGGAGGTGACACAGCTGGGACAGCTGACCCCAACTGACCAGAGGGATATTCCGTACCATGTGATGTCATGCTGAGTATATAAACTGGGGGAAGAAGAAGGAATGGGGGGACATTCGGAGTGATGGTGTTTGTCTTCCCAAGTAACCATTACATATGATGGAGCGCTGCTTCCCTGAGGATGGCTGAACACCTGCCTGCCCATGGGCAGTAATGAATGAATTCCTTGTTTTGCTGTGCTTGAGTACATAGCTTTTGCTTTTGCTATTAAGCTGTCTGTATCTCAACCCACGTGGTTTTTCTTGCTTTTGCCTTTCTTATTATCTTCCTCATCCATCTTTGAGGAAGTGAACAAGTGGCTGTGTGGAGCTTAGCTGCCTATCAGAGTTAAATCACAACATACATAACTCAACAGCATCTGTGTAGAGACCCTGCAGAGACAAAAGCCTGAGCCCGGTGTTGAGAGGAATAAGCGACAGGTAGAGACCACACTGAAAAAAGCACTACAGACATTGACAAGGAAGGCAGGAGGCCTGTGCATTCTGGCAGCGCAGGGAGGACTCATTCTCCACCTCCATATTTGCAGCTTCAGAAAAGACACATTACCTTAGCAACAGGCGAGGAGGAACAGCTCTCAGAATGGAAGCATCAGTGTCAACTGGGGCTGAAACAAGTGTCTGCATCAAACATGGTGGCAGATGATACTGACTGGAGACTATGTCCTGCAGAGGATAGGACCAACCATCTGCCAACCTGACTTGATGTCCTAGTGGTTTTGCTGTTCGGTGGGTGCTTAGATGTGGGATGCTGCTGAGAGATTGCTCTGGCTTTTCCAGTCCTCAGACTGTTTGCTTTTGGTGCTTATAACGTGCCCTTGCAGCAAAGGTCGAGAGCATCCTGGTTGCATAGCCAGCAGGTCAAGAAAAATGCCTCTTCCTCTCTGTTCAGCACTGGAGTAGTTCACTCAGTGCCCGGTTTCCTAGTACACAAAAGACATGGGCACACTGGAGGAAGCCCAGAAGAGATCTCCCAGCTGGTCAGGGGCCATATGAGGAGATGCTCAGGTAACTTGGTTTGTGCAGGCTGGAGAGAGAAAGCTAATGGGAAGTCTCATTGCTGTCTACAGTTACCTAATATGAGGATGTAAAGAAGACAAAGCAGGACTACTCTCAAAGATTCAGTGATAGAACACAAGCTGGAACACTTCAAAATCTGACTACATATAAGAAAATACTTCGTTGTCATGTGGGCGATCAAACCCACGAACAGGCTGCCCAGAGAAGATATGGAAATTATATGATTGGAGATATTCAAAGCTCCAGCTTGAGCAAGGCCCTGAAGACCTTAGCCTGATGGGACCAGATTTGAAGAGGGCATTAAAATCGATCACCTGAAGATGCCCCTTCCAACCCAAATTATTCTGTGATTCTATGATTCCACCTGCTGCTTTCGAAATTCTACACCACTTACAGCTATTCTCCCTCCCTCCCCCCCAGTATATCTTACATTGCAGGATGTCTTTGTGTGAGTCTGGGTGGCAGTTGCATTGACTGTGTATAATGGTGCTGCATTGCAATTAAGTCAATTAGTTGTTCAGTTCTTAGCCTGAAAAAATTGTTTCCATATGTCTTGTAGGAGGTATTGTGTGGCTTCAATGTGGAAGTCAAAATTTATTCTTTTGCTGTCTCATAGACAAGAATGAATGAGCACACAGAATACATGGTGTGCTTAAATTAAAACAGCCTAATCTGATTATATATCTAGTATAAAAGTTTTAGCCTATATGTTTTATTACATCTTAGTTGAAGTTAATAGCGACTGCCTTTTAATTCACTTAGACAGGCTGCTTAAAGCATGTATGGAATGACTTCTCTAACCATATTGAAAGAGTTGTCCTCTGACATTGTGAGTTTTGCGTTCACTGGGTAAGAAACAACTCAAATTAGGAACCTCATAAAAAAGCAGATGTTCTCATAGGGCTACTCAAGTCAGCAAAAACCTAAGAATAATGAATATAAATGAATATCTAATTAGGATTCTCTCTTTTACATGCATAGCTAAATCCTAGTAATACTATGAATTAAACTGTGCTGCCCCCTTCTAGCTACATATAACAATAGGATTGTGCCAAAATGCAATTTTTTATTTCTCCTTTTTCAGATATTATCCTTATTATATTATACATAACCATATATATAAAAGTATATGTATATACATAAATATATGATATATATTAAACAAACAGTTCCCAAGTGTTTGGTTTTTTTAAACATAACACATATTGTTGACTTGGAGACCAATAAAGAAATAAGATAAAATTAGCTTCTTTGATACAAAATGTCTCAAAAAATACAATAGGAAGCTCTTATTGAACAGTTTTTCTAAAGGTAAAATGGATTTAAGTGTTATTTCTGGAATAGTATAACTCTATACCATTTTTAATATCAGCTAGAGATCACACAAGTCTGATCCTAACCTACTTTCTACTAAATAAATATGCCCCAGGATAGTACTAATGCATAAATGTAAAGTGAACTTCACCGTCATGATGGCCCTTTATCTCAGCAAAATGCTTGTGTTTGTAATGATTGCAAATTGTTCCCTAAAAAGAGATATTTTTATGAAACCTGTTCTCAAATCTCTTTAACAAGATAAAATGTTGGGCTCATAGCCGTTTCATCTGATGTTGTTTTGCGTATTATCATTTGGCGTGCTTTTGTCCTAGCAAAGTCCAGGTTTGGAGATAGAAGGACTGTTATAGTTTTAATCTGATATAAATGAGAATTAGATTCATACAAATCACAGAGTATGCTGTTTTCCTCTAGCTAGCACAGTAACTGCAATACACCCTCACAATATCACTCACTGGATTTGCACATACTCTGGAATTTTATATCACCCATAGAAAACAAACACTTTTCCATGAGCTGCCTAAAATTGAAACACTTGCAAGTCTTGACTTGAAAGTTCTAGCAGAGGGAGAAATGGCATTAAATGTTATCGAGCAGTCCTCATGAAAATGTGTTAAGTAGTTCACTGAACAGAGATTTCATCAGCATTCCTCTCAAGTTTTACCAGGTGAGTCTGGCAGGGAAGGACTGCATTTCAGGCTGCGATGCCTTTATTCATAAGTGTAGGTGTCTACAAGTAGCCTGGCTTTTAGTTGCCCAGTTTAGTTACTGAAGATCCTATCTGTTCTGCTGGTAGAGGCTGGTGAGAGATCCAGCTCTTGGCTTTGCAGAGGAGATGGTCACCTGAGTCTCATCAGGCTCCACACTCTAAGCTGCCCAAAACAGATTCCCGCTATATTAGATGTTAAACTCACCTCTAGGCACAGCAGGCTTTATTTGGTAGCTAATACATAAGTCACCAAAGTAGTTGAAGCTACCCTAGGATACCCTATCTGTTCTACAGGTGCTGCTAAAGGGGGAAAAACTCAATAAAACAAGACAATAAAAATATTTCTATCAATGCATTAAAAACAAAAGGAGGGCTAAGGAGAATCTTCATTGGATGTGGGGGTAAACATAGTGACAAAGGCTGAGGAAAAGGCTGAGGTACTTAATGCCTTCTTTGCATCAATCTTTAAAAGTAAGACCAGTTGTTTGCTAGGTACCCAGCCCCCTGAGCTGGAGGACAGGGATGGGGAGCAGAATGAAGTCCCCATAATTCAATAGGAATTGGTTAGTGACCTGCTGCACTGCTTAGGCATACACAGGTCCAAGTGGCCATATGGGATCACCCACTTAGTGGATGAGGGAAAGGCTGTGGATGTTGTCTACCTAGACTTTAGTAAAGCCTTTGACACCATTTCCCACAGCATTCTCCTGGAGAAACTGGCTGCTCACGGCTTGGATGGGTGTGCTTAACGTTGGGTAAAAAGCTGGTTGGCTGGCCAAGCCCAAAGAGTGGTGGTGAATGGAATCAAATCCAGCTGTCAGCCACTCACAAGTGGTGTTCCCCAGGGCTCAGTACTGGGGCCAGTTCTGTTTAATACCTTTATCAAAGATCTGGACAAGAGGATCAAGTGCAACCTCAACAAGTTTGCAGGTGACACCAAGTTAGGGGGGAGTGTTGGTCTGCTTGAGGGCAGGAAGGCTTTGCAGAGGGATCTGGACAGGCTGGACTGATGGGCTGAAGCCAACTATATGAGATTCAACAAGGCTTAGTGCTGGGTCCTGTGCTTGGGTCACAATAACCCCACACAGCACTACAGGCTTGGGGAAGAGTGGCTGGAAAGCTGCCTGGCAGAAAAGGATCTGAGGGTGCGGGTTGGTAGCCAGCTAAATATGAGCCAGCAGTGTGCTCAGGTGGCCAAGAAGGCCAATAGCATCCTGGCTTGTATCCAAAACAGTGTGGCCAGCAGGAATAGGGAAGTGATTGTCCCTCTGTACTGGGCACTGGTGAGGCCGTATCTTGAATACTGTGTTTAATTTTGGGCCCCTCACTACAAGAAAGATATTGAGATGCTGAAGTGTGTCCAAAGATGGGTAACGAAGCTGGTGGAGAGTCTGGAGCACAAGTCTTATGAGGAGCAGCTGAGGGAACTGGGATTGTTTAGCCTAGAGAAAAGCAGGCTCAGGGGAGACCTTATCGCTCCCCACAACTACCTGAAAGGAGGTTTTAGCAAGGTGGGTGTTGGTCTCTTCTCCCAAATAACAAGTGATAGGACAAGAGGATACATCCTCAAGTTGTGCCAGGGGAGATATTTAAAAGGCATGTAGAAGTGGGACTTGGGAACATGGTTTAGTGGTGGACTTGGCAGTGTTAGTTTAATGATTGGACTTAATGATCTTAAAGGTCTTTTCCAGCCTAAACAATTCTATGAGTCTATTTCGACCCTGTGTCTTATCTGCTGGCATCTACACAGAGCTAACAGAAATGACTCAAGGCTTGTTATAGACCTCTTCCTTTTCTGAGGTGGCAGGTGAAGATGATTTAGAAGGCTCTGGGGCATTGCAAATGGCTCTAGGTTTGGCATTTAAGTAACTAAATTTATACCAACGTGGTGACAGCTAAATTTTAAGTGGTTTAATTTTAAACTAATTCCCACTTCTAACATGGTATAGTTATAGCCTTCCTCTCTCAAGTTTAATTTATTTGCTTATTCAGTTTATTTTCAGGTTCCCATATTTCGGCATTTGTTTCCAAATATTCTCTGATGCTTGCTGTTACTTTATAAATTACAGAAAATTGTTTTATGGGTTTTCTTTTTATTTCAAAGTGATACATGGTAAATATATTCTTAAGTTCATACAGCTATTAAGCATGCACAAACACACACGTAAAATATTACACTGGTCTCTTTCTTGTTTGGTCCTATTCTGTATTCATCATATTTACTGTGAAATACTTATTACCGTATTGGGCAAAGAAGTCATAAATTAGATTTGTGTTTCCTGGAGGACATGTGGGTTTTTTACAGTATTATTGGTGACTTTAACCTTGAACCCATGCCTTCTAGAGGCATTTCTGTGTTAAGAACACATGTAACTTTAAGTTGCCAGACTGAAATCTGAACTCCTGAAAGCAAAACCAGAACTCTCAGCTGTGACAACGAACTGAAATGTCATCAGTGGCTCTAACTCATGTTTGAGAGCTACAGAGAACTCTTAGATACAAAATATGATACTGAAATAAGATTAATTTTTTTATGTCCACTGTGCATTTGACAGTTCATAGTATGTATTTAAGCAAAAAAGCAACAGATGAGGTCAGCTGTTCAGTTTTGGGCTTTGCATTCTTTTTAAATTGTGATTAATTCTAAAGTAGAACTGAAAGTGTTCTTCCTATTAGCTAATGAGGAAGGTTTTTTAGAGACATGTAATATTCTTTTTTAGACTAAGTATAGCTCGGTAAAAAGACGACAAGCTTTTGGGCATGCAAGCCCTTCTTCAGGTTTAAAATAGAAACAGCAGCCTTCAAGCTAAATACTGGGTAAGAGAAATTGCTCTGGGTTTGACTTCATTATGTTAATCACTTAGACAAATTGAAGAAAAGGCATATAGCACTGGTGAAGCTGAGAAGGATGCGGCTGAGATTCCCAGCTCCTACAGGAAAGAGAAAGGCAGTTAATTATTATTTTTGGTGTAGTGAAGAATGAAGGCTGGACAAAATGAGTATGCTGTCAAACCGGTGTGTCTACTGAGTCTGCAATTTTTAGTACCAAGTAGAACTACAATTTAGTTCACAGGCTTGTCTTTTAAGAGTACTGTGTACATCACCTTTGAATCAGAATTTGGAGGGCAGAGGGTGAAGCCTCCTAGCTGTAATTGTTTGAGATTCTTATCTACTTTTTTATTTGCTTGATTTCAACATGAGAGATTCCATGAAGGCATTTGGCACGTGGAATTAAGTATGAAATAAGGACATGTATGTGTGGCACCTGTGTATTTTGTTCTGCTTCTGTTGTGGGCAAGTTAAAGTGGTAGGCAATAGAAAAGGGTGTGAGAGAACTCCTCTTGAGAAATCATCAGAAATTTAAAACTCTAGGAGAAGAATAAGATTTCCTCAGGTGATACTGGATCATGCAGGTCAGTCAGACTACTCCAAGAAGCTGTATTTCTTGGGTCTACTAGGATTTCAGGATATGGGTTAAATGAGTATAACAGCCTGTAGCTGAGTATTTTACAGTCTGAACCTAGTGTAAATTTTGAGCGAAATCCAGAGGTCAGAGCAGCATTTAAAGTCTGTGCTAAGCACAACTGAAGTTTTATAACCCTTAAAATATACATCATTACCCTGCATCCCACTGTCATTTTGCCAGTCCCTCTTCTTCGATCACATCAAGTATAAACTACTTCAGAAGCTGCTATGATCTCTTACTCACTTTAAAAAGTTGATGGATAGGTCCATTTGTTCCATTGCACGAGTTTCTATCACCTTCATCTTCCAAACAAGCAAGTTACCCTGTTTAGGTTTGTTGTGCTGTTCTTTTCTGACTTCAGGGCTCAGTGGAGGCTTATTGGAGTATAAGACTCAATGGAGTGCATTTTTGCCTCCACCAGCAAACTACCAGGAACCCACCAGCAGCAGTTCAGGCCACTTTATCATTTGTGTGATGACTATGTGGATTGGTTAGGTTATCTTCATATGCCAATGTGCAGATTAGTATTGCATGTTGTTTATCTCTGTACCTTTTTTCTTTCTTGCTATCACACATCTTACACTGAAGTTTTAAATAAATTTGGGAACTAGTTATTCTTTTCCAATTTCATAAAGTTCAGTCCTGCTTATATAATCTAAAATAGATTTTGATTCTCATGGTTAATCATTGCAGGAAATAATTGAAATGATGCTATTACTGGAAGTTGCTGACACATAAATCTTGGGAGGGTTTCTTCTGATTTGCTTAAGATTTTTGCCACTGAAAGTATCCTTGAGGACTTAACAAGAAAGTTAGAAATATATGTCATGGGAAACCTGTAAAATGTGAGCAGCAATATTAAAACTGTCACATCATCGGATCTGCACATTTAAGCTTTCTAAAGTCTATAGTTATTTGCATCTAATAAGCAAATGCATTACAGTCCTAAAAGATCATCTACCATACATGTAACAGTTTGATAGACTTTCTAGCAGAGGCAAGATGAAGTGAAAGAGGAAACCCTGAATCTTGAAGAAAATGATGGGTCTTCTTTTGTAGCACGTTCCATCCAAAAAATAGAATATCAGAGCAAGCTCACACACAAAGTAAATACCTGAGTGCTGGATGGTACTCCAGTTTGTGATTTTTATATTCCTAATGAGTAATTTCTAATGTTTAATGTGCATAAATATGAATAAAGGTTTCACATGTTAGTCATCAGTATGTTGTTAGAAAACATTGTTAGAAAACTGTCTCAATGAGGTGAGATCTCAGTTGAGATGTTTGATGTTGTTACTGGCTTAGTACATAAGAGAATGAAACGGATTTGACAAAATGAATTGGTAGATTTTGAGAGGCACTGCGGTAGAAATTTTAATCTCCTAAAATGGCAAGTATCATTTGCCATTCACATCTCCATCATCTTTGAAAGGTCATGGAGAACAGGAGAGGTGCCTGAGGACTGGAGGAAAGCCAATGTCACTCCAGTC
>JAVJGI010000014.1:49175312-49211186 GCA_035590275.1 Ibycter americanus | reverse complement strand
CCCAACTCTCTCAGCCTGTCTTCACAGGAGAGGTGTTCCAGCCCTCTCATGATCTTCGTGGCCCTCCTCAGGACTCATTCCAACAGGGCCATGTCCTTTTTATGTTGGGGGCCCCAGAGCTGAGCACAGTACTCCAGGAGGGGTCTCTCAAGAGTGGAGTAGAGGGGGAGAATGTCCTCCCTTGACCTGCTGATCATGCTTCTTTTGATGCAACCCAGCATACAGTTGGCTTTCTGGACTGCAAGTGCACATTTCTGGGTCATATGGAGCTTCTTGTCAACCAGCATCCCCAAGTCCTTCTCCTCAGGGCTGCTTTTAACCTACTGCCAACCTAACCTGCATTTGTGCTTGGGATTGTCCCGACCCAGGTTCAGGACCTTGCACTTGGCCTTGTTAAACTTCATAAGGTTCACATAGGCCCAGTTCTCAAGCCTGTAAAGGCCCCTCTGGATGGTATCCCTTCCCTCCAGCATGCTGACTGCACCACACAGCTTGGTGTCGTCAGCAAACTTGCTGAGGGTGCAATCAATCCCACTGTCCATGTCGCCGACAAAGATATTGAACAGCACTCACCACAGGTCTCCACTTGGACATTGAACTGTTGACTGCAATTCTTTGAGTGCAACCATTTAGCCAATTCCTTATCCATGGAGTGGTCCATACATCAAATCCATGTCTCTCCAGTTTAGAGACAAGGGTGTTCTGCAGGACAGTGTCAAAAGCTTTGCACAAGTCTAGGTAGATTATGTCAGTTGCTCTTCCCTCACCCACGAACCCCATCATAGAAGGCCACCAAATTTGTGAGGCACAACTTGTCCTTAGTGAAGCCATATTGGCTGTCACCAATGACCTCCCTGTTTTCCATGTCCACAGTTTCCAGGAGGATCTGCACCATGATCTTGCTGGGCACTGAGGTGAGACTGATCAGCCTGTAGTTCCCCAGGTCCTCCTTATTTCCCTTTTTAAAAATGGGGGTTATATTTCCCCTTTTCCAGTCAGTGAAACTTCACTGAACTGCCACGACTTCTCAAATATGATGCATAGTGGCTTAGCCACCTCATCCGCCAGTTCCCTCAGGACCTGCAGATGCATCTCATCACGTCCCAGGGACTTGTGCATCTTCAGGTTGCTTAAATGGTCTTGAACCTGATCTTCTTCTACAGTGGTAGTTCATTTTCTGAGTCTCTGCCTTTGCCTTCTGTGACTTGGGCAGTGTGGCTGGAGCACTGGCCTGTGAAGACAGAGGCAAAGAAGTCATTGGGTATCTCAGCATTCTCCATGTCCCAGGTAACCAGGTCTCCTGTTTCCTTCTGGAGAGGGTGTTGTGGTTTAACCCCAGCTGGCAACCAAGCACCACACAGCCACTCGCTTACTCCCCCTCACCCAGAGGGATGGGGAGGAGAATCGGAAAGGAATGTAAAACTTGAGGGTTGAGATATGAACAATTTAATAATTTAAACAGAATAACAAGGAAAGAACAATAATAACAATGATGACAATAACAGTTATAATGAAAAGGGGGAAGGGAAAGAACAAAATCCAGAGGGAAAGGAAGAAAGGAACACGTGGTGCACAATACAGCTGCTCACCACCTGCCAACACATGCCCAGCCAGTCCCAGAGCAACGATCTGCCCACCCTGGCCAGTCCCCCAGGTACATATATCAGGCATGATGCCCCACAGTACTGAATATCTCTTTGGTTAGTTCGGGTCAGCTGACCTGGCTGTGTCCCCTCCCAATTCCTTGTGCCCCTCCAGCCTTTTCACTACCAAGGCCTGAGAAACTGAAAAGTCTCACATCAAAGCCAAAACACAGCATGGTACTAGCTCCTAAGAAGATAATTAACTCCATCCCAGCTGAAACCAGGACAGAGGGCCCACATTTTCCCTAGTCTTCCTTTTATCACTAATGTACCTATAGAAGCTTTTCTTGTTGCCCTTGCCCTTGATGTCTCTGGCCAGCTTTAATTCTCTCAGGGTTTTAGCTTTCCTAACCTAATCTCTGGCTGCTTGGTTTCTCTGCATTCCTTCCAGGCTACCTGTCCTTTCTTCCACGCTCTGTAGACTCCCTTTTTGTGTTCGAGTTTGGCCAGGAGCTCCTTGTCCATCCACGCAGGCCTCTTGGTGCTTTTGCCCAACTTCCTCTTTGTTGGGACACATCACTCCTGAGCTTGGAGGAGGTGATCCTTGAATATTAACCAGCTTTCTTGGGCCCCTCTTCCCTCCAGGGTTCTATCCCATGGTTCTCTACCAAGCAGATCCCTGAACAGGCACAGTCAGCTCTCCTGAAGCTCAGGGTAGCAAGCTTGCTGCATGCTCTCCTCGCTGCCCTAATGTTCTTAAACTCTACCATTTCATGGTCACTGCAGCCAAGGTTGCCTTTGAGCTTCACATTCCCCACCAGCCCCTCTTTGTTGGTGAGAACAAGGTCCAGCATGGCACCTCTTCTCGTTGGCTTCTCTATCAGAAGCAAGTAATTGTGCATGCATTCCAGGAAGGTCCTGGATTACTTATGTCCAACTGTGTTTTCCTTCCAACAGATACTGGGGTGGTTGAAATGCCCCATAAGGACCAGGGCTTGTGAACATGAGGCTGCTCCTACCTGCCTGCAGAGGGCTTTATCCACTCCGTCTTCCTGGTTGGGTGGCCTTTAGCAGACCCCCATTATAATGTCACCTGTCCTTGCCCTCCCTTTAATCCTGACCCACATCTCAGTTGGCTCCTCATCCGTTCCCAGGTGGAGCTCCATGCACTCAGCTGGTCATTGACACCGAGGGCAACACACCCTTCTCTCCTCCCCTGCCTGTCCTTCCTAAAAAGCCTGTATTTTCCATTCCAGCACTCCAGTCATGGGAGCCATCCCATCATGTCTCCATGATGCCAATGACAGCATCGCCCTGCAGCTGTGGGCACATCTCTAACTCCTCTTGTTTATTCCCCATCTACATGCATTTGTATAAAGGCACTTAAGCAGGGCCCCCAGTGAAGGTGACTTACTAGCTGGAGTGGCTGGAGTTCCTTTGTGCTGCCCTTCAGGTGCTTTCCTGCTGCCCTGTGATCCCTCCCCATGCTCCGGGCATCTGTTGCTGGCACTGCTATCAAAATGGTGGGAGTGGTATGGGTTGAGTTCCCCTCCCCCATTCCTAGCGGAACTTGGACACTGACACATATGGCTGCTTACAAGAAGCATTTTTCTAAGGCATTTTAGAAGAACAAAAGCAAGAAAGGAAGAATTCTAACTTCACAAGATGAAAAGCTGACATTCTACAGCTTTGAAATCCAAGAATTGAAATAAGTGAAAGGAGGAAAAAGTGAAAAGGAGCAGACCATTCTGATGAAGACTACTATTTTAATTAACAGTCAAATAGCCTTTATGGTTGTAAAAATTTCTTTGATGAGAGAAATAGTGTACCCACATTTAGACTAGAATTATGCCACTTCTCTTGTGAGCCATAATGTTAGCAGACCTCAGTTTACGGTCCATCAGCTCATTTTTAGGAAGATCAGTTTTGCTTGGCTACATGCTAGGTGGAAAAGAGTTATGAGAGAAATGCAAAAACAAAAACAAAGAAGATCAGAAAAGATGTTTCCTTTTATACTACATTCACTTTGCCAGAATCTTCTTTATTAGTAGCTGAAGAATGATATGTAAGCATAAACACTACCTTTCCCATCTTGTCTTCTTTATTAGTTCTGTATTTGGAGACTTTATCTATTGCAGTGGATTGCTGTAAGATTTTAGTCACTTACTTAAGTGAAATAGAATTTGTTTACTGTGATTTATGTCATTTTAACAAAGGTGTTTTAAGTGTGAGAAAAAGGGACAATTTTAGTTGCCAGGGTCTTATTGTCACACCCTAACTAAGGACAAAAATTCAATTTGATAACAACCCTTAGGCCCAAGATAATAAAAATTTTCCCAGAAGATGTATTCTAAATGACGTGGTAAGTTGCATTAACTAGTTAAATAAAAAGTTTAAAAGTTCAGGCTAGATAATTACATGCAATTTCGAGGCTTTTTCTGTGTTTAAGAGGCTAGAGAATAATGGTTTTATTATACTGTCAGAGGAACACAATATTTTATAAGAAGTAGGACTCTAATCTAAACAACTTCGTAACTTTTCAAAGAATTCAGTAGTTGTATTTCATTGCTACAGTTGGGCAAAGAACCTTCAGGACTCTTATGTCAGAACATATTTTTTTACTACCATAAATAGATTATTGTCTATCTTAATTTAAAAATATTGCAGTTTGCTGTCACTGAAATGACTGGGGAAATTTATCAAAACCTTGCTGTGCAGAAGTAAAACAAAAGAAACATTTTCTTCATGGGATAAAGTCTTTTTTTTTTTTTCACTGCAGAGTTCTTTGGAAATTTAAGCTCATTATGACCCCATTTGGCACTTCAGTTAGAATTACTGGACTCTGGTCAAAAGTTTGTTGCATTCAGTTTGCTCTCTATGTAAGACTGAAGACAAAACCAAAAGTGCAAAATTCAGCAGCTTTGAGCCATTTGCTCCTTGGCAGAGAGCAAGTAGTTCTTTCTATTTACCTACATACTCATCCATTTTGCATTTTGCTTCCATGTTCTTTTTTCTCAGCTTAACTATGTTTTCCTCTGTTACTCCAAAATTGTTTTATTAGTTGAATTCATGAAGTACTAGTCATCTTTCTTGCAAGAAATTAAAGCTCTTATAATTAGTATTAAACTATTTTATTTCTACTGAACTAAATTTTGCAGGTCTAGTAGAGATGAAAAACCATGAGCAAAGATAAATTAGACTTTAAATGAAAAGACAGAGATTGGGGGAAAAAATTGTCATGTGCTATTAAGGAAGAATATCTTTGTTAAGGCTGGAGCCTCCAGTTAATTTTTCCACCTTTGGGTTTGGTTTTAGCATCTCCTTCCTTTCTCCTATCTAACTGCAAGATACTGTCCCTACATCAGCTGGCCAGTCTGTTTCTGCACCCATATCTGAACAGGACTGGGGAACAGAACCAGTCAAAGAGGGAACACCCCCCCCCAAAACAAAACAGCGACACACAAAAAACCCAAATCACCAGATTTTGACAGTTTCCTAGTTTCCTGACCTAGTTCACTATGTGTCTGCACAAAAACTTTTGCTGGAAGAGTGGAAGATACACTAGAAGGGCAAGAACAAGTAGCCAGTAGAAAATGAAATGTCCCTAAAATCAGCGCTACCGCCAAAGACCTTCATGTGGAGCTGTACCATCAATACAGGCATTGCTGTATTCCCTTTTACCTGTATTTCCTAACATCTTGGTATTTTGCTTTCTATTTTCATCACAAGCCCAGAGAATACTTAATGACTTAACGCTACTCTCTTTACTAACATCTTTTTTGTTCTAAACTAAATCTACTTTTTGCTTAGATGGTTGAATTTACAGCATAATTTGAACTTGAAACACTTCTAATCTGTAATCACCTTGATTTGCTGCTTCTGTCTCGGATCTGGAAAGAAACTTTTATGTTGGCAGCTGGTCTATATTTCCCACCTATATCCATCTAATAAAATGAAAATTTCTTCCTATTTATAAAAGAAAAGTATCTTTCCAGAATTTCTATGCTCAGAAGCAGCTGAGGAGTTTCTAAAGTAAAAAGTGTTTCTAAAGTAAAAATAATTTCTTGTTTATCAATGTGATCAACTCAACAGAAAGAAAAAGCTAGATAACACTTAGTTCTTGTTAACAGTAAATATGAAATATGCAAACTAACATATCCTGTACAGATACAATTGAAATAAAGTAAATCGTAAATTTGGAACTGATTTCAGTAACCTAATTCTAACATTCAAATTTATTTTGTGTGTGTACTTACATATAAATGCTAAAATATATGTATCTACATAAGATTTATTTTAACCATATTATTTTTTATGCACAATCTTTAGAGAATAGTTTGTCTTCCTTGAAGTAATAAACAATCATTCTCTTGTCCAACGAGTCTATCCTGCAAGGGTTGAATTGTTAAAAACTTTATTTTTAAAATAGTGACTAGAAAATTAAGTAAGAATGGGTAATATTTTTAGACATAATAATCTATCTGGTACTAAATATACTTATTGAAGAAAGTTATTTTCGCAATCTCATGTCAGGTCTTGAGTCCCCCACACTAGTGATTTTTGTGCTTACGGCATGTGTGCGTGTGTGCGTGTGTGTGTGTGTGTATACACAAACACCTGCATGACAACACAGAGCTTTTACTGTTCCCTAAAGATCAGAACTACTTCTAATGTTATAATTATGATTTATTTAAAATAATCTATATCCCTGACTTTTACAACACAGGGGTCTAAGATTTACTGTAAAATTACAAATGTATCTTCTATTTTTTTCTATTTTCATTCATTAACAATGAGAAGTGGTCAGAGACCTAGGAAAGTTCTGAAAAGATCTCCGTGGAGCCCGTGGGACATCAGTGTTATGCTGTGGGTCATTACGTTCCACATCTGCGATAAGCCTACTCCAAATAAAACAGATTGATGTTCAATAACCTCAAACTAAAGATCCTTTTCTTTTGTCCTCTTTTAATTCTGTACTTCCTGGATTAATTCCTAATGCTTTCCTGTTCATCTTTTGTAGTACTGCAACATCTGAATGGGAGGGGAAAAAAGTATATCTGAAATACAAGAAAAATTACTGTCATTCTAGCAAAACAATTAAAAAGATCCTAAGTAAAACTGGCTCAGGTACTTTATTAAATAGTAATTGGCAGATAAATGCACAGTACAGTTCTCAGATACATCCAAGCTGTAAGTCTATTCAATAGAAGAGATTGGGACAAGAAGCGATTAATGCACATATTCTAATCTATTAAATGAAATACAGTTACATGCAGAAATCCTCCATCCACTTTCTGCATTTTCTGCCTACCGCAGCATCCTCCCAAGCAGAGAGATCTAATCGCAACAAAGAACATAATTTATCAAAGTAATACAAGGCAGCATAATGTTTCATAACAAAAACCTCCAAGGAACAAGAACTCCTAACAGTAACATACTTTGGTCAGGTTTTGTATTCAGACATCAGCTCCAAAATCAATTGAACTGAACACAGAAGTAGTCTCATTAAATGCAATTTTTGTGAAATGAAATAATGATTTCCATGGTTTGTTGCCTTAATTTTTGGGGGTTTTGTCCAGTTTATAACTCGTGTTTTCAAACTCCTTTTCAGTATGTTTCTGAAGAATACCACACATGTTACATGTCAGCACAGAACATTTCCTCGATGACCTACCACCTAGGGAGAAAGGTATGTTTTGTTTACATTCTTGAAACAACTTTTTCTTTTTTTTTCCTCTAAGATTCATAACTTTTTTTATAAATACTCAGGCACATTCGTTCATCTTTAAATCATGTGACTAATACAAATAATGTCAGTGAATATAATAAACTGTAGGTTCCTAAATATTATTATCAAAGTTAAATATAGGTTCTGTCATGCTTAATTAAGGATAAGGATAGATGAAACACAGCCTTTTGGGGAAACTATTTCACAATCAACTGTGCATTTACTTACTGAAATGTCATTCTTTATCTGAGGAGTTATAAAAAAATCTTCTTTGCAAGTATATATCCACTAAAATCTAAAATATTTGTTTTTCTTATGTACATACTAGGCTTATCACATAATTTTGGTAAGTTAAGTCTCAACTATTCACAAAACAATAAAAAAAGATGATTTAAGAACTCTGGGAAGCAGCATTGTCAATTTTCAATATGAGAATTCAGACGTTTTAGTGCTGTACTCTCAATCACTGTAGAAAGGTCACCCCAGATGGTGTAGATGACGCACATGGCAAACAGGAAGGCAGGCAGAAAGCATGTTTGAAGATAAGAGAAATAACACCTCATCAGTAAGTCTGAGTGGTGTAAAAAAGATACCTTAAAAAATTATTATGCCAGACCATTACATAGCAAAACCATCTCCTGGTAGACTGCTTTCTTGTTTGGGCTATAGGAGACGTGTTAGTTCAGACACGGCTTTACAGAAGGGTTAGAAAGAAGAGAAATGCAGCAACATTACTACAAACTGGCAACGAGTGGAGATACTGTCTGAGTGGGACATCACAGGGTAATGGCCAGGGTGAAAATATAACAGCTGTGTTTTGCTTTGAATGGAGGAGGATCTGAAATGTAAATATATAAATATTACTCACTACGTATCTGTTAAACTCTAATGTGAGTTATACAGGTGCCCTAGAGCCTTATAACCATCTGGGTACTATGCTAGCTTGACAGGCTATGGACAGAAACAACAGTCCTGCCAAGAAAAATAACTGAGAGCAATCTGTGTTTCACCAGCCTGAAAAAATAGCATAGCTTATTTTTCGAGTGCAATCCTCAGTTCAATGTAACATTCTGTTGCTTAACAATATTATCTGACTCCATGTAAAGCAACCAATTAAAGAAACTAGTTAGCAACCCTGTGTACATCAGCTTTAGGCAGTAATTTGTCCTAGAAATCAGATAGAAACTGATGTAAACTGATATGTGCACAACTGCGTCTCTTCCACTGATTATTGTTTCTGCCTCCCTCCCCTGTCTCTAAAGATCAGGTGCAGCATGGTCACCATTTTTATTTTTCCTTTGACACAAATGTACCTCTTTTAAACTGTTTACATTTTCAGGAATGGAATATGTGCCTTGAGGCTGTCAGCCTAATTCTTGTCTGGTATAAACTGCCATAGTTACACCAGTTTCGAGCTTGCTTCTGTGTCTTTCTCTTGCCTCACTATATATGAGTTTTTGCTGTTATGACCCTTCTGTCATTTCATTTCTGCTATGATGAAATTCAAGTATGTCTTTCTGAAGGACATGTCCTTCTCTGCAAGCAACACAAGCTTAAGATTTTTGGGCCCTGTAAGGAGGTACATTATTGTTAATTACTCTTTAAACAATCCTGGCTGCATCTTGATCCTTATGAACATTCAGGAAAATTACGTCCCTGCCTAAAAACATTTTCAAAATATAAATCTTACAGATATTTCAGAAAATCATATCTGCATTCACAGAGGGGACAGAGGCAGCCCACTTGAAAAGACAACAATCAGACATCTTTTATAATCATAGCTAATTCCACCATGTATAAAGGAAGGCATTTCATGTCTCTTGGAGACTATTTAAGAAATCTGAATCTTGGAAATTTAATAGCAAATGTGTATAAATTCAGGGTCACCTATGACTACTTTCAGCATTTTCACTGTAAGTTTTCATCATGCTTCAATAGGAATTTTGGGTCCTAAAGATTTGAGAGTATCTGTGCATTATGTAATAAAGTTCCCACAGTCCTGCTAAATTAAGTCAATATGAATTATTCCAGTTCATTCCATAGATCAAGCCCAAGGCTCTGTTTACTCATGTTTCTGAAAATTAGATGCAATTTATAACAATGTAATTCTTTTTATCTTTTCAAAATTCCTTTTTTATACCCACTGCATTCTACTTTGTGTCTTGCTTCCCAATATTAGCACATCATTACTTTTCCTTTTTGCATCCAGTTCATCTGGAGTGAAAAGCAGAGCACCTGGAAAGAATGAAGCAAACGTGTTCTCAGTGCTGGTGCAGCAGACATGTGCAGGAGAAAGAAATGGAAATTTTAGAGTCCATGTAATAGAAGTTAATATATAATGAATACCATGACCATAAAGTGTAGACCTGCTCTAAAACTTCCCTTTCAAAGGCGTATAATGGCATTATCTTTTCCTATCTGAAATAGTAAAGGGGAAACTGCATTGATTTCACTGCTGGATGGACACAGTACATCTTCCAATTCTATCTTTTGCAGTTCATGTTCTAGGCACGGTTAAAGGGAGTCTATTCATCTTTCCAGCAGGTATTTTTCTCTACTTTATCTACCATTGTATATCTTGTCTGACATCACACTTCAAGACTATCCACTGCATTATCTTTCCTCCATCCTATTGGCAGTCTGTTATGCTGTATTCCTGGAGGAATTTTTTATTTGCCCTCTTTATCTTTTTTTTTTTTTCATACTTATTACAATAGGTCTATTTTTCTTTCTCTTTTCCCCTGTGCTTTGTGTATGTTATTTTTAATTTTTGGAATTATCTTTTTTTATTTCCTGTTTTATGACAGCAGTCAGCAAAATTCCAATTGCATTTTCTTGCATTTCTGAGCATATGTACAGCTTCCACTGGATGATGCACATTATACCAGGAAACAGTAGTTTTCTCAGATTTCACCTCATTGTTGTGTTTTCTTACCCCAATATTTATACACTTCTAAAAATGTTTGATGCAAGTCCCATTTATTTTAGGATATATAAGTTCTGCATTATAAGATACAAACCAGTTTTTACACAAGTTAGATACAACACTGTGGACTTACAAAACCCATAAACAAGTGACTTGAATGTCCCTTCTTATTATCAGTATAGAACATTCAGTAGGTCTGCTGCAAGTACTGCAACGTCTGCAACAGCACAGCTGAAGCAAGTGTTTTGATTTGAGGATGAAATTAATTTGCTGAAAACACAAATTACAGTAGGCAGTTAAGCCAAGTCATAACTGGAGACCTGAAGTTACAAACAATTATGTACTGTATGTACCTGCAATACTGAATAGATCAATGTAGATGAACAGAATATTGGTAACTAGAAACAACACTCTAAAAAGCAAGACTTATAAAGACGTAGAAAAATGGTTGTATTATCATTCTTTGTACTATCTGTCTGCTGTGCTCCTTACATTGGTTTTAAATAATGTTAAATCTGCTTTAAAAGTCGATGTTTTAAAGTGATGAGCAACTTTTCAGAGGGTTTACTGATTAGTTATCTCTACTGACAATAGTACCTCTACTGGTGTTGCAGTACTATTTGCAGATTCCGTCAAAAATCACATTTGAACTAGACATTATATCAATATATATGGTGACACTTTCTCTGAAAGATTTTAGACATTCTCTATAAAAAGCTACTAACTTCCTCAAGATTACCAACCTGAGATACGTGATTCCTTATCTTATATTCATTCAGAGCAAAAATCCTATATAACATTATAAGTTCTGGATCATCTGTCTGAAACAGCCTTTCTCCACCAGCTCCGAAGAGAAGCTAAACTACCAAGTAACAGTTTGAACTTAGATGATATTTACTCTGTCTCATTTGATGAGGTGCTTTTATTGAGAGCAGGATTGAAATATGCTCAAGAATCTTGTACAGCCATGAAAGTGTTTATGATACAGAACATGTAAATGTATTAAAAGCAATTTGTGCACATTAGCCCACAGAAATTTCATGAAAAATCAAACTCTCCAAGCTATACCACATCACTGTTTCAGCCACTCAGCTCCATTCCCTGTCCTCCATGAGACTGCAGTAGTTTCATACAAAATCTAAATACAATGCTGTCATTCATATTTAGATACAGTGATGTTCTGAATAGGATCAGGTCTGTAATGGAAAAACAATGCACTTTATTAGACCAATTTACATGGGAAATACTGACACATTTACAGATATGCTATATTTTTCCAAGTTACAGTATTACTCCATGGTCTGAAGACAATCAGACATCAATCACACCACTTTCCAGAGCTGGTTATGTCTCAAAAGCCTAGGCTGTGTAAAGACTCCTCTTCATTTAATCTAAGCCATTAGTTCACGTGTCAGATTATTTAATTGCTATGGGAAAGAAGCATCATGTGGCAGAGGAAAAGAAACACTAAAAGAAACAAAAAACCCCTGAGAAAACCCTTATTCATCAATTCAGCAATTACTCAGACAGAACTGTCAAGAAATCATGGAAGATGACCACTCAGAAATTGACCACCTAGATCAATGCTACACTGGTTGTCTAAACAAGTACAGGAAAACATTCAAACCTTTAATGCCTTAAACTTTTACCTGAAATCAGCCAGTAGTCAGTGAGAAAGGCAAATGATGGAAGTAATGCATTTCCTGTGGGAAATTCTATTTATTGCAGGGACTGCTAGATTCTGCACGGTGGGGCTTTGTGTTTGGGGTTTTTTTTTGTGTGTGTGTGTGTGTGTGTGTTTGGTTTTTGGGGTTGTTTTTTGTTTGTTTGGTTTTTTTTTTTTTTTTTTTAGGGGGGGACATACCCCAGCGATTTTAATTCAATTCCTCTTTGAAAGGAATGTGAGGCTGTGTGTCTGTCTCTGTAAAGATGGGTGGCTCAGTTTGGTGCTTTTCACTGGAGTAAACTAAACTTTGAGATCAAGGAAAAGCTAATACCCAAAAATTTTATTTCTTATACTTATATCTACCTTTTGACTTTTTATCTCTCTTTTATCTCAAGTTAAATTTTATAAACATGTTGTAGTATTCTTCCTTGTCTGAGGACATGACCTTAATTTCACTGAAATTGACTCTGAGATTTTTAATACTGTGGAAACGCATCTTTATTTTTCTCATGAGCATAGGTTTCCTACTATCTGCAGACTTGGAAGGGAATACTCCAAACTAGTAATAAAAATTTACTTGTAGAGCAGTGTTTCTCAGCTCTTGTATCAAAATAATGACAGCAATGGATCACAAAAGATGATAGGGTTTCAAAAATTCTTAGCAAACTAAAACAAAAAGCAAGCAGAGAAACCCCCAATCTTTACATTTTCATTGCATTTTATTCTTCTAGTTCAACTAGTCTTTGCCAGCTTCTTAAAAATATGAAAAATTAATTGAGCTTATTAACAATGTATTTTGCTTTCATAGTAAATGTAATTTAGTGGTTGTTTTCTTCAACTAGTAGATCACCACCTTGGAATGGCTAAGAATCGTTTATCTAGAAAACCATCAGTGACCCTACAAAATTGGTTTGTGATATTTGTTCACATAAAATAATTTTGTACACCAACTCTGTAATTCTGTAACAAATTATTCTATTTTAGCAGGAAATCATGGAAGTTGCTTGAATGCCTTTTAATAAAGAAACTAATTCAAGTTTGGCTGTGGAGGTTTAGATCATAAGCAATATTAATGACTCTTATCTTTCTTTTATATGTTTAAGGAAAACAGCTGTCTGGGAAATAATGTCAGGTTTCAAGATGAAAACGTATTTTAAGCTTGTTTGAATGATCTTACTATAAGTAGACATGATTTTTTTTTCCAACTTTGCTTCTTTAGAATGCACCAGGGCTAACTGGGAACAAACCTCTAGGAAACAGAAGGTGAGAGATCCCTTCTCCCATCATCCACCAGTAAAAGAGTGTTTATCTTGTAATTTCAAAACCTGAGTGTTTAAAGCTGACCTGATCATTTTTTAAAACATATAACGTATGAACAAGGCTTGCTTTTGGCAAGGAACATTTCTCTTTTCCCTCGCTTGCCTCCTCTTCTTTCTCTTTCTCCTCTTTGTTATAGGCCAAAGAGAATAAAAAAGTGCTGAAATGCTTTCTTCTTTAATTCTCCAAATATAATATGGGCTACTTGAGCTTGAACTATAGGCTTCAGCTGTGACTTATGTTGTTTTGGAATGCCAAGCTTCAGAGTGGTTCATACAGTCCTTCTTGGAGCTATATTTTATGCTTCTTTTAAAAGTTATCTCTGAATTATGAATAAGCCTAAGGAAAAGCAAACCAAAGCAATGTTTCTTTTATGAATGAAGCTCAAGTAAGGATAATGGAAAACAGCCTGGGGGGGGGGAAGTACTGGGTTTCTGATTGACTTCTGCAGTAATGATATATGCTCAGAAACTAAAACAAAAACAAACAAACAAAAAAACCACCAAAAAACCCCCAACAAACCAAACCAAAACCAAAACCAACAACAAAAACCACCTGACTTTTCGCAGTGTTATAACTTAGTGCATATATATGAGTACAATGCTCTCATGGTTATGTAAAATTGGTATTTTAAGTTGTTAATGCTAGTAAAATAATTGTTTTTCTTAGAGAGAGTATCTTCTGTAATTGATAGCAATTTCTAACACCTTCAAATTAATTCATTTTCTCAGGAACGTACTTGTAGACTTCCTGCTTTAAAAATCCTTTATGGAATGATTAAATGTAGTAAGTAATTTCCATAAGTATGTGTTAGTTTTAAGAAATGTAAGGTAGACTTAAGCAAAGTAATATTATTACTTAGCAATTTTTTGTAGGTGAGAGACCATTTTGAACAATGTTGATGTCAATGTAGTTCTTGCTGTATTAAAGGACAACTTAAGAACAAAGAACTAGATTAAGATCTTAGACAGGAGTAGGTATTTAAGTTACTGACTGGTTGAACTTCTAAACTACAACTTTGGCTTCCAGCATTTCCTTGTTTGTCCCATTTACTATTCCTGCAGCAATATCCTCCAAAAGACCCTAGAGGGAAATCTTTCCTAGCTTGGAAAGCAGCTCTGACTCCAAGATCCAGCATTATATTGACAACTGGGAAATGGCATAGTTGTTCTGGGTTAAGCCAGCAATAACCATTTTTAGATTCAGTTCAGATCTTTAAAATTCTCTAAGCCAGATAAAAGAAATATAGTTGTCCAATTAAATTATCTTCTACCTTAACAGATAAAACATTCATTTTTCTTCCAGAGCAGACATTATCATCACAGTAATTTTGGAGATACAAATTTCAGCATGTATGATCATCCACAGAAGGCAAACTTGAAGATGAGCATTCACCAACACACGGAAGTCACCTTGTTTTATGAGTAGTGTTTCATAGAAAGAAGATTTGTAAAGTCTTAAAATGAATCAGTCATTATAATTGAGAATTTTAGTGCTAGAAACATTGCATAAGCTATATTCTCCATTTTCTGAAATTTCCTTATTTCTTAAAAAAAGAAGAAAAAAGAGAGAGAAAAAGAAAAAAGCTTACTAAATGTATTTATAGTTATTAGATAGGTATTCCAATATAGGAAAATATTTTAAAAGGTTAAAATGTCTTTTTGTTTAAGGTAATAACAGTTGTTTCTATTTGAGGGTTACTGGGTTTTCCCCCCTCTATGATTTTTATGACAGCCTAGTTTGGAATACAGCTTATAGGAAAATTGGATTCTTCACTGTCATGAATGTTGCTATATAATAAAAGGCAGGAAATTAGTATACGCAAATGCTAGTGCAGCCTTCCCTTTTTACACTTACTATCTCTTGGGGAAATAGTGCAAGATGTCTTTCCTGACCTTCATTGATGTGAATGACTTCACTACTTCCCTTAGAGAGGAATATTTTTTTCTCAACAGCTGTTTGTAAGCATTTATTCATTTTTAGATTCTGGATACTGTGCTATTGATAGAGTTTTAGGAATCTGATGGGTCAAATGGAGATTAAAAATAAAGTTGGTTGGACAGGTGGCAAGCTCATTAATGTCCTATAAGAACATCCAATTCCAGAAAAATTGAGGTGTGCTGCTCAACCAGGATTTGTGGTTTTTTTCTTTTGGTCTAGAGAAAAGCTGACAAAATAAGAAGTATTGACATAAAAATGCCTGGGCTTGGGTCTACTGAATGAAACAGTCCTGTTACAGTGTTAAAGAATAAACAAAACAAAACAAAAACAAGAAAAAAAAACCCACCAAAAATCAAAAAAACAACCACCTCTTTAAATTGTGTTACATTGCCATGTTTCTGTAAAACATTTTACTAAATAATACTTTAGAAATTTGTTGAAGTGATCGGGGGGAAATAATTAAATAAAGGTGTAATAATTTTTTTAAAATTAAATATATTTGTTCTTCACATCTATCTACCAGAGGCAAACATGGTCTGACATTTGAAAATCCAAATGTTGTCACTATTATTCCACTGCTGGCAGCTTCATTTCTTATGTTATACATGTAACAAATCTTACAGACCAGTGATTTCTCCTCCCACTCTTTCCTTCTAAAATCCATTCTGCACACTAGGAAATGGATGAATAAAACATAAGATACCTTTAACTTTTTCCCAAATGGGGACTCACTTCTTTAAAATTAACATATTAGAAACCATTCAAATGAGTTTAATTTAATAAAAAACCAAAAAGTAAAAATTCAGTGACTTGGAAAACATTGCCTTTGTTTTAAAAGAGCAAGAACCTAATATGCTTAATGTGGCATGATTTTTATTTTTTCCTTAAGGGTTCAGATATCTTTTATGATGAATACCTTAGCTCTGTAAGGTTTGGTTTTTTTAGTATCCAGTTCTTACCTTAATTAATTAGATGGGCAGCATCTTGGCTAGTAAGTGATACTTTAATTCTACATTTTCCTATGCCTCTGGAGCCAAGAGATACATGCTTAAGCAGTCAGCAAGACTTAGGAGCCCAAATAATTTTCTGGTGAGACATAAATGTCGCAAAAACTATTTCTAAGATGATTTATTTATTTTATTTCTACAACAGTTTTCTTCACCATCCTTCAAGGACACCAACTGATTTCAATGGGAGTCATGCAGTTAAAATACATTGATCTCTTTTGAATATTTATTTGTTAATAGCTATGTTAGGAATGCCTTAAGACAAATAGGTACTTATCATTGAAATAGTCATGTAGCATTAAAGAATATGAAGCTCTCATCTTTTAATTCAGTGCACTATAGATATAACTTCAGCAGTATTTACTTTTAAGATATATGTGGGATTTTTCGCAAAACCAGCCATAAAAAATCAGGTAAAAAGCCAGAAAGTCTTGCATCCTGTCGTATAACCATGACTGGCTCTTTCACCACTATTTAAAGACTTCCAGGATGAGAATGCCTGATTTTTTAATTACTTTTTTACTGCCTTAATGAGGTATATTTAATGAATTTCCTCAATGCATTTTTTAACATTTATCTTTTTATGCCTTGGCAAAATTGGTTTCCACTATGTGTTTTTTAATATGTTGAAAGTACTTCCTTGATTGTGTCATTTTTGCCTAGCAGTTCCACCATTAGGTGAGTTAGAGGTTCCTGAAATTAGTACATCAAAAAACAGGAAAAAAATATTTGCTTTGTAGCTTCTTAATGCAATTCATGAGCTTATCGTAGTGCATATTCCAAACTGAGAAGCTCTGAACTGCTCTGTTTTTCCTGGTCATGGGAGCTTTTCCATGCCCTGGAGTCTCTTTTCCCCTTCTTTACACATTTTCTTTGTATAATCTTTACAATGACATGATAATAAACCTATTCCATAGTGAAGATGTGGATCCATACTGATTGATGACAGCACTTTATGACACTTTCTGGTTTACTCTCCACTGCTTTTCCTAACAATTGCCAATATTGTTTTTACATATTTTAAGCAAAGATGGGTATTGTCGTGGTTTAACCCCAGCTGGCAACCAAGCACCACACAGCTGCTCGCTCACTCCCCCTCACCCGGAGGGATGGGGAGGAGAATCAGAAAGGCATGTAAAACTCAAGGGTTGAGATAAGAATAATTTAATAGGTATAGCAAAAGCCACGCACACAAGCAAAGCAAAACAAGGAATTCATTCACCACTTCCCATCCGCAGGCAGCTGTTCGGCCATCCCCAGGAAAGCAGGGCTCCATCGTGCATAACAGTTACTTTGGAAGACAAATGCCATAATGTTGGATGCCCCCAACTTCTTTCTTCTTCCCGCAGTTTATATACTCAGCATGATGCCATATGGTATGGAATACCTCTTTGGCTAGTTCAGGTCACCTGTCCTGACTGTGTCCCCTCCCACTTCCCTGTGCCCCTCCAGCCCTCTCACTGGCAGGGCCCAGGAAACTGAAAAGTCCTTGACTGAGTATAAACATCACCCAGCAACAACTAAAACCATCAGTGTGCTATCAGCATTGTTCTCACACCAAATCCAAACCACAGCACTGCACCAGCTACTGAGAAGAAAATTAACTCCATCCCAGCTGAAACCAGGGCAGGTATTAATCCTTAAAGACTTAAAAGTCTTCTTTTTTCCCTGAGTATCAACACCTAATTCAGGAGACCACTATAGTTTCTTTGTAGTTTAATTGCTTCCAGTCCCTCCCATACACATGACTCAGCCCTTGAATTTGGGAACTCATTTTAATCTCCCATGTTGCTAGATCATCTACATATTTATGTGATCTGTACAGGTTTCACTGTACCTGTATTAATATATGTATCAATATACAGATCTATTGATACAGATATATTAATATCTGTATTTATATTAATATCTTTAAATTTTGCTGCCTCAGTATTAACTCTCTTTTAAAGAAATTATGAATATGCAGATTCACTGATGAAGGTACAGATTCACTGATCATTTTCCCCTGCTGTGAAGCTATGAAAAAGTTTTCATTTTACAAAGACCATGTTATTCTCTAGTGTGTTCTGCCTGTTGGGATACTGTGTCTTCAAAAGTTGTTCTGGTAGGCAGTTCCCTGATTTCTATTGTTACCACTTATGCAAATGAATTTGGCTTTTGTGGAATTATATTATCTTCAGTGATGACACTTTTATCTTAAGTCTCTTAAATAGTCCACGATATTCAAGTCCATAATATTTATAGGCTTTTGAGTGGCTAAGGCTGTTTATACGTGTTTAACTTTATGCCTTCACTGAACACTGAACAATTAAAGTCATCCTTAACAAATCTGAATGCAAGTGATTAATAATCCTTGAATCAAGAAGCATCTAGGTAAAGATGACTGGTGTTTGTCCAATTTGTGATAATGTCAGGGTTAAAAGGAGAAAATTTTCCTAGCAAGTGAATGCTGATTGATATACCTATCAACATAATGAATTTGATCTGTATTAAATACTGTCTTTCAACCTTGATCGAGATCAAGGTTCCACTGCACTTGGCAGGTCAAAAGCACAGAAAACAGCAATTATCCCCAAAGGCTTAATAATTTAAGTCCCCAGTCCTAGAAATGCTTACAAGTTATTTTAACTAAAAAACTATTTGCTATTCCTGCACAATTAATGAAGCTGATCTCATACTAAATGTTATCAATGTGTTGGCTTAAAGAGACAGAAGAAAAATAAATTAAGAGAATCAAATACAATAGCTTCCCTTTTGCAAGCATAGAACTGATGCTAAACGGAATTCTTTTGACTGTACAAGCCACAGTGTCCATGCATGAACTGGGAAAAGAATCTAGAAACCTGTATTCTGAAATTTCCATGTTGTTTGATATTTATTCTTTTAAATCAAGTGTTTTTCCTATAAGGGATAGTTGTAAAGTAAGTATTTCAGCTCAATTCAATACTACTTTAGTTTATAGTTTAGAGATTATTTATGTTTCACTTAATATTTAGGACTAGAACTGGAAAATTAAATGATCTTATTTATAAACTGTCATGAGTCAACTAGAGTGCTTATGCTCTGAAAGTAATGATTCTCATGGAGACTCTAGTACAGATACTGCCAGAATTTATAAATACCAATGATAATTAGTCTGAATCAGACAGTTCTAGCATCCCATTTGTGTTAGCAACTGAAATGTTTGTGACTTCCCTAGTAAAACTGCCTGATACTCAAATTCTGTGAATCTTTTATCTCAGTTTAAATACAAGATCAACATATCTCATGCGCACTTTGTATTTTTCCATACTTTAAAAACTCAAGCCTATAGTAATTTTCACCGTTTTGGGGGTTAATGTCTTTGGTGTTACTCTGAGATTATATACAATTAGTAATTACACGAACAGTTGTTGAAATGTGAAGACTATCTATGTAGGGAGGAGTTTCCAAGGGAAAAAAGATTATCTGATTTAGCCAATGGAAGACATAAAATCAAATGAAGAGAAAGGCATCTTTTATTTGCATGTGGCTGAAACACATTTTGCGTAAATCTGTAACATGGAAAAGTTTATCTTTACTTCCTAAACCTAAAAGCTATCAGACATCCTGTTTCACCAAATGTCACATTCAAAAATCAACCATTACTACATGTAGGGAGAAATGGAAAATTCCAAACAGGGACTTAAATGCTGTGTGACTTAGATATACAGTATGTACTGTGTATGTGTTTAAGGTTGTAAGTGTAATTAAATACTAAATTATATATATAAGATGTCTAGATTTCCAGACCACTGGGAGAAAGCTGAACATCTAAAAATGAAATCCATAACGGTCACAATAGTGAAAAAACATATGAATAACCCAGTTGATAGAAAATATCAATCATGCAAGATGTCTGAACTGTAGCTTGGAAGTCTAACCTGATGCACTGGATCAAACACCGCACCTGTATGTGCTCTACATAAAAATACTAACTCTCTGATGCCAACAACTGCTTCAATTGTCCAAAGCAAAAAAGTCCAGGGGCAGTTAACTCAGAGGAAGAACCATTTGGATAAGATTTAACAGCTCTGGAGCTGGTTTGGTCAGCACTAGCTCAGGGATCTCAAGGCCAGCCCACATCACGTATGTGATATGGGGATATCGAAAGAAGGTTGAAAACCTGTATGACCAAATGTAGATCATTCTATCTGCCTTAGCTGTCTAGACCCTTCTTTACAGGGGCCTCTAGGTAGAAGGTTAATTTAATCTCAAAATATGTATCTGAAATAAGGTATATTAGTCATATCCTGAAAAAATAAGCAAAAAATTTTCTCCATTTGCTGTAAAGGCAGTCTAGCTCAACCAGTTCTGATAAAGATGTCTATATAATGGATGCCGGAAAGCTATTTAGAAGCCTGTGGCATCTAGCCCTGTTTAGACAAATAATGCTATTCCAGCAGCTCTCCCCCACTTGCTCCAGAAGGGTGAGTTGTCTTTTAAGTCCAACATCATATCTGCTAATTCCATCTTGACACCCTAGAGCATCAATAATTGATGAATGCAATAAATTTTTACATATTCATAAAAATATATACATAAATTCATATAAAATTGAACTAATTAGGCACCTAAAATGAGGCAAGATTGATTTACAACAGGTTCTCATGTTTACTACATTTACCTCAAATGCCATTAGTTTTACATCAAAGCTAAGAAAAGTTAATCAAAGGATAAAAAGGTTAAAAATACTTTGAGTACAGTGAAAATAAATTCTGAAAAATCTTTCCAAATATCTGTATCTTGTGAACTGATCAGAATTAGTTTTAGGTAGCATACTTTATTTGTTCTCCTAACATATTTCACAAGTTTACACCATTTTGACTTTGCTTTGCTGTTTAACATTCTATACAGCAATGAGTTGGTCTCATAGGAATGTTCACAGTGTTCTCATTGCTCAGTACAGGTATGCAGTGAATAAAAATATCTTTATTTTCCTTTTCTTTTTTCATTGGTTGGTTGTTCTTTCAAGATGTTTTGTTTCAGCATTGATTTTGGGGTGATGAACTGGTTGTATAGTACCCCACTGGTTTGGAATATACCAAAAAGATGTACTTGAAAGTGATTTATGACTAAAGCATCAAAGCTGAGATTGTCAGAACTTCTGATGTGGCACAATTTCAACTTGACTGCTCAGATTCCCTTTTGAATCATCACACAGTCAGAGTAATTAAGTATCTTGTTAAAAAATATGTAATCTTCCTTCTTGGTTTCCTTATCCAGTAGTGTCTAGTAGTATCTCATAGCAAGACTTTCTGACACAGAAATATGGAGGACAGTTGATGGTCATCACCAGGCTGGGAATGTGGGAGAGCACCCACTGCAGAGTGCCACCAGGCTTCACTGCCACCAAGGTCTCCATTAATATATAACACTGGTGTCAAAATCTGGAAAAATGTTGCTTAGGTGCCAATGACAATGTTTTTCTGATTAAGTTTTTCATAAATGCACATTAAGCAGCCATGAATGGAGATGGTGTAAAGGTGAGGGAAGGGTTTGGCCAGAACATACTTCTGTAATATCAACTCCTCACAGTACACTGAATGTAAGTAAATGTACTTTCAAAGACCTCAATTTCCTAGATGAGTTTCTAAACATCAAAATTCATACAGAAAGCAGTTGATTTAAGCAGTGGGGAACATATGTATCTAATTATTTCTCTTGCTAAATTCAAAAGAAATATTTATCTTGTTTTGTTAACGTAGCCTAACTGAAACACACTAACTTGATTCTAAAATAACATTATTTTGGGAAAAGCTCTCAAACCCCACCTTTTCAACTTCATTTTACCAACTTTGCATATACATTTTGTAAAGAAGGTAGCTAATATAGAAAAATATAATTATTTTTTGTTATATTTCCCAGAAATTAAATGAGCATCAATGCTTATTAAATTGTTTTGTTTATAACCTACATATGTATAAACCTATTACTGGTAGCAAGTTTGACTTAGTTTCTTTTTAGTCAGGAATCATGAATGGTCCTAGTAAGCAACATAAATAGTCTTTTAAATAAAAAATAATTTCTATTTTATTTTTCTTAATCACTAAATGAGGACAATTAAGGTTGTCCTGGTTTTGGCTGGGATGGAGTTAACTTTCTTCTTGGTAGCTAGTACAGTGCTGTGTTTTGGCTCTGATGTGAGAACAATGTTGATAACACACTGATGGTTTTAGTTGTTGCTGGGCCATGTTTATACTAAATCAAGGACTTTCTGGTTTCTCAGGCCCTGCCAGTGAGAGGGCTGGAGGGGCACGGGAAACTGGGAGGGGAGACAGCCAGGGACAGCTGACCTGAACCAGCCAAAGAGGCATTCCATACCATGGGATGTCATGCTTGGTATATAAACTTGGGGGGTTGGCTGGGGTCTGGGGATCATTTCTCGGAGACTGGCCGGTCATCGGTCAGCAGGTGGTGAGCAGTTGTACTGTGCACCACTTGTTTTCCTTTCTCTCCTTTTCTTTCCTTTGGATTTTATCCTTTTCCCCACCCTTCCATTATAACTGTTATTATTATTATTGTTGTTGTTCTTTCCTTTTTTATTCTGTTTAAATTATTACATTGTTCTTCTCTCAATCCTAGAGTTTTACATTCCCTTCCGATTCTCCTCCCTACCCCTCCGGGTGGAGGGGAGTGAGCGAGTGGCTGCATAGTGCTTGGTTGCCAGCCGGGGTTAAACCATGACAAGGTTTTGGAGTAGCTCCTGTAATTAAATACAGTTCTATTTATTTGTGTCTAGCAGATAGTTTATACAACTTAGTAAGGTCAGCAAAATTAATTAAAAAAAAAGTCTTTCCGATGAAGGTCTGTAGTCCTGCAATCTTGGGATCACTTGATTTGCATGGTTTTTACTAAGCCCAGAGACTTAAAAGGATGACTGTATTAACTTCTCTTAAATAAATAACTATTTTTTCACTGACATGTATATCAATATTCTGGGACAGGTGTGCACTGGACTAAACCACTTTTATGTTCCCTGTCCCTGGTACCATCACCAAAGTCAATGCTGCCAGTCCATGGTCAGGTGTTGGAGCCCTGATCTCACTCTTTCCAGGAATGACCTGATCGGCAACCTTGATGAACTACTAGCTTCCACTTCTTTTCCTCTCTGAGGGTTTTCTGTCTTATCAAGACAGTTTTTATTGTCTTTGATGATTTCACATCTGTGTTCTGAAATGGGACTAAAGCGTTCCAACTTGCCAGTCTCACCTGTGTTCTGCATTTCTTCTCTAATCTCACAGTTACATGCTCTCTTGCTTACAAAGATAGCAGTGATAACTGTGATTAGTTCTCTCCTTTCAGCAAAACAGGGCTCTCAATCACCAAGTCTGAGGTAAAAACATTTTAAGAATGAAGATATCATTATAATTTCTCCAGGGAAACTCCCACACACAGTGCTGTGGATTTACAACAGAAGTAAAGGGGCAGTTAGCCGTTGCCACTCCCCAGATAGCTCCTATTTCTCTGCTTTCTCTCCTTTCCATGTTAGACACAGCTCACTGACACGTTCACTCACCTTTCATGGTGACTGGACTGGCACAACAGGAGAGAAGCTGTAGCATGCAGCAGGTGGGGCCAGCTCAGGTCTCCATGAGATCGTGCGGAAGGTACCCCCTCATCATATGCTATGGTTTCATGGCTGTACAGTTTCCCTGCCACTCCCACATTCCATAGGAGAGAATCTGTAAAGCATATACCTGTAAGAAAGCACCAGACTGTGAATTCAAGTACAGTGCATTGGCTGGAGGTACACTGGATGAACTTATAGGTACATTCTGTTCCTACTTTTTATAATAAGCAAATTTCTTCCAATCCCCTGGGAATTTAAATATAGCCAATGTTACCTGAGAATGCCATCAGTATAGCTGTGTGAACTAATCATCAAGATAACCTGAAGATGAGTGATTCAGTTCTTACTGTGTTATGAACATCCCTACAATGAAAAATAATAAGATTTGGACACACAATTACTTAAAACCAAAGTATAATTAGTTATTTTTCATAAGGTTATTTTTCTTGTGAGTGTACCTTTTAAAATGTAGCATTTATAAAAATGTATTGCCAGTTTAAATGCACACAATGACAGTCAGACTAATGAAGTAATACATACATAAGAAAACCTTGTTAACTTTGGCAAAATAATCTGGATATATGGATATAGAGAATATGGGGAGAAGAGAAAGTGGCACTTATGAAAGTATGTTTGGCTTAATAATTTTAGAAATTTTTTCATTAATTAGAGTGAAATAAAGTTCTGAAAGTAATATAATAGAAACATAAATAATGCTTAATTTTCCATAATTACTTATTTTACTTTCAGTGAGTCTCTGAACAGACTTCCAAAGAGTTATTTCAACCAATCTAAGATGCCTGCATGGAAAATGGCAGTGTCTGAGCTGGTCACCTTAAACATCCTTTGTAATCAACAGGAAAAATACGCCAAACCAAAACAAGCCAACCTTTTGGTCTTGGTGGCTCATCTGACCTGATTGAGATACATTAGAATGAGATCAGTCATATCCTACTGAAGACTTGGAGGGGTGGGTTGTCCCCATTGTAAAGGAAGCTTAAGACGACTAGCTTGCATTAGATGTCTGTATTGTAAATACCTACTTTTGGTCATATGAATCATGCACGCAATCGCTGTAACATGTTCTTGCTCACAGCTTTGACTGCATCTCATGTACTAAAAGGATTTTAAGGAATGCTTATATTTTATTTTTATTATTTTCCTTTTGAATTTATTATACTTACAAGAATGTTAGTAGATATATTTGACAGAAGTGCAAAAGACAATCCTATACTTAGGACACAAGCATCCCACTAGTTTTGTGAAGGCAAAAATAACTCTCCCATGTGGATATGGTAGTGCATAATTACCTATCACATGGATTTTATATTTTTCTATTAGATATCAGTTGCTATCTGCAGGGAAGTGACAAGGCCCAATAAAGAAGACACTTGAGTGTGAACCAGGACACTGCAGTTGCCCATTTATACTTTCAGTACTGTCACTTTTGTTACCTGAACACAAACTGCTGCATGTTTAACCTCTCTGGCTCCAATTTATTTTCATGCTTTTGGTTTTTCACAGTTCTTCACAGTTCACAGCAGAAAAGAACACTACATTGGGGTTAGGCCTTTATGCACTATAGAAATAATAATTATATGTAGTACATTGTAATAGATGGCTTTGTCTGTAGAACATCTAGCTGATGTGCATGCCCTCCAGGATGAGTTTTCTTGCTGCTGCAACATTAGAAACATAAGCCCCAGGTGCAGAAAGTGTGTTGTGCTAAATGAGCCAGTGGTCTAATCAAAAGGAACTCTAGATCTCTTAAGAGAAGATTTGTTAATGACAAGTCCCTAGTGTAAATGAGGTCACTTCACCAGACTTTCACAATATAAAGTAGAAATCAATTTATTTTTAAGAATAATAAAATAAAGAGGAACTGTCCTCCTTTCATTAGCATGTACTCTTTAGAGATTGAGATTCCATTTTCTTTTGAGGTGAACTCTCACAGCAGCTGTGCATAAAAATGAAGTGCTGAAGACATTTGTAATATTTATAATGTTTTAAATTTGACACTATTTATATACAGCTCATTGTTAAGAGTATATGAAAAACAAAGGTATTTCTGCACTGGAGCAGTTCAGAGCAGAGAGTTTAGTTCAAGCCCTCATTTGCTTTTTGTATTTGTGACTTTAAATGTTGCAGGGCTGTTCTTGCTAGTTCTCATGCTGCTGAATCAGCTCTTACAGAAGCATCATTGTTCTTGGAAACTGACACAGGTTACAGACTGCTTAAGAAATGTCAATGAGGTGCACTGGTGCATAGGAATGAGCAGAAGAACTTGAAAGCTTTTTTTTTTATTATTTTCTCTGATCAACTCTGCCTGTCTCTGTAGTGCCTATATCCAGATTAGCCCCAAGCTTCAAAGAGTTTTTAACAAAGCTTCAAAGCAGGCAATTTATGCATCATTATTACCCTACTTTGAAAGCACACCTCTTTCTTCAGGGTGCAAACATTCTCTAAAGAGGGATTAAAATCCAAAACAAAATTCCAAAAACTTGAATTAAACTGGGCAAAACCTGATACTTCTATCCTAAGCAATTTTTTTTTTTCTTTCTGGCATTGACACAATCTGCTTTACGTTCCTCTTCAGGTTCATTTTGTCATATCACGCAAAGTACAGTGAGGTGCATATTCCTTACAGGACTGCAGATCAGTTCAAGAGGTCACTTATGCATTTTCAAGTGTTCATTTCCATGCAGCATAAAAGGGAGCAATTAAGATGAAAGAAGCTGACATCTGACATGATATAGTTTCTGTCTCTGCAGTTCAAGTATTCTGCTGCGTAGATTAAGTGGGCCACCACATGATATTTCTGTGAGATTAAAAATTACTGCAGAGAAGACAGATTTATGGGTTGTCCACGCTCACCTCCTTATGGTTATGTATCAGTGAAAATCAGCATTCATGCTGCATCCCCAGGTCTCCTTCTTAAATGTCCATGTTTTACAATATTCTGACAAAGAAGCAAGTCATATGAATATCCACTCTGCGTCTAAGTTTAAACAGACCGAGACATGATTAATGGGTGATGCTAGACACTTTTAACCTTATAGTGCTATTCAGTTGAGGATGGCAAAGTGCATTTTTCTGTAACGATTAAAGTCTGTCTGGTTCCAAATCCACCAGTACTTCCAAATCATAATGTGTTGCAGATGGACTGTTAGTCAAATAACCTGGCATCTCTACCAGTACAACATAAATGTCTGAATGAGGATGTACAAATTGAGATGTTTTCATCAAGTGACCAGACTGGTACAATACAGATATAACCCTTTATTATCCACTCATGACAGATAGTGTGAGTATTAGAAGTATCTGAATGTTCTGACTGGAACAAGCTGCAATTTCCAAACATGCACTTATTTATTTAAATGTGATTGACCAACATTCTGAATATTCAAAATTTAAATATAAATATTAAAAAATGGAGCATGTCTATGTTTTTGAGAAAATATTAGCCTTTCAATTAACTGTAAGGTAAGGGAATTACAGTAAATCAACTTAAGACCCCTTAAATAGTGAATGAGAGTACCCACAGAGGAGTTTGATGTAGTAAAACTAGGCCACTTTAAATTCACTTCTCTAATAAATTCAGGTTAATTTGACTGATGGTCCTCCATGATTCACATACATTTTGGGATGTGAAAGATACAATTATAGAATAACAGAAAAGTCTAAGCTGGAAAGGACCTCTGGATGCCCTCTGATCTAATCCTCTGTGGAAAACAGGGCCTCAGACTAGGCTAGCTATGGCCCTGTCAAGCTGTTTCCAGCAAGGGAGATTGCACCACTGTCTGAGCAGCCTATCCAATGTTTAACTGTCCTAAAGACTTTTTTTTTTTCTTCCCCTTACATCCAAATGTAATTTTGCCCAAAGTGACTCATTCCTGTTGTCTCTTGTCTGTCCACTTTGCAGCCTTTTGAAAAGCGTACCTCCATCTCCTCCACAACTACCATTCAAGTAATGGAGAACTGTGATTAGATCCTCCCTGAGCCTTCTCCTCCCTCAGCTGAAAAACCTCAGCTCCTTCAACTTTTCTTCATACATCAAATTCTTTGGCACTCCGATAATCTTGAGGGCCCTCCTCTGATCCCTCTCTGTTCAGTCTGTCTTTTACTGGAGGTACCAAAACTGGGCACAATATACAGGTGTGGCCTAACAAGAGCTGAGTGCAATAACCATGTCCTTTGTGATGCAGCTGCTGCTACAGTCACAGACGTGATTTGTCTTCATTGTTGCAAAGGCACGCTGCTAACTCATGTTCAGCTCACTGTCCACCAGTACCCCCAAATCCCTTCTAGCAGAGCTGTTCCCCAGCCAGTTAGTCCCCAGCCTGTACTACTGATTTGGATTATTCCATCACTGTTGCAGGACTTCACATTTGTCTTTGTTAAATCTCACGCAATTCCTTTTGGCCTGGTTTTCTAGACTGTCAAGGCCTTTGCATCTTACCTCTTCCATCCAGTGTTATCTACCTCTTCTGCCAATGTGGAGTCACTTGCAGACTTGGTGGTAATTTATTGAATCCCATCAATCAGGTTGTTTTTAAAGACCTTGAGGAATTCCACTCATGACCAGCTGCCACTTTGACTCTGAGATATTAACCACCTTTTTAGTTCAGCACTTCAGACAGTTTTCCATCCATTGTCCAGGCCATATCTTATCAGCTTCAACAGGCTGTGCGAAATCACGTCAAACATCTGGCAAAAGTCAAGGTACATGGACATCCACTGCTCTCCTTCATTAACTGAGGAAGCTATTTCATCGCAGAAGGCAATCAGATTGGCTCAGCACAATTTAATCTTGGTACATCTGTGTTGGCTTTTCCCAATTTCCTTCTTGTCCTTCAAGCATGTGGATAAAGCTTCCATCTGGACCAGTTCTATAATTTTCCCAGGAACTGAGGTGAGGCTACCTGGTCTGCTGTTTTCTAGATTTTTTTGTTGTTACTGTTGATGGACATATTTGACTTTTCTTACCATCTGTGATCATTCCTGACCACAACGTTCTAAAAATGACTGAGTGGCTTTGCAGTAATGTCTTCCACCTGTCCTCAGATTCACCCCATCAGGTCCTACAAACCTCTACCTGTCCAGTTGGTACAGATGGTCCCTAGCTCAGCCCTCCTCTACTGTCAGTGACCCACCATTTGCTTTGTCACTTCATCTTGGAATAGAGACTTGGGAGCTGCCATCACCTTTAAAGATCAAGGCAAAAAGAACACTAAGTGCTTCTTTTCTGTGTCATTTCAAGTAACTTGCCAGCTACATTCAGCAGCAGTCTTGTGTCTTCCCTGTACTTCCACTCGATATTAACAAACCTATAAAAGCCTCTCTTGTTAGTTTGAGCTCCAGCTGAGCTTTTACCTTCCTAACTACTACTCTGCAAGCTGAAGCAATATTTCTTGTATTCCTCTTTAGCCATCTGCCACCTTTTCCATCTCTCACATACTTCTTTTTCATACTTGAGCTCTTTGAGTACTATCTGCTGGTTTATTTCTATTTCTAGGCCTCCCCCCCAGCCCCCGCCCCCAAGGGAGATGGACATCTCTTGTGCCTCTGAGAATTTCTGAGCACTTCTGAGCACCTTTGCCCACCCAGACAGACTCCCATGGGAGTCCTAACAGTTCCCTGAGCAAAAATTCTTCTAGGAGTTGAAATCTGCACTTCTGAAATCTGAGATGTTTATTTTGCTACTATAATTTTGACTGAAAGCTATAAAGCGAGGAGTAGCAGGAAGTGTATGTATGTGTATTTACGTGTGTGTTTCTGTCTATTTGTGAGATTTAAAATAATGTTATTTTGTTTGTCATATTAATCACATACATACAATATATACTTCACAAGTATTTACCAGTACTTCTGAATTCAAGTGTTTCTGGAATTTAGGGTAAAGGAAAACTCCCTCCAAGAATTAACTGATGTGTTTATTTGTTTCTCCTGCCCAATCTATGTCACTTCTGGCTGGTTTTATGTTTAGAACAAAAAATATTCAAAGGTCAAAATATTTCCCTGCTAGCAATAATGTCCAATTAAAGAAACAATCAAGAACATTTTCATGGTAAAAGCAATAAAGATTCCATGATTTTCAAAACTGTCTCTTTCTGTAGCCATGAATATGGATAAAACAGTAAAAGTTTGAGTAGTATAATGTAAATTGGAACTACTCTTGGAGCAATTCACCTCACTATGGGACAGGTGACCCTGAATCAGATTCATTTAATCTCACTTGAGTCATTTAAAAAATTGGGCATGCAGTCCAAGTTAGGTGTTTATACTTTCCATATAATCAATGGAAACAGAGGAGTGAGACCTCCAGAGAGTGATTAATTAATCTTTAAATAGGTATCTATTAGAACCATGATAAATATATCTCTGGAGATACTTGTCTCTTTAATGTTTGTGGAGGACATTTACATGAACAGCAAAGATGTCTAGTTTTTCATTAACTAAACTTAGGTGAAATGAATCTCATTATCTGTGTTAGACCTTCATGTACAAACATGTTGGATGAGGGCATTACAGAAACTACTAGTATACCTGAATAGTATAAATTCACACACTGAAGCAACTCATGCAAACAATATGATGCCTAATGGGTATAATTTTTTTATTTTTTTTTGTTATTTTTTTGTTGTTGTTCCTTAGAAAGACTTTGAAAGACTTTGGCCATTTTCTTTAATCAAATTAGATTTGACTCCAGAATTTTCTAAACTTAGATTGTTAGGATTAGTAATGAAATTGTTGTATGCATACACACTCACCAACTTCTTTCCAAATTCATTCCCGATCAGAAATCCTTTTCTATAGCTAGATGATGTTATTCAGATCACTATAACTTATCTTCCCTTTTGATTGCAGTAATCATTCACTTGACCTTGGAATTTTCATAACTTTCACTATGAACAATAGAAAAAAAAGAAAACAGTTATTGCAACAATCGCCTGTATTCATTGTCCTGTTTACATTTTCTGTCTTTTCAGTCACTACACTAGTTTGCATCTTTTTTTTTTCTTCCATAAACTTTTAGTCTTACAGTTCAGTGTCTTTAGAATTTGATCTCTTTTGCTGCCATCTTATTAATTCCCCTTCTTTATTATTCACTGATTATGTTGTCACACTCCACACTCTTATGTCCCAATTTTCCAAGTTACTGCCTTTAAGCTATTTTCCCCATTGCATAGTGACATTTTCAGAAATGAATAATTAATTATAATGGACAAAATTTAATGAAGGGGTTAATTGCTCTGGTACAAGGAACAGGGTATTTTGTTTACTTTTAAAACTGTTAGATGTTAAAGCCTTAGCTCTTTTACAGAACTATTTATGCATTATTGCATATGTAATTAAAATGTGTCAATAAAGGTCCCAAGTAGAGCACTCAGTTACTTGTCAGTGTCCAACCAAGCAGCAGAAAGCTTTCAGAGAAAGCAGTATCTGCATAAGTAAGTTCAACAACAAATATGTGTTACCAAAATAAAAAGGAATTTCAGCAAACATGCTCCTTCCTAGCTAGGCTTATATCTGCTTACAGAAAATATGTATTTGGGAATCACTCAAAGAGAGAAATGAAAATAACAAAAAGCTTTCTTAAAGGTTTGACCAATACAGGAAGCAACATATCTTGCTATCAGATAAGCACAATATATATCAACAAAACATGTATCTACTCTTGTGTTCCCCATTAAATAGTGAAGGCAAAGCACAAGTATTCTGCTGGTATATATGGAACTGGGCTGTGGACATGGTGACCTGCAGTAATCCTCAAGAGATTTTTTTTCTTATGATTTTATTTTGGCATTTGAACTCTCTATTTATTCCAAAGCAAGTGATAGGAAAAGAATCTTCAAAAGTATCCTTAAACCTCAAGAATACATAATGTCAGAAAAGGGGTGAATCTATCAGCAAAAAGGAACAAATTTTAAATTCTGCTAATTCTCAGATTTCAAGGTTTTTCTTGTATCCACTCAACAAATATAACTAAAAAATACCAGATTTTTATTCATTAATATGAACTATTTCAGCAAGCCACTCTTCCTAATCCAAAATGCAGATCATACTGACATTTGATTTATCTTCTTAAAACAAAAAGTCAATACAGACAAACAGACACTGTGAGAATGTATTTTCAGACATTTAGTGGCACCTTGTCATTGCCTATGAATGAACTTTAAAGGGATTAGCTCAGATTTATATGTCTCAGGTAGCAGAAATTCACAGTTGGATTTGATGAATTCCATTTAACGCATCACTGTTTAACAGAAACACAGTACTATGCATGGAATACATTCAAATTGTTCAGCGTAAATCTGTTGTCTACGGATCTGCTATCATGATGGAAGTCAATAGCTCTTGTAGGGCTGTTAACTTCCTGTGACTTCTTTTACACTACTTCACGTAAGTAGTGTTTAGTACCTCCCACTTCACTGACGCACACATACAAGGGATGCAGTTTATTTCAGATACAACCTTGGGGAGTCAGCTTCTTACCTTGGTTCACAGAAGCCTTAAGACCTGATGTGCCATGCTGATGGCTGGCATTCAGATGGTCCTGACTTAATGCATTATAGCAGCTTTTCTAGAAAATAATAATGGAAATAATCCCCCATAAAACTCCCTCCCCAGTTGTCCTGGTTTCAGCTGGGATAGAATTAATTATCATCTTGGTGGCTAGTGCAGTGCTGTGTTTTGGATTTTGTGTGGGAAGGGTGTGGTGGGGGACTTTGTAGTTTCTCAGGCCTTGCCAGCAGAAGGGCTGGAGGGGCCCAGGAAACTGAGAGGGGACACAGCCAGGACAGCTGACCCAAACCAGCCAGAGAGGCATTCCATACAATGGGGCGTCATGTTCGGTGTATAAAGTGGCGGGAGGGGGTGGTTTGGCCAAGGCTGCCGATTGCTGCTCCAGGGACTGGCTGGGCATCGGTCAGCGGGTGGTGAGCAGTTGTATTGTGCATCACTTGTTTTCTTTCCTCCCTTCCCTTTGCAATTCATTCCTCTCTCCTTCTCCCTCCTGTTCATCATAACTGTTATCATCATTATTATGGTTGTTCTTTTGTTTTTATTTTCTCAGTTGTTAAACTGTTATTATCTCAACCCTCGAATTTTACATTTCCTTCTGATATTGAGATAAAATGTCTGTTTCCGTGGAGAATAGCAACTAGGGTAAGTTTTGGACATCTATACCGCTGTCATGGTTTAACTCCAGCTGGCAGCTAGCACCAGACAGCCGCTTGCTCGCTCCCCCCTCAGTGGGATGGGAGAGGGAATCAGAAGACTAAATGTGAGAAAACTCATGGGTTGAGATAAAGACAGTTTAATAGGTAAAGCAAAAGCTGCAAGCACAAGCAAAGCCGAATAAGGAATTAACCCACTACTTCCCACTGACAGGCAGAGTTCAGCTATCTCCAGGAAAGCAGGACTCATTCCATCACACGTAACAGTTACTTGGGAAGATGAATGCCATCACGCTGAACATTGCCCCCTTCCTTCTTCTTCCCCCAGCTTTATATGCTGAGCAGGACATCACATGGTACGGAATATCCCTTTGGTCAGTTGGGGTCAGCTGTCCCAGCTGTGTCCCCTCCCAAGTTCTAGTGAATGCCCAGCCTGCTCACTAGTGGGGTGGTGTGAGAAGCAGAGAAGTAATAAAAGAAGTAAAGAAAAATAATGAAAACATCCCTGTATTGTCAACACTGTTTTCAGCACAAAACCAAACCAAAGCCCCATACTACCTACTATGAAGAATTAACTCTATGCCAGCCAAAACTAGCACAACTGCTTATATCAAAATTTATGTGAAATGGATGCCCGACCAAAAGTTTTACTAAACAAAATTTCTCGTTTGTTTCATTATTACACATATGTGATAGCAGTAGTGAATAAAACCGAAGGATGTCCTATCGAGAGATCCTGTCGACAAAATCCAGGGAGCTGAAGAATACCTCCCGCCTGCCTGTAGTATGCATTCATATGTTAAATGTGTCAAGTTCACACACCAACTAAACCATTCCTTTTATGCAAAGCTTTGCAGATTTCAGACACCACAGAGACATTCTGGACAAACTGTGGTATAATATTTCGTATTTAATGTGTTAGATTTCTTAACTGGTAATGTAAAATAGCAGTGCATGATCCTCATTAGTCACGTCCTATAATATTAGGAGCTACAATATAAGGGAAGCTAGACTGTAATCACAAGCTTCTTATTACTTCTATATTTCAAAAGAAAACAACTGACAGAAAGTTACTGATTAGTCTCGGGTTAATAGTGTTAAAACTTTCAAGTTCGTTGTCATAATGTGATGTACCAATGGCTGAATCAGAAACTGCCTCAGTGCTTCCTAACAGGAGCAACAGTCTTGATAGATGAAACTTTCCAAAAGCTCTCAACAATTTAATTCTTCTCTCTCTTTAATGATGCTAAATAGTCAGCTGTTCCTAACTGAAGATGAGAGTCAATACCGAAAATTTTTGAAAACTTAGGCCTTTGCTTCTCAAGTAATGCTACAGACCCTCTTTAAATTTCTCACTAGTCTGATAGAAAGATCTGATCATTTTTAATTAATTTCTCTTTTGACTTGTCTATGTACAATTGTAGTATCCTAGTTAATATTGTATACTATGTGTTGAAACATGATATTTGTCTGATTCTTGTGACTAATTCCTGTAACTCAGGCTTGTTGTTTTTGTAAATTATCCCAGTGCATTCACCCCTGAAGGCAGATTTGACAAACTTTTTTTTTTTTTTTTTTTGTTAGAATACAAGCTAGTAAATATTAATCTGAAACCCAGCTCAAGCAAGTATCTAACACTTCAGATCATAGCAGCTGCAAGAAGACAGCAGAAGCCAGAATCAACAAATCATACAACATTCTGCTTGCAGTTATCTTTTTCATTGCTGTAAGTGACAATTCTGCACCATTCAGCTGGGTGGGAGGGAGAGACGATGCTGGACGATGAATAAAAGAGCTTTGTTCAGATAAGGAAATCTGGTATGTTAACTACTGTCAGATCTTCACAGCAAAAGGAGTCATCAGGAAGCAAATTTGTTTTGTATAAATGCCCTGTGAAACATATATAATGGCTTGGGTTTTGTTGATTATTTTTTATTTTACATGTCTCTTTCAGAGAAAAGAAATGTAAAGTAATGCATCTTGCCTCATTTGAAAACATTGTTAATTCCAAGCTCTAAGATACATTAAACTGTGGTTGTACTTCACAGCTTAGGTAATATTTCACATAAAGACATAGAAAAATTCTAGTAAATATTTTCAGAATTCAGTAATTCTTTGCATGCTTGGCTTGAGTTGACTTAAAGTATCTCCAGAAATAGATAATCCAACAGTTTCTGAATATTCAAGAGTTTTTAAAGTGCTTCTAGTTTAGGCTTTGAAAAGGACTTTTCATCTTTGGACATTCTGATCACTGTGTCTATATGCCTCTAGCAACATAGGTTCATTTTATGGATTAATTCTTTTAGGTGACTTTATGGAGTTATGTGCATTTTGACATTTGTAGAAATACTACGAACTGTGTTTCCCTTTGCAATGTCCTCCTTTTCAGGGCATGGGCCTTACTCTTCTGGAAGATGTTGTCTTCCTGTGTGTTTGTAGAAAAAAACAAACAACAAAACCCACCCTCCCCAAAAAAACTGTAGAATATTCACCGAGAACAGTAAGAATTATAAAGTGTCCTAACACAAGCAGCTTCTCTTAACCTGAATACTTTTTTTTAAGGTATACTTCTTAACCTGAGGAAAAACAATAAATAAATAAATCAATAAACAGTCTATAGGTCCCATTTTTAAAGGTTTCACAGAACAAGCATAGTAAATGGCTTATCAAATGGCTACGAATCTTAAAACATAAGTTTTGACACATTTAATATTTTTCTTGTAGTATCAGCTTTTTCAGTGTTAGAACTCTTCCGTTAGATCTGATTTTCCTTAGCAGTACCCCATTTTTTTAACTCTGTTTTCATTAGCAAACTCCCACCTTGTGCTGACTATAAATTTTAAGTCCTACCAATTTACAGCAACTGTTGGTACATAATTTTTGAAACACAAAATTTTTTTCTTTCTGTGCGAGGCCCCGCCGCGCCGCCCGCCCCG
>JAVJGI010000014.1:49142274-49160812 GCA_035590275.1 Ibycter americanus | reverse complement strand
AAAAAGGCTTCTTTAGAACAATAAAATGGCTTTTGTCTGATCACATTGATCTCTGACTGAGTCCGCTTTGCGGCAGTTCCAGGTTTTTATATCTCACAAGAAATTATCTTATAATTCACAAATGTGGCATAGAAATGTTAAAACACGAGTAGAAATGAATTTGCATTTTTACTTAGAAACACAGAGCATTTAAAACTCTGGTTAGAATTCTTGCTCTAAAAAAAGCATTGTAGATTGTATCAATTACAAAGAACAAGGCCTTCAGAAAAGTGTGACCCTGGCTCTTGAAATGTTTTACAGTAACACATAAAACATGGCTTGTCATATAAGTTCCAAAAATTTAATTAGCCTTTAACATATTGTTGTCTTTTAAAAAGTCCTTCTCAATTATTCATGACATTGAAGCAGACTAATTACGTTTCTTGGATAAAAGCACATTGGCTCATTAATCTTTCTTTTTCAGTTACATATAAACATCAGCTATGGTGAACAGGAAAACATTTTTTTGTAATTATTATTTTTTGCTGATATTAGGTAGACAAAGTTTGGGATCCTGAGGGAATGCAAATGTTATTGAAAGATTTTAGTTGTGACTGTAGCATTCATATGAAATATAAAGAAAAAATGAAATTAGACACCGTATGCAATCACTTATTATATTTGAATTTTATCTTCAATTAATTCCTGCCATTACTGTTTTTCATGGTGCTAGCTGTTACCTTAAGACGTAATTGCATAGGTTTTCCCAAAACGTTGATAACAGATGCAACTATCCAATATTAATTAACAAACTTTTAGGACACATAAGAAAAAAAAAACTATCTTACTGTTTCTTCATTTTAAAAATTAATGAGAAAATCTGAATTAATTATTCAGACAACTGTATGTTTAAGAGTTTCCTTCTTCTCTCTCATTTAGTTTTAAAACCACAATAGCCACCATGTGTCACATTACCGTTGCATTCTGTCTTACTGTTCCTGTTTCTGTAAATCCTTGTGACATATTATTATACTGGTTAGCAAATCTAGTCCATTGCTGTGCTTTTTATTTTAAGTTTAGAGGGCACAGAAATTAATTCTGATGTGGCAAACTTATCCAAACTGTTGAAGCATTCTCTAAATTTTCTAGTCAATGTCTTACCATTTTTGCTTTGCTTCCTTAACTCATTGTCTCCTTTTTTATGTGATCTTGAGCTCACTTCAAATAGTTTCAAATTATAATTTTAGTGTTATAGGAAAACCTGCAATATACTAACACACATATGTGTGTCAACTTATAATTCATTCATAAGACTTAGCTCAAAATTATAAAATCAGATTAATTTAGGTGGGATCCCTGGAGAACATAGGAGGCAAACACTTGCTCAAACCTCAGCCAACTTCAAAACTACAATTAACTTAAGAGTTAGATCTGTTCCATCAAGGCTTGTCCCATCAAGTTCTGAATACCTCCAAGGATGCAGATTACAGTCTCTCCAAGTAGCTTGTTCTAATGCTTTACTATGCTCACTATGAAGGGTGTTTTTCTTATATCTAATTGGATTTTTTCTTAATGCAAAGTGTGTGCATTCCCTCTTGAGCTTTCACCGTGCACCTCCAAGGAGAAGATCGCAGCAAAACTGTGTCTTGTACGCCATGCTCCTGTTCCCAAATCATTTTAGTAATTCTTTCCCAGGCAAACTTGTTCCAGATTGTCAGTGTCTTCCTTGTAAAGGGAAGTCCAAAACTGTACACAGTACTCCAGATGCAATTTCACAATACCCAGCAGAAAGGAATAGCATTTTTTGACCAGCTGCCTACATGCTTGCTAATACAGCACAGTATATTGTCGGCCTTCTTTGCCGTGGGGATTACTCTGCTGGTTAATGTTTAACTTGCCCACCAGAATTCCCAGGTCATTATCTGGAAACCTGTTCTCTAGCCAGTTGGCAATACCAAGACTATACTGGAGCATGGGATTATTCCATCCCAAGTACAAAACTTCGCAAATTTTGTCAAACTTCAGAAGATTTGGCTGCAAAGATATTATGGCTGGCTGTGAGAATATTGCTAAAATCAAAGTAATTTACATACATGGCTCTCCCCTCACCCACACAGACAGACATCTCACCAGTGAAGACCATCAGGCTGCTAAAGCAGCCTTTGTAAATACATGCTGGCTGTTCCCGTTCTCCTTTATGTAGGTGTAAATGACTTACAGCAGGATTTGCTTCAAAATCTTCCAGGGTAATGAGGTGAAGCTGATTGTCATTTCATTCCCCAGATCTTCCTTCCTTTTTTTCTTGAAAATAGATGTGAAATCTCCATTTTTCCATTTTGAGAGCAACCTCACAATATTATCAGCTGTTGTGGGTTAGCCCTGGTAGGCAGCTAAACCCCACACAGCTGCTTGTTCATTCCCCCACAGCAGTATGGGGGAGAGAATCAGATGGGTAAAAGTGAGAAAACTCATAGATTCAGATAAAGGCAGTTTAATAGGTAGAGCAAAAACTCTGCATGCAAGCAAAGCAAAATAAGGAATTCATTCGCTACTGCCCATGGGCAGGCAGGTGTTCAGCCATTTCCAGGAGAGCAGGGCTTCATCATATGTAACAGTTACTTGGAAAGACAATGTGCCATCACTCCAAATGTCCGTCCTTCCTCCTTCTCCTAGCTTTTATTGCTGAGGACTATATGTCATATGGTATGGGATATCCCTTTGTTCAGCTGGGGTCAGCTGTCCCAGCTGTGCCCCCTCCCAGATTCTTGTTCACCCCCAGCCTGCTCGCTGGTGAAGTGGTGTGAGAAGCAGAGAAAACCTTGACTCTGTGTAAGCACTGCTTAGCAGTAACTAAAACATCCCTGAATTATCATCACTTTCCAACATAAATCCAAACCATAGTCCCATACTAGCTACTGTGAAGAAAATTAATTCTATCCCAGCCAAAACCAGTGCATCAGCTCCCTTAGTGTTCTCAGATGAACCCTGTCTGGTCCTATGAAGTTCTGTATGTCGTTTGCTTACATGGGTCTGCACTCTAACTTAATCTACCATGAGTGGTACTAATAATAATGTTAGGTACAAGGCACCTGGGGGACCAGACAGCAGTGTTAGACATTAAAGACTGATAGGAATCCATTTTTTCGCTTTTGCATGTTCCCTTATTGGTGCTAGAGAAATCACCACAGGTCTTGCCAGCATGTGGAAGTAAGCCAGACATATGGTTAGAACAGAGGATTTATTGTCTATACTGTGACAGTATTCAAACACTGAAGCAGGTTGCCCATAGATGTTGTGAAGCCTCCATCCTTGGAGTTGTTCAAGACTCAGCTGGATACCTCCCTGATCAGCCTGATCTGCTTAGGTCTGCTTTGAGCAGCATATTGAACTAGAGATCTCTGGGCACCCCTCCCAATCTAAATTATTCTGTGATTTTTACTTCTCCATGTTGATAAAATGCAGGGCTGTTCAACAGGTACTCCAGAACAGCCCCAATCTCATGATTTGCTTCCCTTTAAATTCGCTTCCCCTTCCCCCTCATCCCAAAGAGTTCTTGTCTTTTACCATACCACCTTCACTGAAATACACTGCTGGCTGTTTGCTCTTTCACAATGAGCCCTAATTTTGCTGACTTCATATCCTTATCTGTTATTTGTGACATAGATGGTAAATTCTAGCTTGCTATTTGTAACACCTATAATTTCTCAAGTTATCTTGCTAGTACAGCTGCAAGTCAAGATCAGCTATCGATGCACAGACCCTAAGAGCAATGACGAAGGCATCAAGTATCTTACCCTTTTGCTGTCCTTTGTCATTGTATTACTCACCCCACTCAAAGGCAGCCCCATGTTTTCATTGGTTTTTCTTTTGCTATTGATACACCTCTGGGAGTCTTTCTTCTTGCCCTTCAGCTTCCTCAGTAATTTCAGCTCGAGCTGAATTTCAGCTTTCCTAATTCTCTGCATGCCTTGGCAATGTTTCTGTAATCTTCCAGGACAGATTAGATACCTTCCTGGGTAGCTTCTACCTTTTTTTTGCATTTTGGCTTAGTCAGGAGGTCCTTTTCAACCATTCTGGCCATGCTTGCTCAACGTTTTGCGCACCGAAATGGACCATTTCTGAGCTTTGAGAAGATTAACAGGTCATTTAATTTCAACAAACATGCCTTGACTCCTCTGCCCTTCAGATCTGCCTGTCTTACTAATTCCCTCAACAAGACCAGATCTGCTCTTCTGAATCCAGAGCTGTTTATTCTAATACTTTTTTTCTTGTTTCCTTCAAGATTGTGAATTCCACCATCTCATGGCTGCTTCAGTGAAGTTTGTTGTCAGCTTTTACATCTCTAACCAGTTCTTCCTTTTAAGTGAGTAGAGTAGTTAAAAAAAATCTAGTAACGTTGCTAGTAGCAGGCCACAAGCTTTGTATTGTCACCAACGTAGGCCTCGTATCTTGTTTGGACATACTTTGTCCTGAATAGATGTTACCTTGTTCTGGCTGTGACCAACAACTGTCTAACAGCCAGGTGACTGTTGACTATCTTGTTGTTAGCTGAACTTGCTGAATAATGTGTGTGGTATAAAAACCTGGGTACTCACAGAGCCCCATTAACCCTTTGTGTTAAGAGTGGCAGGGGGCGGGGGTGTGCGCTGTTGGGTAACTACCTAATAGCTAACTAGGAAAATGTAATAAAATTTTATTTGGGAACTAATAAGGAAAGAGCAAATATGCAGGCTATACAACTAACCAAGGCAGATCCAAGACAAAGAAGGAATTTCTGCAGTTAACTTCACAGCCCTCCTGGCAAGGAATTGGAATACCGTCAGTCCCTCATAACTCTCCACATCCTTCCTGGGAGACCATATCAACCTATCAACCACAGGTTTCGCAGGGGCTCTGAAAGGTGTAGTAGTCTTAGAGCAGAAAAGGGGTAGATATTAAAAAGTTTATGAGGAACAATTTTGACTTTGTTATTAATGAGAGGTTTTTTCTGAATTAAACAACCTCAGGTTGTATGCACATGTCCTAGCACTTGAGATGGACCCCAGCTGTGCCACTTGCTGAGGGGAAGTGTGAGAGCCTCCCCCACCGGGTTCTCCCTAGATGTTTCCACCCTGCCCCACTATTCCTCCACTTTTCTGCAGTATCATCTTTATTCACCAACTAGCCTACTATAAACTCCTCCTTTAAGTACTTCTTTTAATGAAATGAAATGTGTTTATTATTTACTTTTCCTTCAAAAAAAGATTTTTATTTTTATATCTGTATAAACTCATACTGATGTCTACAGAGCCATGACAATTTATACTGTCCACATGCTGGTACCCAGGTGTATTTAAGCTTTTAAATATCATTTGAATCCAGACAAGAAAATGCAGATCTCCTTGGGTATAACAGGAGTTGGAGGTTAAGACTCTTAAAAATATGTTTTTAAATGGATTTAGGAGCCTTATGTTGTGTAAAACTAAAACAGGTTGCCTACAAATAACTCCTCATCCTTGTCTTTTTGCATTTACATATAAATGCATTCAAACAACTTCCACTGGAAATGTGTCATCTTTAGGTTAAACCATTTAAACTATGTTGTAAAATATTAACTGCTCAGAGAAAAATCTTATCCTATGTATGGAAAATATCTAACTACATAGACTCTGTTTCTTCTTTGATTTTGTGAATAGCACTTTTACTGTTATCGTCGGCTGCCACATGAAACCTACAGATGAGTCTTTCATAAGTCTTAAGGATTTAGTAATCCTTGTTTTAAAAGAACTTTTGAAACACATAAGAAAAACCTTCAGTTTTTTAAATTTTACTGAGTAGATCAAACAGTCCTTGTTTTTCAGAATCTTCAGGTTCTTGGCTTTTATATAATTTTCTTCACCATACAAATCTGTCTATACAGTGATATCAAAACGGTGAGCACAAAGTTTGAAATTCTAAACATTTCTTGTATTACGACAAACTGATTATGTTAAAGATAAGAACTATAAGGGTTTTCATCTCAACCAGCTTTAGAATCCTATGTTGTAGAAATAATTACATTTAAGCTATTTGTCTGAGTGCTCTATTATTGCCAAAGACAAAAAGAATTCTCTGAACAATTCACATGACTGTATTAGGTATCTATTTTAGGAACAAACAATTCCTTGAAGATACTATAGACTACAAAGGGAATTGAAGCATGAAAAAATGTTGACTAGATGCAGATATTTATAGTGCAGATGACTAGTCTGACCAAGTCACTTTAGGCTTTCTTTCTGGTTAAGGAAGATAAAGAGGCAGGAGTATGCTCAAAGAAGTTTAAAGACAGTAAAAACAGCCCTCTGGCTCAAACAGACGTAGAGGACAGTATTATCAAATCCATAGGCAGTGCAGAGACAATGTCTGAAACAAGCTTCTTGGTTCCTGGCCCCTGGGGCACTTTCTGTGAAATAAAGCCATGTCAGGTACTTGCTATGTGTAGGGTTATGTATGTTAGGATTAGAACTGACCTTCTACTAGAATCCTTGCAAGGAAACATAAAGATCTTTGCCAATGTGTTTCTATGTTTAAGTGTGTCTTGTCTTACCTGCCCTAGGCTGAGTCATCTCCTTGGGTCATCTCATATAACTGTAGTTCTTTGTGTTAACGCAACTGAATTAAATTGTGGGAGGTGGATTCAATTCAAGAGAAAATACTGGAAGTTAGGTGACTACACCTACTCTAGGTGATTAAACATTCTTTTTTTTTTTTTTTTAAATGAAGAGTGATTTAAAGAATATAGTCAACGGAGCTTCTAGAGGTACAATTTGGTAGCCTTAATATAGGCATCAGGAGCCGTTTAAGACACACAGAATCATCCAACCTGATTTGTACATGCTTCTCAAAGAGGATATAGGTCTACCATGCATCTTCATCATAACTTCTAGCCTCTTGCATATGTCTCACATAGCAGAAGGCATCTCAAAGGACCTTAGAAGCCCATGTTTGGGGAACCAAGCCCCTAATTTCTATTGATAATAGTATGAATTTAGATACTTAGCTTACATTTTTAGTCCTCTATTGTATCTTAACTGTAGATGGAATCTCATACTAAACTACTATGGAACCTGCACACTTCTAAACTATGCCAGTGTCCACTTCTGTACTGACACAGTCATCATGTTCCTTTGCTTCATACATTTGAAAACTATTGTGAAAAATGTGGCAGAATCCAATACCATTTTCAATCTTTATTCTATACAGTATCTCTGAATGGACTACAGCCATAAGCTATAGCAGGGTGAGGCAAAAGAATACAAGTAACATTCCACATGCCATGGTCACATATCACAGACAAAAAATTGCTATTAGATAATGCTCACCAATACATTAACTAGTCTTTCTCCACAACCCTTGCTTAGCTGCTTTTCATGACTCTTGTCACTAAATCCTGTGACAACTTAAAGTGATATTTTTTGGCCTGCTTCATTATGCTAGGGGAGATGTCACAGAAATAGAAGTGTTCATTTCCCCATTTCTGCTGCTGCATTAAAGAAGAAACGGAACCTTTGTCCATGTCAGACCTGAAAAACACAGGAACAATATTTCTATACCTGTTTCAGTTTTATGATCATCAATTCACAAATTAAGTGAAATAAAATAAAGTGACAAAGAACTACGCTATATGTCTCATGTCACAGGAGAAGCACTTCCATTCTGTTCCTGAGGGGTCCACTGAATATATTAAATACTTACAGTAGGACAGGACATGGCTGGGGCTGTATTATTAGACTGTACAGCACAGAAAGTATTGTGGTGGGTTGACCCTGGCTGCATGTCAGGTGCTCACCAAAGCCACTCTGATCACTCCCCTCCTCAACTGGACAGGGGAGAGAAAATACAATTAAAGATAGGTCTGACTTGAAGCCAGCTGGCATTAGCTGTCTCAGGAATTAGGGAAACTTCTATCAGCTTCTCACAGAAGCCACCCCTGAAGCCCCTCTGCTACCAAAATCTTGCCATGCAAACCCAATACATACCACCCCTTGCCTCTGTAAATCATGTATTTAAGAATTATCATTACAATTGATTTTCATTACACGATCTTCACAATCTTCACAACTTTCATTCACATCAACAAAAAAGAATTCCCCACACCAAAATCAGAATAAGATCATCACAACACCAAACGAAAGTGGACAAGTTACACACAATCCACCCCTTGTCCCTTCACCACAATTACAACTGAAATTTCCCATGATCATTCCCCTCTTTAACACTGTTCAGTCCATGTTTTGCCCATTACCTCTGCCAGTTGTTATCTTTATCTCAAATTCCTCAAGCCCCACACTGGGCACCAAAAAGGACTATCATGGTTTAACCCCAGCTGGCAATTGGGCACCACTAACTCATGTGACACAGCCATTCAGTCACCCCCTCCCATGGTATGGGGGAGAGAATCAGAAGGGTAAAAGTGACAAAACTCATGGGTTGAGAAAAAAGACAGTTTAATAGCAAAAGCAAAAGCCACACATGTAAGCAAAGGAAAACAAGGAATTCATTCACCACTTCTATCGGCAGGCAGGTGTTCAGCCATCCCCAGGAAAGCAGGGCTCCATCACGCATAGCAGTTACTTGGGAAGACAAACACTAACTCCAAATGTCCCCTCTTCCTCCTTCTTCCCCAGCTTTATATGCTGAGCAGGACATCATATAATAGTTGGGGTCAGCTGTCCCAGCTGTGTCCCCTCCCAACTTCTTGTGCACCTCCAGCTTCCTCACTGGTGAAGTGGTGTGAGAAGCAGAAAAGGCCTGGATGCTGTGTAAGCACTGCTCAGCAGTAACTAAAACATCCCTGAATTATCATTACTTTCCAGCACAAATCCAAACCATAGTCCCATACTAGCTACTATGAAGAAAATTAACTCTACCCCAGCCAAAACCAGCACAAGTATTCACCAAGGTTATCAATGTTTTGCATTTCAGAAAGCAAGCGTTTCCTTTTATTTACAGATGATTTATAACCAGAAGCAGAATGCAGACCAAAAACTTCTAGGTCAAGTCATGTGCCTGTTTTTGCAAGGCTCTTGATAACATATTGGAGAAGTATGTCTTTAGAAGATTTGCAACATCACCTGGAAGTCTTTAAAAAAAGAGCAAAGATGTTTTTTTCGTTTCTAACATTTATCTTGTAAGACAAGTCTAGGTAACTGTAATAAGCTTAGTCTAGTAAGTCTAGTAAGCTTAGTAAGGTAAATACTGACAGACAGTTAGCATATCCAATATATTAGTACGTATATTGCACATATTGGTATATGTGCAAATTTTTCCATGTGCTTGTTACTACTAAATTTGTTTCCTGCATACTCCCCCAAAAAATCCCCAAACTCAAAAAGCCTGACCAAACACATTATTGTCAATAGATTTTTAATATATGTTTGAAAGGAAGGCCAAGGAAGAAAAAATAAAGAACATCAGAGTCCAGCAACCATTAGTGCCTAAACCAAAATCTTAAATGGAGCAGCTACTTGATTTATGTAATAATTACTCTGAATGTTCATGAAGATACTTGTTTCACATAAATAAAAAGTTAGATGTCTTCTAGTCAAATACTGATAAGAACTTCCAGAGAGTGAGTTAATTTTTCTTAAACTGAGGATGGAAAGTGTCTAGTAAAGCTAGACGTCTAGGAAAGATCTTTTATTTAGGAAAGGGAAAGATTAGGAAATTTGACATTATTCTTCCTCCACTAAAGGCCTATTTTTGTTAGAGGAAAATTACCTTTTGGAAGAAACGGTCTCTTCATTAGGTATTCAGAGAGCCTAAATACTAAGGACTTAGGACTTGATATCTTGCTTTTCAATGGACAGCTATTAGAGAGCTATTGTACTGTCTGAAAAGGTAGCACTTATCCTAGAGATCAATGTGCTCGTTATAATAGAGAAAAGATAATGAACAATTCAGAACTGAGCCATATGTAAAGTAATAATTACCTAGCATGCTTTTAAAGAATTTTGATGGGGAAAATGTGCTTGTAAGCAAATTCTTCTTTGTGTGCAGAAACCTCAGTTATTTTTTGTTTGTTTCTAATCATCTGTTTTGAAATGTCTGGCTCTGGAGATTTTTAATACACTGTAGAAAAGAAAAAACAAAATGGAAACTAACATCTATGCTTGTAAGAACAAAGCGTTAGTAAAACATTCAGCTATGCTTTGTGACGCTCATTTTGGACAGTTGTATCATAAGCCTATTAACAAGAGCTCTGTTGTACTTTATTCGTTTTATTTCCCTCTTCTCAAAAGTGCTCAAAACTAAGACACAGAATAATAGATCATTCCTAATAGTGGTTATATATGCCAGAACTTGGATTGTCTCCAATATTAAAGAATATTTGATAACATATTTTTATGTATTTTTAGAACAAGCAAAATTCTTAAGCCAACTCAGAATAAAAACTGTCAGCTATTGCTTTTCTGTTAATAGTGGTACATATTATTTGCTGCTGGCTCTCTTGTTCAGGACATTTTTCAACTATCAGGGTCAGCAAATTTTTGATTCAGATGAAAAATTTCATGAGCCATATTTTACGTTCTGTTCTACCTCTGTAATTTCCAAGTGCACTCAGTTCCTCTAGGATAACCTAAGGCAGAAGTTATTCTTGTCATTTAAGCAACACTAGAATAAAGGAGGCGGGGGGGGAGGGGGAGCGGAATTCAAACGAACATGTCTGAAATAACATAGTGCAAAATCCTAACAGTTCAGAGCAACTGTATCATTGAATAAATACATTCATATATTATAAAACATATATTTTTGTGTTGTATTTATGAAAAAATCCCAAGTGTTTTTTGCAATCAGAAAAATGATCCTTTGAGATTTTTTCCAGAGGATCAGTTACTCATCATATTTCATAACTGAGAAATAGCTTGCAGGTGAGTTCTTTGTACATGCAGTTGCATCAAGACTCATCATCTTCTTATGCAGAACCTCCTTTGTGGTAGAAGAAATGCATTTTTCCAAGCAGATATAAATAAAAAGCACTTTGAGTTGAAAATGGCAAATTTAAAATTCATTAAAATCGTTGAAAATAAGACAAAATATAGCTTGTTATGCTATAATTATGTAATTTATGTGGGAAAAAGAGTTTTGTTATTTCATTTACAGCTCGGTTTTACTTATCTTAGTCCTTATTAATATTTTAACACTAATTCATGGATTGACATCATCTTTATATAGGTACTTACATGATGTAACTGTCCTATATATTGACACTAGGACCTCTGTACAGCATAGGACACACATGGAAGTGGCTGGCTCTCTCCACTGGTTATAGATGAGACCCTGGGTATTATTAATTTAGTAATTTCTGTTAGGTGCTTTTAGTTTGGCACTCAGTCCAAAAAGAATCCAGGACATAAAATTCTGTCCTTGTTTTTCACCTCTGTGGTGCTTACACTAATGAGGACATACCTGTAGCACGTCTAATAATAAATGTATGCAATTTAATTTGAAGAAAAATTGAAAGTTTAGTGTAAAAATTTTTATAAAGCCTGTTTTTACAGATGCGTAAGTTTTGGATAGTTTTCTGCCACAAAATGGAGTACTGAAATAGAGATATCATAAGAGCTCAAATTAGTTGGTAGGTTTGCATGAGTTAGTACAGAACTATTTAAGGATACTAACTCATGGCATACAAACAGTATAGTCAGGTCAATAAGGCAGTGTTTAGCCCAGAGCTGATACAGTTCCAATTTCATAACTAACTCCTTCGTGACTAGCTGAGACATTTCTGCACAAGGCACCACACTGTGGACTGGACATAACTGTAGGCTGTCAAACCCATGGTAAATCACATTTACTGAGTAACTGGCCTGATTTTCAGAATAGTCTTCAAATAATGCTGTAGATTTCAAAGAAAATTATAGAACTTTCAGGCATAAATGTCATTAGTTATGAATGTAAAATTCCCTATAATATTCCTCAAATAATTCTGGAGTAAATTCGGGTGTGTGTGTGTGGGTGTGCTCTGTGTTTGTGGTTGTTTGGTTTTCGTTTTTGGTTTTTTTTTTAATTCCAAATGTAATATTATTTTTTACAGAATAAACCAGTTAGCTCTATTCAGAAATCCAGTATAAGAATGCCACATAAAAATGTTAAAACATGGGTGAAATTAGTGAGACAATTAACTTGAGCCTAAGCTTCAGATGTTTAAATGTTTTGTGGTCTTTTTGTGTTTGCTAGGAGTTTTTTTTTGTTTGGGTTTTTTTTTTTTTTGTTTGGTTTTTGGTGGGTTTTTTTTAATGTCAAGTAATGTTTTCTTCATTTAAAAATGAAGTGGTGTGGCTGTCTCCAAGTCCTCCAGAGACATGTCTGTGAAACTAAGTTTAAGTACTTAAGTTAGACAGACTGGCTCTGTTCCATCCTTTCTGGGAAGAAGTGATAGACTGTTCTTGTGATTTATATTCTAGCCATATGAGTAATGTGCTTCTATTATGCAGAAATATTATTTGGTTTTAGCCATTTAGAATTTTAGTTTCCTGTCATTTAGTCTTTGAAACAATTGGGACTTAAACAAGTACTTAATCAGCCACTTGCATGCTTTGTCAAATAGTTTACATCATCAGAATCAGAAAGACCATACAGATACAAAGAGAACTTTTTCCAGAGACTTCAAGGAGACAGAAGACTGGTTTGAATAGAATTGGCCCTTATTGAGTCATTCATCAAACAACGCCTTTGCTCTCCCATCAAGATGTAATATATCAGAGTATAACCCTGAAAAGGGAAATGAAAGAGCAAATCAATTAACTGAAGTTGCTTTCATTCATTACTAAAAACACTCCTACCAAAAACTATTAACCACAAAAGCCTCCTAAAGCATCATATTCTGCTTTTCCAGGGTTTACTGAGACCTTGCTCCATTGCAGATCAGTTTGTATAGGGAGCAATGTTTACTGGTGCTTTTAATTTCATTTTTATAATCCAACTTCCTAATTTTTTTATTTCTACTATAATTTCAAGCACATTTTGTATTTTCACCATGCTTTCTTTGAAACAGAACACACAGGCATTTATTTACAACTGGTTTTCAAAAATTTAGCAGTTTTATATACTTCGTTGAGAACCTTTGTCCACATTGTTTAAGACGATGACTTTGCTAAACAACTGGGAATAACAGCACAAGACAGAAGTTAGGTGTAGAAGATGATGGTGTAGGCAAATAAATGTCTGTTGAATGGATGCATACATAAGTATGTGCACACATCAAGAAACACATAAAGACAGCACACATCTATTTTTAGTAGAAACCATTTTCATAACAGTTTCTAAAAAGACTAGATTTAGATTGATTTCCCTTTTTTTTAAAGAAAAATCTATTTTTATGGCAGAAATTCTTCTCCAGCTTACACTTCCAGATATGAGTTGTAAGGAGGTAAGAATCAAGGAGAAACTACTTCACTGTGTTTAGTTAAAAAGAAGAAATGGTACCTTCTACATGTTGCTTTTTTTCCTCCCCAATCCTAGTGGCTGTCCTGAGGAAAACATGAGAAAGTAGAGAGTACATCATGTATTTTTAGTCACTTTCAGTCATTAATGCATCATTTTCTGTCATAATTCAGTAATTTCTGATTTAGATCAAATACCTCTATTTGTGCATTCAGAGGGCAGGTGCCAATGCTCTACTGAAAACAGACAAACTGTGCTTATGTAGAATTGTTGAATATGGGAGAACATTGATGCTTATCAAGAAATTAATTTCCCCAGAAAATCTCCCATTCCTCAGTCTCACACAGCTTTCCAGAGTCTCGCACAACATGCAAAGGATGAATTTATAGCATTCAGGCAAGATTTTAAAAAGTAAGTCATAACTCTGAACATCTACATAAGACATATGACCTAATCTTTTTAAGCAACTGTGTTTAGGAGTACCTGAAAAGTTAAAATAAGCTTCATTTTTATTTTCAATAACTAGATTTATTCACCTGTGAAATGACTGATATTTTAGACTAATTTCATTTTAAAAGAGACAACTAGAGGAACAGTACATCCTCAAATTCTCTTCCCTTTGCGTTTTCTAACCTAGTTATTTAGCAGTCTGGTGAAATTAATTTTCATTACCCATTTAAAAATACTCCATTCACAACTTGCTTAAACATTTTGGCCCTCTGCCTGCTGCTGAGGTCACTCCCGTCTACCACCCACCTCTGTGAGATATCTTCCTCTCCTGTGGCCACAAATTACTTCCATAATTTACTTTATCCAAATGAAAGTTAATTTAATTTTTGCAAGGTTTTCCTTTAGTTGGATGAGAAAGTTAATATGACACCTTGCAGAAGCACAAGAGCGAGCACTGTAAGAGGAGTGTTCAGGCAAGTTTTGGAAGAGGAGAGGAGGTTCAGACTGCCTTTTTAGCTTGGTGCAATCACAGATCAGCCTGAAGTCAAATGAGCAGCTACATTACGTATCTAACAGACACCCCCTAGTAAATGATCTGACTATAGGCCTATGTTCTTGATATACAGTTCTGTCCCAGTTATTAGGGCATCCATTTCCTTTAAGTATAAATTAGCAACGTTGACATAATAAGATAGTAATAATTCTTAGTCTGTACTTTAGATATTTCAATTAATACCTTTAAATGTTTATAATAATCAAATTATACAATAGGATGTTTTTTCAGAATCGTCATGTAGAATGTTGCATAAGCTTTTGGTGCTACTACAAGAGGAAAAAATCTAGCTGTTCTGAAGGCATGCAGAAAATACAAACGTATTAAAAATAGTAGAAATGAGCATTTCAGTTTGAGACTACTTATAACATTATTTTCTAATTTTGCTTTGCATGTAAATCCAAACATAAGTTTTTATTTTTAATACAGAAAGATTTGTTTTTCCCATGAGACAGTTATGTACTCTGTTTCCTAAACAAAGATGAAAAATATTCCTTTACTAAAGCTTTTTCGTTTATTTATGTAATTTTGCCCCTGCTCTTTAATCTTAATTTTTAATATAGTATCCACATGTATAAACACTTTGTCAAGAATGAAAGGAATATTCACCTGGAATCCACATAGTTTCAATTGCAGGTTTGAGAGAAGGCAAGGGAAACACTAAAACAGTGATCTGAACTTTTTTTACTGCATCTGAACACTTCTTGCCATTTCCAGGACAGTTGATTCAACGCCACACAACTGTCCTCCCACTCTACAGATGTCACTCCCCATACTGTCATCTCACAGTTTCCTCTTTATCACAGCAGCCCATCACTGAGAAATAAGTACCATCCTGCACTGACATGCTGAGGTTGAAACCCATACACCTGGAAGAACTTTATTAATTTAGTGTGCAACTATCCTGCTTTGGAGAGCTGAACAGTAGACACACATACATGCACACACGTTTACATACACATCCCCTTGTATGTGGACCATGGCTTTGCACAAAACAGGTTATTTTGAAATCTAAGATAGTCTTCTTAAAAAAAGAAATCTATACAAAGCCCTAGAACAAATTACAAGAAAACCCCAAATGCAAAAAATATAGACACCTAGTCCACTCCTGCTGATAATAATTCACGTCAGACACTACTTACAGTTGTTAGACGACATAAGTAGCTTTTGCACATTATTTCTGTGGTGAAATCCCAAATCCCATTTTTTCACAGTCAGAGAAGTCTTTTAATTGGATGAACTTGTGAGCAGAAACCTGGTTTTGCTTTGGACTGCTACAAAGCTAGGCAACCAATTCATTTTTGCTTTTTCTGTTCAGTTTCTGCACATACAAATATATTACTCCGTATCAAATAATGGTTCTAATTCAATATAAGAACCAGACACTGCCAATGTGTTTCTTAAAATCTTTTTGTCTCTCCACATTGGTTATTCATGATAGATTCAAGTAACGTTTTTTATATATGATATACAAGTATAGTGTTACGTGTTTTTTATGCAACCACTGTATCAACCTTTCTCTTCCTTTATAGTTTTCTCTTAGATACTTTGAGATTAATAAATCAGAGTAATCTTCCTCAGAATACAACAGACATTCTCAAGTACAGTTTCCTTTCCTTACTTTTCCTCTTACAAGGAAAAATATCTTAAGAAAGTAGCATAAATGATCATCTTTTTGACACGTATGGCAAACACTTATAGGATGGAAAGACTGAAGTATCATTTATTCCTTCTGTAACGGCTTCACAAGATGCAGAAACTTCCCATCCCACAATAGGTGGTTGGTAATGAGATCAGGCCAATTGCGGGTTTGATTCCTTTCATGCTGAGAAATATGTTAGCTGCAAGTTAGCTGAGTATCTTAATCACAAAATAATTATTTTGAAAGAGTATGGGGGAGGAAGAGCTGCCATCGCTATTACTTTCTCCTGTATGTATTTCTTGAAAGAAAACAGTGTCGACATTTTTATATAAAGCTTTTTTATACAGAGCTCAATCGCAAGTTGTGCTCCAACAATAATGACTGCAATGAACCCCTCAGGCAGAACTGTATCTAGTTTCTGGATATACTGCCTGCTTACATGTGATACAGAATCAGAGAGCCATGGAATGAAATCACAGAATATCTCAAGTTGGAAGAGACCTATAAGGATCATTGAGTCCAACTCCTTGCTCCTTGCAGGACTATCTAAAACTAAATCTTGTAACTAAGAGTGTTTTCCAGATGCTCCTTTGACTCTGACTGAGGCTCGGTGCTGTGACCGCTTCTCTAGGGAGCCTGTTCCAGTGACCGACCATCCTCTCTATGAGGAATCTTTTCCTAATGTCCAACCTGAATTTCTCGTGATGCAGCTTCATTCCATTTCCTTGTGTCTTACCACTGATCATCAGAGAGAGGAGATCAGCACCTCCCCTACACTGCCCCTCTTGGGGAAGTTTTAGACTAAGATGAGGTCACTCCTCAGTCTTCTCCAAGCTGAACAAGCCAAGTGATCTCAGCTGTTCCTCATAAGTCTTGCCTTTGAGACCTTTCACCATCTTGCTTGCTCTCTTCTGGACACACTTGAATAATTTTATGTCCTTGCGTTGAAGCTCCCCAAACTGCAGACAGTATTCAAAGTGGGCCCACACCAGTGCAGTGTGGAGTGAGACAACCACATCCCTTGGCCAGCTAGCTATGCTGTGCTTGAGGTACCCTAGGACATGGTTGGCCCTTTTGGCTGCCAGGGCACACTGTTGGTTCATATTCAACTTGCCATCAGCCCAAACCCCCAGTTCTCTTTCTGCAGGGCTGCTCTACAGCCTCTCATGCCTCAGTTTATATGCGTAAGCAGGATTGCCCTGTCCCAGGTGGAGAATCTGGCACTTACTCCTGTTAAATTACATGCAGCTGGTAACCGCCCAGCTCTCCGCACTATCCAGATCTATCTGTAAGGCCTCACTACCCTTGAGGGAGTCCACAGTTACTTCTAATTTACTGTCATCTGCAAACTTACTTAATGTGCATTTGATCCCTGCATCCAGATAATTTATAAAAACATTGAAGAGCACTGGCCCTAAAATTGAGCCCTGCGGAATCCCGCTGGTGACTGGCTGCAAGCCTGGTGTAACCCCATTTACTATAACTCTTTGAGCCCAACCCATCAGCCAGTTGCTCACCCAATGTATTATGGACTTGCCTACCTGTGTGCTGGGCATTTTGTCCAGAAGGATACAGTAAGAGACAGTAACAAAAGCTTCGCTAAACTTGAAAAATACCACTTCTACTGGCTTCCCTTTGTCAACTATATGGCTGACCTTGTCATAAAAGGAAATTAAGTTGGTTGAGCAGGACTTTCCCCTCATGAATCCCTGCTGGCTACGACCAATGACTGCATTGTTTCTCAAGTGTTTTTCAGTAACTCCCAGAATAACTATCTCTATAGCTTTACCAGGCACTGAAGTGAGACTGACAGGCCTGTAATTACCAGGGTCTTCCTTCTTTTCCTTCTTGACAACTGGGACATCTCCAGACTCCCAAGACCATTGAAAAATAATGAAGAGAAGTCCTACAATGGCATTGGTCAGCTTTTTCAGTACCCTGGAGTGAATCCCATCAGGTCCCAGAGCAGCAAGTCTTGAACAAGTTCAGGTCAGTTGGGAGTTTATTGTACCCCCCAGTCAGAGTCTTCCAACACAGGGTGCCGGGGCTCCCAGGGCCCATCATCAGTTTTGAAGACAGAGGCAAAGAAGGCATTAAACGTCTCCACGCCTGCTTGTGAGGTGACCAACATCCTCAAGCAACAGACCAATGTTATCTCTGATTCTTCTCATATCTACAGGCAGCTAACTGCTCATCATTGTCAAGGCTGGATTGCTTCTGAATTGAAGAAAAAGCTAAATGGAAGGCTTCTGGGGAACTTCGGGAATAGAAATGGAGATTGAATAGAACTCAGGATTTCAGATTTGGTATTAGGAACCCAATTTCAGAGGGAGGGAAAAAAAGTATAATCATACAAGTATTTATCATTTATTGGAAGTTTACAGCTCATGGATAACTTTTGATGGTTCATACGTAAATTTAGAAACTCCACAGAACACTTTGAACTGGGGTCAACAGAAATGGAAAAAAAGACTGGATGAATAAGTGCTTCATTCTGGTCATGTCTGAAA
>JAVJGI010000014.1:49122815-49142196 GCA_035590275.1 Ibycter americanus | reverse complement strand
GTCCCGACAGTTCACAAGACAGTTGTTCAAACTATGCTTAGGATTTGTACAAATGACAACTTGAAAACAAAGGGATAATAAAGCATTACCCAAACTCTTGTCTTGACATAACTTTCTCAAGGGTATCAATCTCTCATTCTTTCTGAATGAAATTAACTTTAGCTGCAAGAGTTCTGAAAAAACTTGTTTAGTTTTTGAAACTTGGTGGGCAGGAAAGAAACATTTTTAAGATTGTATGTCCACAAGGTGAGTGTGAATGGGGGGAGTGACTTTCGATGAATTTCTGAAGGCAGATTTCAAATCTGAAAAACTAGGCTTTGTAATTTGAGAGTTCTTATAGTCTATATTGAAATTTAATTTGATATGAATGACCTTTCTTAGTGAAAGTAAGGAACAGTCACTCATTCAGTTTAAAGCTGGCTATTTTCTTTTTTACTTTTGTGTTTCTGATTTGTTACATAATTTAAAAAATAATCCAATATCCTGGCATGTAATCAATATTTTTGATGGATTCATTTTATTATCACATATTTGTGGCATGTACTGTAAGACATACGATTTTGCAAACAGTGAAGATAGTCTTTTGAGACCAAGTAAGAGTGTGTCATAATCTTAACTCTGTTTCTTTTTACAGGATTGCGTTTTTCATATCGTTATCAGTTCTTTAATATTTCTGATACATTTACCACTGTCTAGATACTTCTTCTAGCAGTAAATAGTGCTCATCTTCAAGCAGAGATATAAATGAAGTTTTGTTATCTGTATAGCAGGTTTACAAGGCTATGTAGCTGTTCTCTTTGTTATGAGCACCAGAGAGGACTCCATGGTCCTTGGGCCAGATTGCATGTTTGTCTCATGTCGATGTAGTATGCGGGATCCAGAAATCAGCACAGAGTACTCTTCAGTGTGTTTTCAGGTTTTTTACCCAAAAATCTATTGATTCTCTCCTAAATGGAACAAGCATTTAAATTAAGCTATATGGAATACAAACCATCAGAGGTACATCAACTAAATACAGAACAGGAACTAATCTGAAGTAGTTTAAAACAGCAGAAATGATCACTTTACAATATTATTTAGTCTTTTCTTACACCAGATAATTGGGACTTACAAAAACAAGATATGCAAGTAATACTGCTTAGCTCCAAAATAAAATTCTTTGAAGTCTGATTAAAAACTCAAGCAAGCACAAGAAAATACCTTTTACTTACACACAGTAACAAAAAAAGGAGAGAATTATAATTTTTAAAATGGAGTCTTACCATTTCTTCTTTCTGGTACATTGGTGGATAGTATGGAGAGAAAAGGACTGCAAATCTGAATGGTTCAGAATTATTTTCACAGGATTAAGTAATATTATGTTAAGGACACCAGAGTAAACTGCGAACAACCTTGGTGTTTACAAAGTTCAACAGCACACAACACCACCTACATGGCAGTGTGGTAGACTATTTACACTTCTGACAATGCTTGTTCTCAGTTAGCTCAGCCAACTGCCTGAAGTCATATTCAGTGTGGGCATACATTCAGAGTTTTTCCTGAGTTCTCCGTTTTCACTGGTAAGATCAGATTTCTCTGGTGACTTCAGTAACGCCTGGGGTCAGTACAGTGACCTCCTAATGGTCCCTCAGCTCCTAGGCATTAAGAGTGTGGGAACAAAGGCTGCTCAGACAAACTTAATCCAATCTCCAAAGAAAAAAGTGAATCAGACTACAAGTGTATATTCTAGATATTTTTCAGGCCTGTTTCTGAGGGTGCAATTGTGGATAATGAACTAAGTCCCTTTAAAAATAGCTGTCCTATTGGCTTATACTTTTTTCTTGTTGTTTTCTTGTCATTTTGGGAAACCTGACAAGGCTAAGAGTGACAAATTTTCACAGGATCTGTTTCTGGATTGATGACAAAAGCAACTGAAGAATGCAGGGCTTTGTTAAAAAATAAGTGGACACTGTAGAAAGGCAAGGGGAGGGTGGGCATTACAAGTAAAATTAGGGAAAAAGGTCCTGAAGAGTCTATTTCAGGTTGGAGAGGAGTGTGCAGCTATGCCTTGTTTGAATGAAAGTATTCCAATTTCAGAAGGAAGTGGCATCGTTGACATTATCTGTGAAGCATACTTGATATTTAAACATATCACAATTTTTAACAAAACTCATAAAATTTCTTTTTTACTTTATCCTTTTGGGGTATTTTGAAAGCCCAGTACCTGGGATGAAAAAGAATTGGTGTAATTTACTGCTAATGCATAATTGTTGAGTACCATTTCTATGATAGCTTATTCTTTTGAAAGTTTTAAGCAGTGGGCCTTCTTCAGGTGTGATTTAATCCTTTCACAAAGTTAAAAAAACATTAGTTACACTATTGCAATGCACTCATGATGTTAAGTTTTCTTTGGTTTTGGTTTACTTGGGGGTTTTGCTTTATTTAATTTAAAAAAAAAGTCCAGGAAGGATTTCTGTAGATGTTCACTCACACCTGAACAATTAACAATCCATCAATTGGATTACTCTTTTGGCTACATAGTCACTATTCTAAATAGATAGAACAATTATTTCAATGGACAGATAGTCAAAATATGAGATAAATTGCTAGTTTGGAGTATGGGAGCCTCGGTTTTATATGTTTGAAAAAAACAGGCATGAAAAGTTATGTCCTATTTTCAGTGATGCTGTGAAAACAATTACCACAACCTTCCTCTCTGTAATAAAAAAATAATTTTTTCTTGTGTCACCCTCTAAGGTTAAGAAATGATTGTTCATACTCTGGAGTATTCACAAAATTTAGGTATATTGTTTTTAAGTTTTTTTTAGGTTGCTGTGTCCCACTCATGTCTGATCTTGTCAGGTTTTAAGCATTAACAGCTTTTAATTGTAAGTTTATGTGGATTTAGTGAAGCAGAACATGTGTCTAGCTGGTTCCATATTATGGAAGCAATACTATGATTATTACTTCAAAGTTTAATGAAATTTTAACCATGTTACTTATATGACAAATGTTAGTGCATCCCCTTCAGAGTTGGAACATTAACCTACTGAATGTGGATTTTTTCCTGGATATTTACAAGTGCAACAAATCATACAGCTAATTTAAAATAAAATCTTCACAAATTAACTGTGCAAAACTACTATTTTTTTTACTTTTGTGAATGAATTGTTTAAACAATTGAAAAATATAGACAATTCCAAATAAAATGTTGAAGCTCTTTGAAATGCTGAAATTGCATTCAACAAACATGACCTGCAGTTCAGACATAAATGATACATATCTTTTGTTATATTCATACTCTGATGTAGTCTAAAAACATAGTTGGGAAAATTCTAAAGTAATACCATTCGGACTTGACATGGCTGAACTTCAGTTGTCATTTTTCTTTCCTACTAGGTATTCTGCAAATTTATGTTTTGAAGTTTGTGAGTGGGTGAAAGCACATTTCCGAAGTCATTATAGTGTACATGTCCTCTGAGTCTTCATTATATATCTTAGCATTAACTATCAGAGGATGGTTCCATTTACCACAGTTCTCACAGTGCTATGGCCTAATGCTGAAGTATCTGGTTTTGCAGAAGAATCCCCTCTAATGGTTCAGGTTAGATTTGTTAGACAAAGAGACTAAGACAGGTTGACTTCAGTTAAGGCACCGGGAAAAATTCATTCTGACTTAATCATATCTTGTCTTTTTGGTTCCCACAATTCTCAGTAATTCATTTAAATATCTCCCTGTCACTCTTCCTAAGCTCTCTTCAGTGTTTCCATGTCAGCAGAGCTGGTGAAGAACTCAAAAGATGGAGAAAAATTAGTAGTTTGTGACTTAACATTAGAAGAAGGAAGATTTGCAGCATGAAGGCTAGTAAGTTTATGAGAAGAATGGTATATGAAGTCTGAAATGCTACTGAACAAAGTGGAACCCAGTTCCTGACAAATGATGCTTTTGAGATCTTTTTCCTCTTTTTATTCCTGCAGATTTGTTTTCTGGCATTTAAGACACAACAGAAAGCCTTTAAACATGCTTATATAAAAAGAAAATTATTTAATTGCTTTAACACGATGGTTTTTGTGTAAGATAAGAGATGGTAAGGTGTAGGTCTAGAGACAAAGGACACTCCTAATTACTTATCAGGAAGTGAAAAATGAAAAAATCTGCATAATTTTTGATATCTTAAACTAGAAAGCAATTTCTAGATTGGATAGAATAGGATGTGATTAAAACTGCTTATTAAGAGAACATACTAACTGCCTGTTTTTCAGAATGAAGTACCTGTAATTCATGGGCATAGATAACAGCTCTACTGGACTCCCTGTGTCAGTGCAGTTATGCTTCCATGTTTTTGTATGTTATATTATTTATATAGGAATTTGTGGTTACTCAAAAGCATCAGAAATGCAGTTTATATGTTACTACTCATAAGACTTGCCAAACCATAACAAAAGAAGATTTATGCAAGTTGCGAATTTTGTTGTCATTATATATCATACCTCTAATATCATGTCCAGGTACTACAATAAATTCATTGTAAAATAACTGAGAGGATAAAGTCCACCTGCAGAAATAATGTAAAAATAGACATTATATATTTCTAAAAACATTTATATATCTAGAATTTTATTCACAGAGAAAAGATGAAAAGTCCGTTTACAAGATGGTTTCATCTCTTTAGTCTATATACATATTCTGGCAAAAAAGCAAAGGATTCTTTTATGCATTAACCTGAATCTTTTTAGATTTGGTATGATTTTCCTATTATTAGTGTATGTAACAGGTTGGGTCTTTCACAGATCTTGCCACAATGTAAAACATTCTGGCACCGCTCCTCAAATCCTGTTGTAATTCTGGATTCTCACTGTACACTATGCATTACAGCAAATTTAACAAACTAGTAGAAAGTCCTTTTTTTTTCTTTTCTTATAAAATGAAGTCTAGACAAGCCTTTTTGACTATCAATTATATTCAGTGCATTTAAATCAAAATTAACATGTCCTTGAAATATTTCAAACAGCAGTCAAATTTAATATGCACATGGTTTTATGAATGATTGCCATAAATAATAAAAGTGGTGAAGCATAGTTGTCCTTGCAAATACAATCTTCTCAAACTCTGCAGTTTTTAATAGGCTATTACTCTAGCATGCTATATTTAGTCTTGGTGTCTTCTATGTTGCAAGCATCAGTCTTTTTAGAATAAACATTCTTTAACCGTCTTCTCTCTGTGGACCTTATAGTACAGTTTCCTTAATATTTTGCACTCACTTTACAATTCTTCAGTGATAGCAGTAGTCTAATGTGTTTTTAACATTTATAATTATAGATAAAGGCTTGCATATAAGAGCACTGTATGACATTCCTAATAAATAAATAAAGCAGTTAGTGGAAACTAAGTTCAAAAATTAAAATAATAACTCTAAGGAAGAGTCCTTAAGCTGTTCTTTTCCTGGAAGAAATCAGATATAATAAATAACAAATAAACACCCCACAAATCTCTCACCATGGCCTTCCTGCTCAAAACCTATATAATCTTGTAAACAAGTAGATTAATCTCATTCAGATCCAACTATCTATGATAGGGTTTTTTGCAAAATACAGTATATAAAAATTAAAGTGTGTTGTTTTCTGCTAAAGTTGAAGTTAAATCTCTCTTTGTTAGTAGTTTCTGTTAAGTTAATTGAAATTGAAACTGCAGTTCCCTGAGACATCTTCTAGGAAGAAAGATACTATATTCTTCACCATTGCTCACAGTCACAGTTTTCAGTTGCCTAATTTCTGCCAAGAAATGAAGGGGAATATAATATCCAATTTTCAAAAGATTCTGCTTTAGTTAACTATGCATAAGCATATGTGTAAGTTATGCGTATTTTGAACAGACATAAGCATAAACAAAAGCATAGATATTTCACTTATTAGAAACAGCCCTGGCATACTTGATACACAGCTGTTCCTATTCATCAGCTTTAGACAGAGAATCTCCCTTGGATCTCATCAAAATCTTTCAACCTTTTCCTGTCAAGCTACTTCTTCCACAACCAGCCAGGTCCCTTCACACAAAGCTTGTCAACACTTCTCAAAATGTCTGCTCTAATATCAGTCTTAGAACGAATGGAAATGTTGCTAAAAATATTGTTTTATCCAACTGCTTAATTTAGTTTAACTATCTTGCCCTAATAAGGGTCTATGAAATAGCTACCACAGTACCCTTTGAAAGGAGCATCTTGAAACACCAAAAGCTTTCTAGGCTTCAAGGGAATACGTAGATTTTTTGCAGATCTTTGTTTTAATACTTCTTACTGCAAACTTTATAAATAATATTTTAATGGAAAGTGATAGGGCAGCTCTCAGGTATTGCAAACCTGGATAGAGAAGTACCTGGTATGTATAGAATCTGCCTGTTCTGTGAAACTTCTGTATTGTCTTTTACTCAGAGCCAGCCGTGAAATTGGAAGCAGAAACCATTGTTTATTTTGTCTGAGCACCATAAGTTACTTGGGAATGCTAATACTCTCTAGCTGTCTTTCCATGTCAGTCTACAGCCATCATGAACAAAATAAAGACCAGACTATTAGAAATTATTTACAGGATAACAACAAAGTTAATGCCAGTCAGCATTATTTTCTCTAACAGTGGGTCTTCTAAAAAAACCTTGTCTTTGGGCAAGAAATGAAAAGGGAACATTTATTATATATTTAGATAGTTTTCAAAGGGGCAATTATATACCATCCTGATTCAAATCAATAAAGATTATTAGTTTCCCCTATAGGAGTGACAAATATTTCATGTATTATTTATACCAAAGAAAAAAATAATCTGTCCTAGTACAGGTATGTGGATCTGAACATCCCAGTACACAAGGCAGAGGACAAATTTGAATGCAAGAAAAAATGATAAATATGAAAAGTTTTTTAAAGAGAATTAAGGGGTTTTCTGATTACTTGATGCCATATGTATGTATAACACATAGGGTATATGTGCTTGGATCTATCAGAGGAATGAAATACAAAGCATTCATCTGCCTGGACTTGAAAAAAGCACTTGATATAACACCATATGGAAAACCACAGGTCAGATTAGAAAAGGTGAAAATTAGTAGAAATACAAAATTTTCAAGATTGTGATTAAAGGGGAGAAGACAGCAGAAATTATTGGTTCTAAACATGTGATGAAAGAAAAGTGAAATAATAGCATTTCTCAAAGGTTGGGTTGGTAATACTCTTATGTGAAATTAATGATCTTACATACAAACCAGGAGTATCTTGATTTATTTTTACCTATGTTGCAAAGACAGAAGTCATTGCAATGCTAGAGACAATGAAGATTCATTCCACACATTCTCCTCAAATAATTAAAAGTAATCAGAACAGAGCTGTTGAAGAAAATACAAGCAAAGCAGGAAGCAATTTCCTCTGATATGTTTGCCTTTCTGTTCTATAAAATAAAATTGGTTACTTTGAATTTCAATGCCAATTTCACCTAACATTGTTCTTTGTGCTGTACAGAGTTACTTGTACAAATGTGTACATTCCAATAACTAGCAAGTAACTAGTGAATCAGTTCTATCTGACAGACTGGTAACTTCAGCAATTTTAATCTGACTTTTTAAAAGTTTCTGTTCATACGCACAGGAGAAAAATTGTGTGGATTATGGGACCAAAGAGATAAACATAGTAATACAACATTTGATAGTATGAAATTCTGTGTTGTGTTTCTGGAAACTACTCAGAAAAAAATCACAGACAAAACCTGAGGGCAGAAATTCAGGCTCATTAAAGATGTGTTATATTCAGTCCTGTGAGGTACCAACATGTTACAGCTTTGAAAAATGCAAATTGTGTCCTAGAATTTGTCAGCTGAGTCGGGACAATATTAGTTCCATTTACAAAATTTTGGTGAGACTACCTCTGAACTATGTGCTCTGGTCATTCATATTGAAAGAAGATTAATTCAAACTGACAGATGGAGAGAAGAGCTTCTGTGATAATAATGGAAATTGAAAGACTATCATATGAAAAGGGACTAGAAGCACGAGGCTTGGTTATCCTGGTGACACAAAGGCGTAAAAGGGATAAGGTTGCTATCTATAAATTCAGCAAAGGATACAGACTGTGCAAGGTGAAGGGTAATACTGGTACAGGAACAAATGGATATAGTGAGTACATTTTGCCTGAAAATGAAGAATAGCTAGTAACTCTATCCAGACACTATGGGTGCCCAGCTTTTACAATGAGTAATGGAGGTGAAAACAGAACATTAAAAAGGCCAAGATAACTTTAAAATAGATATTTGGGGGTTTTTTGAGGATTCATGGGTGTGGTTCCTGCAACAAAATAAGCTATTGTTGTACCTATGTATTGTATAGACAATAAATAGGTTGGAACTATATATTGAATATAGGTCTGTATAATTTTAATTATTTGGTCAAGTAGTCACAATTATGAATCTGAATAAAGTCAGCCAAGGAATTTGTTATGGAAGCAGCTGAAGACCTGGAAATAATAGGTCCTACTGTCTCTACAGGATGGAAAGAACTCCCTTTTTAAGGATTTCTTGAAGACAAGATCTTCATCTTGCCTCTAGGTCAGCACAAACTTGCACACTAATGCTGTGGCTAGAAGAATTAATCTAGTGTTTGTCTGCCTTCATTTGGTAGGATGAATCCCACCCATGAACTATGATAGGCCCGAGTGAGGAAAGATTGCTGTCACTAGCAGAGTCTCTCAGATTACCTAGAGAAGACTATGATTTAATACAATGAAGTGAAATGGGAGAGAGACTAGGGCTGTCTAGAAGTGACTTGACCTGGAAATAAATACAAATTTATTAGAGAGGAAAAATAGGAAGTATGCTAAGTAGATAACGAAAGTTATCTGATCTGTGACAGTGAATATAAAATGTTGGAAATAGTAAGAAAGTTAAGGTAAGATAACTCCAGGGGCACATTTTGGTGAAAAAACCAACAACATTCCCCTAAACCCACAGCTGATAATAATGAAACATGACATGAAAACACTTGAGGAAAGGACTGGTTGAACAACATGAAGTGTGGTACACTGTTACATTATAGGTAGAGTATATCCATGTCCAAAATCTGATATTTTTTTTTACTTAAGTGTGTAATCTTCTACCAGTCCCTAGGTATCTGTTTTCTGTGACCACTCTTCAGGATTCACACAAAATTCATACTGCCTTTTCTGTTCTTTCAACTCATACCATTGATATTAAAGTCTCAGTTCTAGAGGTCCTTGGCATTTTGCTGGGTGCTCATTTACTGCAGTTATAGTTTGACAAGAAGAGAAGCTAGTGGAAAACATAGATGGTAAAAATAAAACCTGAATATTTACCAGTAGAGGAGGATAGGACTTAGATAGTAAAGTCTAAATGCTGCTTGTGTAAGACAAGCATCTCAAGAAATGTAATTCAGATGCCTTAACACAGGCATCTAGTTTCATTTTAGGGACATTCTTTGACAAATCTTATAGCTCAGTGTGGATGTCTTGAGTGTCTGATGCATGCACTTGTCCCCTTAACCAATCTAGCAGTAATTTAGACAGGCTCCAAAGGAATTAAAGGCCTGAGCCATAGCTCAACCAAGAACTCCTCTAGTTCCAGTCTGTTCTCTGAAAACACCCAAACAGCAGAATGACACATTGGGCATCAATGTGTATGAGCTTGGAGCACCAATCATGCAATTAACACAGGAATAGTGGATAGCTTTTTCAAGACTCATTATGAAGGAACAAAGAAAGTTATGGGTACAAGGAGTCTTATGCATACCTTCCCCACCACATGTAGTTTGACTAGGAACCAACCACCTTATTCCATAAATCTGACAGCAGAAGTGAGCCCTCTCTGAGCTCTCCCTGCTAGGCAGTGTAGCTGTATGGTGGTGATCTCCCCTTGAGCTGGGACACCTCTGCTCCTTGAGACAGAGAGAACTTTTACTAGTGGCAGACCTTTGGTAAACAACCAATATTGCACATAACCTTGCAGTATGGTAACTTCAATTTGTGCCTTGGTAACTTTGATTTGTGCCTGGGTAGTTTTGAATTATTGTTCAAATGATTGTACCATACAGTGAACCTTGCCAAACTTCATTAAATTGCACTTTTACAACACCACATTAAAGCCACTTTTGCTAATACCTTTGATGATGATTCTTTAAACGATCTAAAACACCCAGTCATGACAGTGTCTTAAAAGACCACCTGGAAGCTAGGTTGCAATACATTAAGATGCTTAAAAGGCAATAGTATGTTTAGGCAATCAAAGCTGACTGTCAAAAAACTCAAGGTCCCTCATCCCTGGAAACATTCAAGGTCAGGCTGGACAGGGCTTTAAGCAACCTGATCTATTTAAAGATCATAGAATGGCTTGGGTTGGAAGGGACCTTAAAGATCATCTAGTCCGCTCCCCCTGCCATAAGCATGGACAGCTTCCATGTTCCACTAGAATAGCTTGCTCAAAGACACTTCGAACCTGACCTTGAACACTTCCAGGGATGCAGCATCCACATCTCTGGGCAACTTGTTCCTGTGTCTCACCATCCCCACAGTATAGAATTTCTTCCTAATATCTAATCTAAATTTACCTTCTTTTAGTCCCTGTTCAATGCAGAGGGTTTGAACTATATGACCTTTAAAGATTCCTTTCAGCCCAAACTATTTTATGATTGACATCATCCATCATATTTCACCTGCAGAACAGCTGTATCAGAAAGGCATAGATCTCCTCTAGGATTTATTATACATCTGCCTCTTGGAATTTGAATTAAGGTCTCCATAAGACCTGAGATACAGATCTATGAAAGTCCCCTTCTCAAATATCATGTCATTTAACAAACATGTCATGTCATTGAAACAGTTTGCAAGTAGAGCAAGTATTAATTAGCATGCTTAGTCAGATATATAGAGGCTCTAGCTACAAAGTCAGCTTGATCTACTTAAGCTCCAAAAACTGCATTCATATACTTCCAATCACACAAAATCCTCCAGTTCAATTTATGCTTGAATACCAAAACTTTATTTTTGACTTTTGGAAAACACTGAGAAAACACTCAGATCTTCTCTTGCACATATCAGAGACTGTCATGAAGATGTAAAAAACAACCAGGGCTCAATTACTCATTAGAAACTTTTTATCCCATGTTCATATGTGTATTGGGTTTGTGTGGCAAGATTCTGGTAGCAGGGGTGCTACAGGGGTGGCTTCTGTGAGAAGGTGCTAGAAGGTTGCCTTATGTCTCACAGACCCAATGACAGCCAGCTCCAAGATGGACCCATCACTGGTCAAGGCCAAGCCCATCAGCTATGGTGGTGGTGCCTCTGTGATAACATTTAAGAACGGGGAAAAAAGCTACACAGCAGCAAATTGCAGCCAAACAGAGAAGTGAGAACATGTGAGAGCAACAACTTTGCAGGCGCCAAGGCCAGTGCAGAAGGAAGGGGAGGAGGTGCTCCAGGCACTGGAGCAGAGATTCCCCTGGCAGCCCATGGTGAAGACCATGGTGACATAGGCTGTGACCCTGCAGCCCATGGAGGACCTCCTGCTGGAGCAGGTTGGTGCAACCAAAGGGGGCTGTGACCCCATGGGAAGCCCATGCTGGAGCAGGCTCCTGGCAGGACCTGCGGACCCATGGAGAAAGAGGAGCCCATGCTGTGGGGTAGGTTTTCTGACAGGACTTGTGGCCCTGTGAGGGACCCACACTGGAGCAGTCCGTGCCTAAAGGACTGCATATTGTGAAAGGGACCCATGCTAGAGAAGTTCATGAAGAACTGCAGCCCATGGGAGGAATATCCCATGCTGGAGCAGGGGAAGAGTATAAGGAGTCCTCCCACTGAGGAGGAAGGAGGAGCAGAGAAAAAGTGTGATGAACTGAGCACAACCCTCATTCTCTGTCCCCCTGTGCCACTTGGGGGGGTGGGGAGCTAGAGAAAACCATGAGTAAAGTTAAGCCTGGGAAGAAGGGAAGAGTGGGGGGAAGTATTTAGATTTAGTTTTTATTTCTCATTAACCTACTCTGGTTTGATTGGTAATAACTTTAAGCTAATTTCCTCAAGTCAAGTCTGTTTTGCCTGTGACAATAATTACCAAGTGACCTCCCTGTCCTTATCTTGACCTACAAGCCTTTCATTATATTTTCTTTCCCCTTTCCAGCTGAGGGGAGGGGGAGTGATAGACCAGCCTTGCTTGGCACCTGGTGTTCATCTAGGATCAACCCACCACAATATGGATATCCTAGTAGACCGATGTCTATAAAGATTATATTTACTAGCTTCTCCTTATCTTTACAAACCTAGTAAACAACAAAAACGCTTAACATTGTTTCAAGAGTTTTTCTTGACTTGCACTGTTAGGCAGACAGATACAGAGATTATTTAGATCTGCTCAAAATTAGTTGATAACTATTTCTCTAGGTAGTTAAATCTCAAAAATAAAAATACTAAGCAAAGCATTATCTTTATGGTTCAATCCTTAAAGTCCGTACAGATCCATACCAAAAAACAGCTAATAATTCTTTTCATTCCACAATGGCAAGTAAATTTTCCCATCAGGAAATAGGAATCAAGCTGCTGTGATGAACTGCCCAAAATGATTTCTGAAAACATGAGTGCTTTCTGATGTACATTTGTCAAGATCATTTTGAGAAAGTGCACTAATGTCTGAAAAAATATGATATAATATATGCAAAAATTACAAAGAAGTTTTTTAAAAGAAGAAATTAAGTCCAAAAGTTTGCAGACATTTAAAGTATTTTAGAACAGCAGTAGGATTTTATAGAATAAAAGGCTTTCTTCTCGTATTTCTCTAGAGGGATCATCACTGTATAAATTTATTATTGATTTACATACACCAATATCTTCAAAATCTTGCTACATGTCAGCTTGCTATAAAAACAAACCAATTTGATAACAAAACAAACCAAAAGCATAAATGCAAATACCTGATTAAACCATGTTCATCTGACACTGGCTGAGAGCCCATGGGGTCTCTGAGACCCCCAAGGTGGTGTGAGTTCACACAGGACCTACAGAAGACCTGCACTGGCTGCTGGCACACAAAATATTCTGCAGCATCTCAGACACCTATGGGTAGGTGTCATAGCACAAAAACTAACAAGCTGCAACAAGGCTTTACCGTGGGTCAGATTCTGCTGTCCATGCTGTTTCTCCAGCTTCCAGAGGCCTGACCACACTGCTCCTCATCCCTGCTTCACCCAGCTCTCCCTTCTTCCCTCTGCTTCCTCCAGGGTCTCATTCATCCAGGGCCTCTCCTCCCACACTCCTCAGAGCTATTTAACCGCTTTGCAGGAATGAGCTACAGCTGCACATCATCCATGTCAATCAACCCACTGCCTTCGAAGCAAGGCCACAGCTGGATATTATCAATGTCAATCAATCCACTGCCTTCATTCCTCTACAATTCCCCCTTTTTGTTTTTAACCAAAAAGAACCATGTCTATCATCCATTGCAGGGCCCTTGTACAGTCACATTAGAACATCCAAGCAACAGCATGCTTAATTTATTGCTGAGGTGACATCCAGTCCAGCGCCTCCAGTTGTTCAGGCTGGAAGTTCACTGCATAAGCCTGGGGTTGTTGTGGAGGATTCATGCAGTTCCTCCCCCCATTTCTTGCCCTCTGTTGCCACCTTTATCTACATTTTTTTGCAAAATGCCCTGGTCTGTTACATCAACAGCATACCAAACCAGAGCGATCAGTCCTTCCCAGCTTTGATCTCTTAGGGCACTCGTTCTTTAGGTGACCTTCTTGCCCACATTTGTAACAGCAACAGATGACACTAACTGCGTCAACAAAGGTTTTTGCCAGGCGCTCCATTTGGAAGGCAGTGGTTCCTACTTTCCAACACACATCCATTAATTCTATTAAGGTGGGATTGCGATTCACCATGCCTGCAAGAACCTTCCTACAATCCTCATTCACATTGTCCTTAGCCAATTGGAGTAACAATGCTTCCTTAGCTGCCCCAGTCTGTATTTGCTTGTCCAAGGTATCTCTCAATCTATCCAGGAACAACATATACCCCTCATTTGGACCTTGTTTTATTGTGGTCCACAATCATTGCAGAGCGCCATGATCTGGGACCTGCAATAAAGCCTGGAGAGCTAGATCTTGTCCCTGCTGCAGGACTAAGGGATGTAGGCAAGCTTGTAACTGAGAATTAACTGGAGCCTCCCCCATCAATTGGGGAACCCCCGCCCGAAAACATGGGTCATCCTGGGGTTATTCTAAATTCATCAGTGCTTACTAATTCGCCAAGCATCTCCAATTTGACTCAAAAAGTAACATTTGCATAGGGGTCAATATAATTTGCACAACTGCACAGCAATCATGAGCAGTAAGTTCTACTGTGAAAATACTGCGTAACAATGATTGAGCATAAGGGGAGCCTACTCCATGCTGCTTACAGGTTGCTCTTAACCCTTTTATCACTCCCCAGTTGAAAGGCTCCCACTCAGCAGGAGCATTATTGTCCCCTCGAAGCACTGGGCAGGCTAACACCCCACTCCCCATGGCAGTTGCGGCATTGATATCCCCTGCCACAAGCGCATGCTCCCGCATCCTTCTCCAGAATTTGGCAGGATCTGGTCCCGATGCTGTAACTTGGACCAGTTTTACTATAGACCAATCCTCCAACCCCTCCCTCGCTCCCGAGGACCCAAGCCTCCCCTGAACATGACCTGAGGTCTCCTCCAATAAATCTGTCAGAGGTGGCTTGGGATCACAGTTGGGCAACGGGATAATGGCTGGATCCCCCTGCCACCCACAAGGGAAGCAGTTCTGCCCCTGCCCCAGCAGCGCTCCTCCCCCCCAACCACGTGTACCCAGTGGCTGCATAACAGGCGATCACAGAGAATGTGGCAGCACCAAAGGTACCTTAGTGGGCATCATCCCTGCAACCAGGGATGTGGCTGCTTCAGCTGCAGCCTTTGTCTCCCTGTCTGCTTCCGATTGTTCTAGTGAATCCAGGACCAATCTCCATGTTGTTAACAATGCTGTAGCAACTTTGTCCTCTCTCGAGGCAGCTTCAAAAAGTAACATTCCAGCGCTTTGCCATGTCTGAACACTGGAGACGTTTTTCATCTTAACCAGCACATCATTTATTTCACACCACACCAGCAAAGTTCTTATTGCTGTCTTGTCATACTTTACACCTCTTTTTTCAAATATATCCATAAGCATTGTTAATATAAAATTTTCCTCTGCTGAAGTCTGTGCACCCATATCAATTAATCCCCAGCTACATTGGGTACCAAAAGTTGCAATTTGAGTTGTGGTGGACAACAAATATCGCAATACACCCATATTGATTAGTCATCAGCAGCTCACCTCTCATAGCATCTGTTTCGTGATCCGGGTCACAGGCTCTCCCTGCTTGTCTCAGCTACATTGGGCACCATCATCACCGCTCACAACTTCAAATATCCAGATCAGTGTGGCCCACATTGGGCACTATTTGTCACAATTTGAGCCCAGAACAGTTTGCCTCACACAGGGCACCAATTGTTGCAGCACAGACAAACTAGCAAGCTGCAACAAGGCTTTACCGTTGGTCAGATTCTACTGCCCGTGCTGTTTCTCCAGCTTCCAAAGGCCCAACCACCCAACTCTCCCATCTCCCCTCTGCTTCTTCTGGGGGCTGCTTTCTCCAGGGCTTCTCCTCCCATCCTCCTCAGAGCTATTTAACCGCTTTGCAGGAACGAGCTACAGCTGCACATCGTCCATGTCAATCAACCCACTGCCTTCGAAGCAAGGCCACAGCTGGATATTATCAATGTCAATCAATCCACTGCCTTCATTCCTCGACAGGCAGGCAACAGAGTCAGACCCCTGGTACCTAACTTAGGATGAGTTGAATTGTTCTCTAGGCAATACTGACTATGCTGATTAGATTTCCATTGACTATAGTCTAAACTCAGACCCCTGGCTGACATAATGACCCCGAAGTACAGACAGATAAATATAGTTACTGCTGAGCTAATCCCCACCACTTAGGCTCATTTCATTTGTTTATGTTCAGGCAATTAAAAAAAGCCCCCTGTTTCTTTGGCTATCATTTTTATTAATCATCTTATACTGTGTTTAGAAATACTTTAGAGAATTTCATCTCTGAAATACCTGGCATGGAACAGCAAGAAACTTTTTGAGCCATAAACACTCACTTTATTATCAAAATAAATCTCTGAGAAAGAGGTTTTTAATGATATAAATGAAAAGTAGATGGATTTAAATCATCAGTTTTAATCATGATTTGAAAAAACAGTTGCAATCTTGTTTCTTGATTCTTCTCCTTAACAAAAAAATGAGTTTCATTAATTAGTAATTACTAAGGTATTCAACTAAACAAAGCTTTTACAGTAAATTTAATGCTTCTTTTTGCTAGATTTGTGGGTACTCGTTGTACCTGTTGAGAACTAGGAAATTTAATAAAAATCTAATAATTTACCTTTTTAAAAACCTGTTTATTAAAAAGCAAGAATAAGTATTATTTAATAGGCTGTTTATTTACTTGTGCAATGCTTGCTGGACGTGTCAATTGATATTCAAATAGAAATGTAGAAAAATAATTTTTGAAATTGTTAATTAGTGCTTTAATTTTTAAAATTCAAATTTTAAAACCCACATTATAGGCACATTTTATTTTTATACTCTTTTGAGGATAATTTACAAATTATGGCCAGTGTCATACATTTTAATGCATAGAACTATTTTTGCTTTTTATCCAGTGAGAACTTGTACCACTTCATGGCCTATATTTCCCATTAACATATATAGGAAGGAAGGCACTTAGCTGCCATTGCTGCCCTTGAAAATCATTCCTCAACCATTTTCTGCAGGGAGAGAAATTGCATTTAACTTGGTTTCTAATAAAACCTGACAGTTCAAACAGATTTTTTTCTTTTTTGTGAAATCTGTTTACAAACATCATGCAGCCCAAATCCAGGGCATATCATAATTTGAAAATAATGTACAATTTCATTCTAGTTATCTATTATGGTTTTAAGGAAAAGCATTGTCGATTTTGACAGAAGTGGTGAGTATATTGTCATAAACATCTCAGATTACATCTCCTGTCTGTGTGATCTGACAACTAAAAACAGGAGTTCAAATCAAGACAAGCCACATGTTCATACAGTGCTAAGAAAAACTTAAAAGTGTCAAATGTATACACCCCCAGATATTTCAGAGATGTGAATGGTTCAGGTGGCCTAATTTTAATAGCTGAACTCTACAGGGGTATGTCTTTCAAAGCATGTGTTTTGGGCAACATACCTTTATTTTTCAGTAGCTTGTCATGAGTCAGAACAAGAATCTTTCACATGACAACAACAACAACAACCTGAAACAAAGCAAAACAGCAACAAACAAACATTAAAATGGGACAAAACTAGGACTGAGCTGTAAGTTTTGAAGGTGCGTAATACAGCAAGATCTAACACCAGAAGTATTCAGGGAACACTTGGATAACTTTAGGTCATCTTTCTCCTGTCATAAAGGGGATGTTACAGGCATAAGAATGGCTCACATTCACAGAATCATGCAGTCTGGAAGTGACCTCCAGAGGTCATCTGGTTCCATCTCCTGTGCAGAGCAGGTCTAGGCAAAGCAGATTGCTCAGGGCTGTGTGCAGTGAGATTTTGAGTATTGCCACAGGTGAACATCCCACAACTTCTCTGAGCAACCTGTTCCAGCGTTTGACCACTGTCACATTAAGTACTGTTCACTTTTTTCTTGCAAAATTTTACATGTGTGTTCCTTTTTCAGGCCCAGCAGGGAAATGATTGTTTTTTCCACAGCTGAGATGTACCCAAGCACTGAAAAACGAGTTCACTGAAAGTTACTGATTTATTTGGCTCTCCATAACTATTCACTCCCTTAATTCCATGCTATTAAACCAGTATTACCTCAGGTGTACCGGGTTGTGATCCCTTTATGGAAAGAAAGGGGATTAGCAGTATTGCAAACTCCATGAGCAGTCTTTGAAATTGAGTTGATCCCCTAGAGCCTGAATCTGTTAATTTTTTACACATGGCTACCATTTTCTCCTGTCTTCTGGTGAGATGTTTTGGGTTCAGGTCTGGATGCAAGCAAGATTGGAAGACCTGTTGCCAGAGAAGTGAAAGAACCAAACGTGGAAATGGTCAGCAGATGTGCTCACATGCCTTATACCTCCTAATGGTTCACTGTTTCGTTATACAAAAGAAAGTAAAAGGGAACAAGGAATGAAAATCTTAGCCTAGTTTTTTTCTATCTTTACCTTCAACTATTTTTTCTTTTTCTTCTTTCCATTTTCCTTTCTCTTCTGATTTAAAAAAAAAAATATATTTATTTATAATATAATCATGTATATTAGTTCTATATACCAAATCAAAATAAAACTAAACCAACTTTCTGTTATAAATCTGCAGTGCTCTTTTGTCCATGCTTTAATGAAGCTCAAGAGTAGACGGGGGAAATGCAAGGCAAAGGTTAACAGCTTTATTGTAATGCAGTTATAGTCACTTGAGACAAAGAAAGTGTAACTTTTAATGCTCTTCATTTTTTTTTCTGTTTCAGCTTACTACGGTCTTTTCATTTGGCTTTTAACAATAAGCATGTTCATACTCTGTGGGTTCTCTAAAGACGTTTAAATGTAATGTATATTCCAAATACCAATAGATACCCACAGCTTAAACTGCATCATGTTTGAGTTAACAAATCTGTAACCATTTCCTAATATTTTTCACACTGTGAAGGTACTTCTATGGTGTGTTTAAATATTATCTCAGGACAGTCGAACTGCAGCTTCCACAGAAAAACAACACTGGTCCTGGGGATCTAGTTGCCAAAGAAACCTGTAATAAGTCATTCTCACTTTCTGAAAACGTGAAGGCATTCCTGGTAGTATTAGATAAATACATACCCGATCTGCACAGCTTCAATTGTCACAATCCATTTAAATAAAACCTGGAATATTTTTCAACCCTGAAAATCATCACATACAAATAGATCGCTGTGGACAGGGGAAAGCAAACCTTGTAGTCAAATAAAACTGTATACCTGTTAAAGAGTGCAAAACAGGTTCCAAACACAGTTTGTCAGTAAGTTTGACAAGTGTCCTGGTTTCAGCTGGGATAGAGTTAATTTCCTTCTTAGTAACTGGTGCAGTGCTGTGTTTTGGATTTGGTGTGACAATGTTGATAACAACAGCGATGTTTTTTGTTGTTGCTGGGTGATGTTTATACTCAGTCAAGGACTGTTCAGTTTCTCAGGCCCTGCCAGCCAGAAGGCTGAGGGGGGCATAGGAAATTGGGAGGGGACACAACTGGGACAGGTGACCTAAGCTAGCCAAAGAGGTATTCCATACCATATGACATCATGCTGAGTATATAAACTGGGGGAAGA
>JAVJGI010000014.1:49057560-49107838 GCA_035590275.1 Ibycter americanus | reverse complement strand
GGGTACGCTCGGTCCCTTCATCCAGGTCACTGATGAATAAGTTGAACAGGACTGGACCCAGTACTGACCCCTGGGGAGCACCGCTAGCTACAGGCCTCCAGCCAGACTCTGTGCCACTGATCACAACCCTCTGAGCTCTGCCATTCAGCCAGATATCAATCCACCTCCCCGTGTGCTCATCTAACCCACACTTCCTGAGCTTACCTATGAGAATATTATGGTAGACAGTATCAAAAGCCTTGCTGAGGTCAAGGTAGACAACATCCACCACTCTCCCCACATCTACCCAGCCAGTCATTCCATCATAGAAGGCTATCAGGTTGGTCAGGCATGATTTCCCCTTGGTGAATCCATAACTGACTGTTCCTGACCTCCAGACTGAGCTGTTCCGTCACCTTTCCAGGGACGGAGGTGAGGCTGACCAGCCTGTAGTTCCCAGGGTCTTCCTTCTTGCCCTTTTTGAAGACTGGAGTGACACTGGCTTTCCTCCAGTCCTCAGGTACCTCTCCTGTTCTCCATGACCTTTCAAAGATGATGGAGAGTGGCTCATCAATAACATCTGCCATCTCCCTCAGCACTCATGGGTGCATGCCACTGGGGCCCGTGGTTCTGTGGGTGTCAAGTTTGTTTGAGTGATCTCTAATGTGGTCCTCCTCGACCAAGAAAAATCTTCCTTTCTCCAGCCTTCCCCTCTTGCCTCCAGGGTTCTGGGAAACCCGAGTGCCAGCCTTGGCAGTAAACACTGAAGCAAAGAAAGCATTCAGTAACTGCACTTCCTCTGTGTCCTTTGTCACCAGGGCACCCACCTCATTCAGCAGTGGGCCCACATTTTCCCTAGCCATCCTTTTCCTACTGATGTACTTAAGAAGCCCTTCTCATTTTCATTGACATCCCTTACTAGATTAAATTCCAAATGAGCCTTAGGTTTCCTTATCATCTCCTGGCATGTTCTGACAGCATTCCTGTGTTTCTCCCAAGTGGCCTGTCCCTTTTTCCACATCCCATGAGCTTTATTCCTCTGTCTGAGTTTAGCCAGAAGCTCCTTGTTCACCCATGCAGGCCTCCTTCACCCTTCACTTGAGTTCTTACTCATAGGGATGCACTTATCTTGAGCTTGGAGGAAGTGATGCTTGAACAAGTGATGCCAGCTCTCTTGGACGCCCCTACCTTCTAGGGCCCTAATCCATTTGTTTCCTCCAAGTAGGTCCTCGAAGGGGCCAACATTAGATCTCATGAAGTCCAGAATTGCAAACCTACTTATTGCCTTGCTTCCTGCACACAGGATCCTGATGTCCACCATCTCATGGTCACTGCAGCCAAGGCTGCCTGCCCCCAGCCTTCCCAGTTTGTTAGTCCCAGGTACAGAAGAACACCTCACCTCATTAGCTTCTCTACCACCTGTGTCAAAAGATTATAATCAGTGCTCTGCAGGAACTTCCTGGACTGTGTAGGCCTAGAAAACAAAACCAAGCAGGGAAAAAGTGCATGCCTATGCATTTCTGTTTTGTGTCCTGTTTGAGGCTTCCAAGATACTGACAAACTGCAGAGAGTACAGTGAACAACCGCTAAAGAGCACATTACATGGGAGGCATGGCTGAACAGCCTGGAGAACAGATAGCTAAGGGGCAATTTAGTAGCAGTCTTCTACTGCCTAAAGGAGGGGTACAGACAAAAGTGTGTCAGACTCCTTTAAGGGATGCACAGTGAATGAGCAAGGGACAGTGATCAAAGGCACACAACGGGAAATTCTCATAAGATATAAGGGGGTGGGAGCGGGGACAAAACAAAACAAAAAAATGCAATGAGAATGGATAAGCACTGGAACAGTTTGTCCAGAGATGCTGTGGAATCTCCATCTTTGGAAATATTCAAAATATCACTAGATAAGACTCTGAGTAATCTGACCTAGCCTTAAGGTTAACTGGGTTTTGAGCAAAGGTTCAAACAGATTACTACCTCCAGTAATCCCTTTTCAAACTGTTTTTCTTTCTGTGATTCCATAATTCAATACTTCTTCAGTAGTTTAACTTAAATTATAGATAAGTACAGCAAAAAAATACCAATGGGGAAAAAAAATATATCTGCGGGCAGCAGAAGTAAGGTCATTAATCATAAATTTCTTAATATAATTTCAGAGGAAGTGAAGTAGTAATGTTAGTACAGATACTAGATAAGAAGGAATAAGAAAAGCATTAATAATTCGGATACAATGCACATATGCAAAGAATGCATTTATTCTATAGTAAAAAAGTGTAGTCATCTTATATTGACAAAAAATATTTTATATTTCGTATTTAACTAGATTATTTGTAAATATTCTGGAAGTAAAAAAACCAGACCACTCTCCACCAAAACCATTAAAGTTATGGAAAAATGGAAAGGTTTTATAAGTAAGCCTAGCATCAGGTTTGGAAAACAGGCTGTCTAGTGAAAAGTAAATGTAATTCAGTCTATGTAATTTACCCAGAGAGTAAGAAGTGACTTGGTCTAACTAGTTCAAAACATGTTCATAAAGAATGGATTCCTTACTGTTCCTATAATACATTAACACAAGTTGTCATGAGGAAGGGATCTGATATTTCTTAATCATAATTCACCAAAGAATTAGGAGATGGGGCTGCTGCTGCCTATTTAGTATGTAAATGTGGGGCTTAAATTATGCGTTACTTTGCCCATATGTGTGATGTAATACCCCATTTAAATCTGCTGGTACAAAATAGTTTCTATTTTGTGGTGATGGTGTGTATCTGAGTGAACAACTTCTGTCAACTGCTGTTAGAGTTGTAAATTTGATAGAGAAATGGGTATGTGGTACTCAGTCTAGATGGTGAAAGTTTAAACTAGGGGATCTTTGGAGTCCTTTCTTAAAATTCCCCTTCTTGGCACTGCTTTCTGAAATTTGCTTTGACCTCAATCTATTATTTGAATAAAGAGAAAAGGTTCTAAAATCACAAAAAAAAAAAAAAAAAAAAAAAAATTACTATGAAGCTCTGTAACAAACCCATAAAAGACTGAAGATTGTAAGCCTCATCCTAAAGTATACTACGGGTATAATCAAATCTAATGTTTACAGTGGGAAGAGTAAATGACTGTGTAGAATTATGTGGAAAGTGAGTAAATTTTGTTATGTAACATGAAATGTGTCTGAATCAGCCCTTAATATTAAGTTATATTATGTATGACAGAAGTACTTCAATTTAGAAGATACTTTAGCATTTTACAGGAAGCTTGTAATTCTTATGCAGAAATGAGTAAAAAAAGAATCCAAATAAGTTATTTTCAAATATATTTAAATGCCTCATCAAAACACAGTTGAAGTCTGCAATAACATTCCTAAAGATCCTTGCAGATGAACTACAAGAAAGAGTGAGTCATTGCCCAGAGGAATTAATGAAGGCTCTGTAAATGTATACGCATTCTGTCACAATCTTGAAGCATTAAGCATTTTCCATAAATAGTTTGAATAGAATTCAAAATGACAAAAACAACAAACTTGAGGAATTATTTATTTTCTTTTAAAAGTTTGTTTCAAAATGCTAGGGAGCAGAAAGCAACAAAAACATTCACATGCAAGTTACCATTTTTACAGATTTGTATTGTTACTGAAATCAACAAAAGGTTTGCAAGATATTTCAGTGTTTTGCATTTTCATCCTAGGGAAAAATGTAGTAGTTTGTCTAAAATGGAATAAGCTGAAAGTAATGCTATTTTAAAAATAGTATCTCTTCACTGACTGTTGAAACGTAAACTTGGTTTTATAATTGATGATATTCATTGAGCTATAAATCGGCAATTCAACAGGCTGTCTTGGTTGCACTAATGGCTTCACAGCAACGACAGAGGTACTAAAATCCTGCATTTCCGATGCAAAAATTAGTTAGAATACACCCAAGAGGGCTAACATTCTACATATGTTTAAAAAAACTTATATAGAAAAGAAATAATGTAGAAGGGGAAAATGGCAAAAAATGCCTTTATAATAGTGAATAATTTATGTATCTATGACTCAAAAATGCAAGGAGACTGTATAAAGAAGAACAGAATGATATAAGTGTGCCCACTTCAAATGTCTTTAGGGTAATAATTAATTAATTCAAAAAATGTGCTACCATTGTTATAGAATGATGAACTGAAAGAATTTTTGACATTTTCTTGTCCGAAGTTAGAAGTAGCAGACAGCTATCTTATAAAATGGCTTTAAATAAAATAACTATGTTGGTATGAAAAATGAATGGAAACAAACTACAAGTATAAACTGTGAATGAAGGGAGATTTTTCTATGTATTCTATATTTTGTATCTGGAATTGATGGGGAGAATTGTCCTCAACTACAGTCATAGGACATGGTTGGTTACTTGCAGGAAAGTTACAACAAATGTCCTAAGTAAAAGAAGTTGGGGTCACATGAAAGCTGTAAAAAACTAAGATCACTACAAAAAGTCTATTAGTCTAGTTGAAAATATGTAAATAATTTAATCACCATGCTGTTTCAGTAGGATAAAAGTCTGGTCAGTTAGGTAGGCGATGGCTTTCCTGAAATAATTTTTGAGAAAAGGTCATTTAAAGGCATGCAGTGCTCAAACTACTTAGTGTTGCTTGGCCAGACTTGCAGGCAGCCAATGATTTATTTAAGTCAATAATTTATTAACTCATATTAATCTTTGCACTAACTGGAAAACAAAAGTTAGTATTCCCAGGTGACTGGATCTAAGCCTAAGTTCTGAGAGCTGAAGGAAGTAGACTCTTGTCAGATTTCCTTAACTCTTTCCAGGTTTCCTTGGCTGTTGTCAGATTTCCTTTGCTTTGAGCAACTACTGGACACCAAGAAAATGTCAAGTATGAAAGAAAGAAGCAGCTTCATGCTGGATGAAATCTGGATAAAGAAGATTTAAAAAACAGTTCACCCCACATTCAGAAACATCAGCAAAAAAAAAATAATCAGAAGCAGCAATTCTAACGAAATGTGACAATTTAGATGTTTTAGAGGTTTTCAGTTAACTGAGAACATCACCATGATGCTCCATGAAGATCCTGTTATAGTCTTTGACAATTTAAGGATACTGAACATACTTACAATGGAACTTGGAAAAGACATTCATATCCACCTTAGATAATGTCAGGCTTTTTAGGTGACGGCTTATCGCTAATTCAGTTTGAAAAAGACCTGAAAAAGACCTGTAGATGGTTATGTACACATAGCCTATGAGACCCTCTTGTAAGCCAACCTGTCAAAAATGTCATTATATTTCTCCAATGCATTTATTCTAAAAAAAAATGAAGTTTGTTAATAATCTATTTACTGTAAGAAAGGTAGTTTGAGGGAATGTATCTTTAACATAGTCTCCAGAGTCATTTAGAAGCAGTTGTTATCTATTGTGAATGCTCATTTTATCCCATGCTGATGAACTAAAATGAAAGCACTTAATAAAAATTACTTCTTTCAGATTCTTTGACATCGATCGTTAAGCATCATGATGATCAGCTCTTAGAAAGCCAGAAATCGTGTCCTGGTGTTGGGGGGCTGTAATTCTGTCTTGTGCCTCAAAGGCACACACCTGTGCAGGGCAGTTGTGGTCCATTACACCTGTGTGATTACCCATCATGAAGATTTACATTCATCTTAGAAAGACGCTAAAACAACATACGTACATTTAAAAATGCTCAAACAGTACGTGGGCTTTGCTTTAGGGAGAACCTTCTGTAGTCTCAAACGATACAAGAAAAAGGGAAAAAGATGGGAAGATGATGTCTGTGATGACATCTTTCTGTAGTAGCTGTCCTGATCTGTATTTGTGGCAGGTTTTGTGATTTCACAGTGTTACCAGATTGGGGTTGACTTGGGAACTAGAAAAAAAATATTTTTTCTTGTTGATCTTCAAGGGGGGAAAAAAGTACAGTGGGAGAACTGAGAAATGCCTTTATGTATGATGGCATTATTCTGTACAGAAACCAATTATATGTGACTAGAAACAAGTAGGTAAAAATTTTCATTGTCAATAGAATTGATAATACAATTACAACATAATATTGATACATCCATATTTCATTCAGTTAGAAATCTTGATTATTTTCTTTAAACTATGACATAATGCCAAGAACTGACAAAGAAATAGAAGAAACTGCAAACAAAATGCAACTTAGCACACAAGGGAAACGTTTGATGAGAAAGAACAGCATTACTACCATAGCAACAATCTGTCATGTGTATAGCTTCTTAAGTTTAAATGCAGCTTTATCATTTTAGTGGGTGAGGGAGGTGCCCAGCTGTAGTATTTTTATGTCTAAATCTTAAAATTGGGCTTCCAGCACTGAAGATATTTTTTCTTGGTATTAAATCTGTTCCACTGAAAAGGTGTTTAACTGGTTCACTGTATTCTAATAAAACAGGTGGATTTAGGCAGTGAAAAATTATAATGTAATAGAGACCAATTACTGCTGAAAAGAAGAATGGATGTGTTGCCATAATAGTAATTAAAAGAAGTGAACACCTAGTGTATGAAGAATGAATTGAAGAGATTAGACTGGAATCTAATCTCATAAGAGGTGAAGTTAAGGGTAGAAACAACCACAAAGCACAAGGTGGGAAAGGATTATGGGTCATTGCACCTGAGTCTCATGAATGCATACATGAAGCTTTGATATTTCTGTTTAGAAAACTCCATGAAAAATGCATGTCCCTGTCATTCATGCAAATGCTGTACAACTCCTTGAATAGTGAGCCTGAAACAGAGGATATTCTGTAATTGTAAAACATTCTGGAGGACTGCAAGTCAGTTCTGCAGGTCATGCAATATATCAAAAGGGCATGAGAGTTACTATGCCTGAGCAAACCAAATTCACTGGGAATTTATAGTACACTAAATACATCCCTAATGCATCAACACATTGAGCTCATTGAATTTGTGCTATGCTATTAAACGGCATATACACAACAACGTGTTGGGTTGTTTTTTTTTTTCTTTTTTCAGGATTCCAGCTGTCAGCTGTACAGCCCAGTCAGAACAACCATTATTTCTCTGTAGAATACTACACATTACACTCAGAAATCCCAGCCATGGGTTTTATAGTTAGGATACCAAAGCCACACTGATTGCTTCTTTCAAAATGACACTTGAGTAAAAGAAAAAAACCCAAAACCTCCCTTGAATAAGTACAAAAGAAGAAATCAGGGGAATGTGAAAATAAATTGAAAAATTGAATTAAGGATGTTCTAAACAAGGAGTACAGAAATAGAATATTACATGGAAGTACATGGAAGTTAAGGTAATTGCCTTAATTTTTACTGGCTTAGAATATGTTATCATGTATAAAAAGACTTCCATAACAGTGTGGGAGCTTTAGTGCAAATGAGTAGTTTATTTTGCTTTTGGAGCCTAGCCAACCTACAATATGGAAGTGAGTACATCTGTTCCTACTGATGTATCTACCAAAGGTATGTGCATAGTGTCATCATACTTGCAGGCCTCATACAGTCTTCAGGATTTATTCTCTAAGTACATTGTCTCCATCCACAATATTCTGAATCTATACAGAGACACTTTCAAGGCTCTGCCTTCCTCTTACAGGTAACGCAGGCATAACTAGCTATGGCAAGATAGTGTATTACGCTCAGCCATGCCCTCAAACGTCAAAATAGGGGCATAGCCAGAAAAGATAGGTCCAAATACAATACACGGGTAAGATACTTGAAAAAGATCCTGAGTGCATTAGCATGTTTGGACACTCAGATAGGAGTATACAGATACACAAGTTTCATATTTCCCAGTAGCCCTGAAGTCTATTGCTCCTCAACACCAGATCAGTTTCCATTATGGGCTAGGAAGGTCAACACCTGTTCCAAAAATAAGAGACGTGCTTAGCTGGAGTGAAGCTTCACCTAGAACATCATCCCTTCTCTGAAACTAGCCAATATAGAAGCCTAAACGAGAGTAAATGCATAAATGTTTACTTCCTTGCTATCCACCAACTGCTTCAGAGATTAGTGACTTAGACTTCTTAGTAAAGAACTAGTATCTTACTACAGTACATATTCTCTAGTTTTAGGTGGCTGCAATCTACATGCAGCTCTACATGTGAGCTAGTGTCCTTATTCAACCTCAGCAGTCCATAGAGAGGAACAGAAACTCTGGCAGCAGGTGAAAGAAAACAGAGAGATTGATGACTTCTACAGTTTCTACAGTTGTACTTTGAATGAGTGTAAATATTTGATATCACAAATATCTGGCACTCAGTTCCACTACTTAGCTGTGTTCTGTGAAATGCATTGTTTTGTCTGTTTTTAAATAATCTATTAAATTTGATATCTACCAGTTCTTCTATTTTAGCTTGTATTACAAGACAGTGTCTTCCATAATGATAGCTTGTATTATAAGAGTTCATTCTATGTTATGGAAAACATAATTTGCTGGGGAACAAATGGAAAATAAAGAAAACCTGATATAAAGAATAGTAGGAATCATGTTGTCAGTGATAATCGTTTGCATTTCAAATTTGCAACAGCATTCTATAATGAAATATTTTGTATTTGTGATTTTCTAGAAAATATGAGCTGGAAGAACTTTTACGTGTTATGTGCTTGAGAGATTTTGGTTTTCTCATCATTGGAAGTTTCAATAAAAGTAGTTCAGCCTCAAAATACAAAAGAAAAAATCATCTTACACAACATTATCTGCAATCTCCCCCTTACCTGGTGACTGCTGAATATTGAATGTGAAGTTAATGCCTTGGTCATGAAACACAGTAGTGAAGAAGACTTGCAAAATCACATATGTGCCAACTTCTGGGACAACACTTTAGGATAAATAATTCCTGCTTCTATCTTGTAGATGTGATAAAGCATATAAAATGTGTGCCTCTGTGTATGTGTGTGTGTGTGTGCATGCACTTGCATGTGTGTGCATATATTAACTAACATAAAGGACCACTTTGTGTGAATACTTTGTGGTAAAATTACAAGGCAACATTCTAAATTGAAGTGATAACAGATTTTTTTAGAAGAGAGCAAATCAAAACCACAGATGGAACCTGTACCATTTTGTAAAGCATTACTTTTGAGCTAAAAGACAGCTTTGACTTGTAAGATACAAGCCAATTTGCCTTGCAAGGCCAAGTAAGTATTTTTAATCATGAAATCTGTTAAGAGAAATAGTTTCCTCTAGTTCTTCTCTCCCTCTATATTATAAATAAAAGTGAAAGAAATAGAGCTTGATTTTGATCCTCAATCTGCTACTGAAATAGTTTTTATAAAGTTGAAATATTTCAGTGGCAAAAATAATTCTAATACTTTTTAAAAAGTTCCTTTTTTCAGAATAACAGTTTAACTCATTATGCACATTGAACACCATTTTGGGTACTGAACACTTGCAAAACCATGAACTTTGTGATTCTTTGTATGCAGAAATAGGTAAGCGTAGATTCTTGGTGTACAGAACACATTGATGATATTGAAAATTATCTTGACTTGCTTTCTGTAGCAGGATGTAGTAATCTTTGCACAAAGTCGATTCCTTGTACAAAATAATATGGTCTTTCTTTAAGACTGCATGTGAAATTTTACTGTGTTCTGCATATAGGGAATTACACTCTTATTCTAATACATTAGAATACATTCTAATACATTCTTAAACTGATACTTCTTTTAAGTTTGTTTTATTATTATTATAGAATAGTGTCCTTTTTTTTAAATGACTGAATGAGGTTTTGTTTACTTTTTCACAAGTTGTCTTCTCTCCTCCTACAGAACTGTGATTTTGACTCTTTATCAATGAATGCACAGTGTATCCCTTGAATACCTTTAATAAAGGGTTTGTTTGTGTGATTGTTTTTACTATTAGTTTTACTGCATATCCTAAAAAGATGATGAACAACTTTGTTTCTCAATGTAAGGGAGGCTTCCTATAAACCATATAGATTCATTACTGAATGCATATCCTGTTAAACTGGGCTATGTAAGAACTTAGGAATCCATTGGTTCTTTATTTTCCCAGGCTGCGCTTTAAACAAATGTCCATAGTTTTTGCTTATGATTATACTTTCACCATTATCTTTTTATCATTGCAGCATAACTCACTTGGATAGATTCATTAAGGTCAGTTTTTGTAATCATCTTTACAAGGTAATACTTCTCTGAGCAGTCCAATAATTTTTGTAAGGTAACTGGATTTATATAGAGGAGTTACTCAAAATTGACCTGAATTTTCCTAAACCAAAGTAAGAATGATACAATATAAAACAAATAATAAAATAATAATAATAAAATTATGTACAATAATAAAAGAATATAAAGTAATATAAAAAGAAAACAAAATAAAGTGCTGTACCTATACTGCTTTTATCTCACTGGCTTTTATTTTCTGACTCAATTGTCTTGGCTTGCATGTGTCACGTCAGAGCGCTACACCACGTCTTGTGGAATAAATGACAATTTTAAACTTGCTGCTGCAGCTGAGTTCTTATATCACTAGCAGATTCACATTTCCGTATGTTCTTTGTCTTACACTGTATTTTGTTGGATTTTCTTTTGTGTGGCTATATATTATGCACAGTCTGGCCCTTAAATTACTCTATCAAATATCTTTATCTATATATTTATCTATCTATTTAGAATGTTAAATTTTAGGGGGATTTCTAGATTTGTACTCAAATATCCATTCTGAAACTCATGGAGCAGGTTTGATGGGTCTGTCTGGTGTCCTACCCTGCTGTGATATTCTGAGACGTAAACCCCAATGGCCTGGTATATTTGTCTGTGATCTGAGCAAAGTATACATCTAATTCAGGTACCGTTTCTTTCCTGTGACAGGTGAAAAGAGAGGACTGCAGGGGCACATTGCATTCCAATTTACAGGCAAAATGTGAATGAAGATAAAGAAATGGGAATAATATTGTAGATAGAGCTGTAGAATTTAGTCAGATTCCAAAAATCTTAGAACAACATCACTGCTAGATTTCATAAATAGGCTTTTTGCCATTTCCACTGACTGTCAATTTCCTTTTTATGTTTGCTGTTCATTAGCACTTCATACAACACTAGTCATCATCCTGTCCAGCTATTCCAGAAGATACATATTCTGGTTCTGTTTAAAACCTATAGAAAAAATGTTGCTCCCATGAAGTAGAATTACACTTCTCTCTCAAATGTGAAGAAAAGGTAGTGATAGTTAGAACTCTGAATTATTGGAGGTTTTAAATTAAAAAAAAAAAAAAAAAAAAAGAAGAAGAAGAAAGAGCAAAGCCCATCAAGCCATGAATAGAGAATTAAGCAATTTTTAGCCATTTAAATAATTTCCATCTTTGGATTCTTGTTAATAAAATATAAAATTGAGAAGCTAATTAAAGTTAGTAAGGTTAATTCACATGCAGCCTGTGACACTGATGTGTTTTAGAAGTACTCCCAGATAGAAAGGCAGAGGAAAAAACATGAAGAGAATAAGAAAGCAGAGTAAAAGTGACAAAACACAACAAGCTGCAAAGTATCATAAATTACCCCTGTGATAAAGGGGGAGGAAATTAAATATCTTTTCCTGCTTCTATCAGAACACTAGCAAGATGGAACAAAACATCTGGAAACTCGTTTGAGACTGCTGAAATATTTTCACTTTTACCAGCCATGTGTTGTCTCTGCCTAGTAGAGTATGGACAGCTACTTACTATGGTATAACTTCTTTCACTCACCAAAATCCAGTCTAAATAACTATACATTTCTCCTACACATGTCTCTGTTGTGACACCCAGAAATAAAAAAATGAAAACAGAATCAGGCAGTGTATGAATACTTTTTCCATAACCTCAAGAGATTTCCTGTCTTCGCAGAAATTGCTTCAGGAAATGGAAAAAGGAAAGAAATACCTTCTCCATAATGTCCCTATGTCTTCCCACAGATGTGTTTCCTCGCCACAATGTGTTCAGGATGCCCAGTGCCAATCCATTTCCCACAGCAGTGGTTCTAGACAAGCAGAATAGAAAATGAGTGAGTGATAGAGGCTAAACTGAGGGATCTAGGACTGATCTTTAGCTGCTGAGGCTAGAGACCTCTTGATCTCCTTTTAGTGTGAGATCCAAGTGTACATCATTTTACATCCTCCATAGATTCAGCTAAAAGGGAAATCAAAAGTACAAGCATGTGGGAACTGTGCTGTATACTAACAGCTCTCCTCATCCGGAGGATCAGGGACCAGGACTGCAGTAAAGTATGCATGATCCACAGTTAAGATGCAACCAAAGAGTTGAAAAAAAATGTTAATTTCTCTGGAGAGTGAATAAAGATCATGAAATCTTCCACCTTATGAAGGATACTGCTAAGGAATCTTGCACCACAAGAAGTAACGTATTCCAGAAAACAAATATTCCTATAAGAAAAAAAGTCTACATTTATATGATTTGGCTTCTATTAGTTTCTATAGATGTGAAAAAGAGTAATTTCTTATTGCTGGATAATTATCTTAATTAAAGTGTGTAGAAATACAAATGGGAGAAAATACACTATAGTATCTTTTTAAGAATACAGACATGAAAAACATCAACTTGTTCTTAATGTGAACTACCCAGTGTTATGACTCACTTTATGATTCATGCAGTGCTTATTATGTAAGGCTGTTTATATTATCTTCCAAATCCCCGTTACTTTTTCACGGCCTTTTATTTGGCCTCCACCCTTCAACACACTTCTGTATTTTATTCCATAAAACATTCTAGTTGGGTGGACTAATTAAAGGTAACACGCTAAATCTCCCTTTGCCTCTTTCTTCTTTTAGTGATTGACTAATTCAAAACATACCGAGAAATATCGTATTGACCCTACAGTTCTCTGCTCCCAAGCGAATCACCTCATCGTTTGTCAGTGATGCAATCCATTCATTGCTTATGACTCCCACATTCCTGACTGTATAGTGACCCTGTTTCACACAGAGGAAAAGGTAACACCTTTTCCCAGAATGCCTTATAGTCAAATGGTTAAGATGTTTTCCAGCGTTAAGGGAAGTTGAATTTTCGTCAGGTTCTGGAGAAAAACAGAACCCAGGTTTCGCACTTCGGAGCACAGCCCCCTAGCAGCTTTCTGCTATGTAACTGATGGGTACCAGTGCTGGCTAGCTTTGATAAATGCACACATTCACTTCAGTGCCTACTGAAGGACACTTGTCAATATTGAACAATTCTTTTGCCTAGCTCTAGGTAGTGCTTCATTGAGCAGTCAGACTTCTTGGCTTATGCTTTGAATTAGTCAAACTTCATGGACTGTCAAGGCAACCCAGGTGCCTGCAGATTACAAGGTGTCGTGCGTCTCACCTGTTCTTTTTCACATCTATAGAAACTAATAGAATAGCACCTAAGTCAAGGCTAGTTATCCTTCTAAGCAAAAGATAAAATAAAGGTTTTCAATGAAAAAATAATTCCATCCTAAAATCGGTATCCAAAATAACTCAGAGAAATTGGTCTTTATAAAAGCTCTTTCTCTTTTTAGCTATCAGAAGTAACTGATATGAATTGTTTGGTTTTGGTGGTTTGGTTTTTTGTTGGTTTTTTTTTTAGGAATTACAATGTCTAGCTTACATGATCTATATCTTGAGTCAAAGCATAAAAAAACATAACCAATCTCAAACATTAAACAAAAAAACCAAGAAGGTGGCCATAAAGATAAACAAGATCCAGTAACATTTCAGTTATACAAGATACACTGATTTATTTCCAGCTTAAATGAAACAGAGTAACAAAGCAATGTAGGAGAGATTATTTAAGCAGCTTCTTGTTCATAACCTCAGGCCAATCTGGTGAAAATCGTAAGGCACAAACCTCCAGTCTTTAGAATTCTTGTAGTTTTCAGAGTGTCCAGTACCCTTTTGCCTGTGCTTAGATTTTTGTTGTTACTTCTGGCTTCTAAATTGCAACATTATTAGCATTCTATTGACTATATTTAAATATATTAAATATAGTCAATTTCTCATGGATGAATTCAGGTAGAACTGGCTTCTGTTTGCTTAGTTGCTACTTTACTGGCTAAATTCTGAATCTGTGATGTCTTGTCTCATATTTACTGTATCAGTCATTCTCATTTTACATTGTCTTACAACTATTTACAGAATTCATAACAGTAATCAAGGTCCTGATCAAATCTGCATCTTTTTGTTTCAAAATTATTGTGGTTGTTCATTAAAAGGGAATGCTAAGAAAGAGAAAGAAACCAGTATGTGATTTACTCATTTAAGCAAAATGGAATCTCAACAGACAAAATGCTTTACTTTGGCTTTATTCTAACATGAAGAGATTGTAATTTTCTTACAAACAACAAATACAGTTGTTTATGCATTAAATAGATATTTTATTTAGACTGATAAGTTTAAAGGATTGTTTCATTGCAGATTTATACACATGAAATAGCAGGCAGCTTTTATTGCAGCTATTAATATTGTTTATAATTACCTTTCACCAAAAAGAAAATATCTCCTTCCTTACTATCTTGACTCTATTTTAAACTAATATATCATATTTGTCACTATTCACTGACAAATAAGACACATAGGTACAGAAAATAAAAGACCGATCTTATGTTGTATTGCATGACTTCTACCTTTAGGCTGCTTACGTGAGATTACACAACACAGTTTATTTACCTTTTTTTTGTTTGAAAAATCTTCAGATTTTATGTGCAAATAATCTTGGGAATAGAGAAAAAAGAGGTTATTTGGTTTTTTATGCTTGTAGTTAAAAGAGGTTATTATATATTGTGGCTGTTTGACCTTGACTGGACAACAGATGACCACTCACCAAACCACTCTATCATTCCCCTCCTCAGCAGGACAGGGTGGGTGAAAGTAAGATGGAAAAAAATCCTGGGTCAAGATAAAAGCAGTTTAGTAAAATAAAATCAAAGGCTGCACATGAAAGCAAAGGAAAACAAAAGATGTTATTCTCTACTTCCCATCAGCAAGTGATGTTCAGCCACTTCCCAGGAAGCAGGGCTTCAGTACATGTGGTGGTTGCTCTGGAAGACAAATGTTGCAAATAACGAATTCCCCCCTTCTTCCTCCTCCTTTCTCTTAGCTTTTATTTCTGGCAGACACCATATGGTATGTAATATCCCTTTGGTCAGTTTGGGTCAGCTGTCCTGGCTATGGCCCCTTGCAAGATCTTGCCAGCACCCAGCCTGTTGGTGAGGGGGCAATGCTGGAGAGACAGCCTTGGTGCTGTGTGAGCACGGCTCAGCGGTGGCCAAAGCACTGGTGTGTTATCAACACCTTTCTAGCTACCAGTACAAGCACAGCACTGTGAGGGCTGCTATGGGGAAAATTAACTCCATCTCAGCCAGACCCAATACATATGTGTGTATACACATAAGTGTATTTTGGTTCAGCCTTTTGATTTTTAATGCTTTTTTTTCCCCAAACCAATGCACTTGTTACAGGTATTCCTACAATCTTTTCATGAAGAAGTCATTGTAATATCTTCAAGCGCATGAAACAGTAGTTTCCCACAAGAAACATCCTACAATTTTCATTTTCCTAATAGTATTACTTTGAAAGGTATATGATTTGTTGTATTATGATGTGGAACTCTCATTGCTACAAGGAATAATAGGTTGTGGCTCTTTTGGTCTATTCCATTTAACAGACAGCATTTTACTTTCATAGTTTGATGGTTCTGTTCATTCTTTCTATCTGTCCTGAAGAATGACATTTTTGTTTTATTCCTAGTGATATCTGACAGCTTTTTCTCTATAAGAAAAAAAAAAAAATAGAAAAAAAATTCCTGTAAAGTAATTTTCTAAGCCAATTACTGTTTTGCAGCTAAACCCCAATGAGAGAACATTTGTTTTACCAGTATGTGAGCTGTTGCTATTCTCATATTGGAGAATTTTCTGTCCATTGTGGAGTCCAGAGGAAAGAAAAGAAAAAAAAGTATTTAGAAAACTACTATATACTTATTTGATTTTCTGGTCATGATGAGGGAGAGTCCAGGAAAATGCATTTGTAACAGAGACCTTAGATGATTTTTCACTGAGTTCTGAAGTAATCATTCTTGCTCTTCGTAGCTGGTCTGTGTATAGAGTCAGCTAAACTCTCAGAATTATCTGATATGATTCTTTTTGTGTCCATCGTTGTCCTTTTTCCAATCTTTTTGATTTTTTATTGGATTTATTTGATTTATTTTATCTAATGTCCTACTAGAGGTACTTCATTTACATAAATTCTTCTAAATTTGCTCCAACAGGACTTATTTTCTTTGCACATGAACAAGCAGCTGTCTTTTGGTGAAGTTAATTTTTGTTCATAGGATTTTAAAGGAGACTTCTGTGGTAATAGTTTACTTCTGCCTGCTGCAGAAGAATTTATCTTTTTTTCATTATTACTGCAGCAATATTTCCAATGTATCAGACAAGTATAAGAGATGAACAGATTACCACTGTAGTTAGTTATGACGAAAAACAATGAAAGTTATAGTGGAATTTTTTAAATTAACTTTGTAGTTTTACTAATTTCTGGGTAGAAGAGAGATGTACTTTCCACTTTATTAAAAACAGAGTAAGATTTAACATAAAAATAAGAAAAAAGAAAATTCTGTAGTGTTGCTTCACAAGCAAGCCTGATGTTTCAATATTATGGAGATTGGTGTGTGACTGAAGAAGCAATTGAAAGGTAATCCAGTCTTGGTATATTTATTAAATTCACAGCTTTTTCATTTTTTATAAATTTTATTTCAGCCTGATTTTTTCTCTGCAGAAATAATATGAGAAAGAAATCTTGCAAGTTCTGGATAATCTAAACCATACCTCAATATCTTTTACTCCTTTGGAACTGACAGGTTCTATTCACCAGTGAAGAAAGCTTAGGTAGCCTTGATAGTTCTGCATACAGTGGAAACTTTTCTTTGGGAAAAGAGGAAAGTAAGCAAAGAAAAACTTTAGTCTGTCATAAATTTAGAAGTATAACATTATCTGTTTAAGCCTGAGCTAGTTATCGTAAGCTCTCCGTATAGTCAATAGAAATAGACATCTTCAGAACACAGCTCATCTCATTCTATCTATTTATGAAAGATTAAAAGTCACTCCCAAGAGATGCCTGCTTTCTTCATTGCCTATAAGGAATATGAAGTGCCTAGCTAAGATTCAGATATCTAATACTTAGTTGCTTAAGTTGGTAACATGAAATCAAGAATAGGACTTTTTTTTTCTTTTATGTACTCACACTGTTCTGCTGCCTGAAGGATCACAGAATTTTAAAAGCATGAAAGAAACAAGCAAACTTTAGAGAAAGTATGGATATCTGTACATCTCATTCCTTTTCTTTTTGATTGACATAATCTCTATTAAATTAATAAAGACTTTAGGGATGTGATTCATTTTTTAAATTACCTACGTCCTAAACTACTTGAGATATTATTGAGCTTCCAAGGTACACGTTTAGGATTGATAGATATGGCACAGGAAACAAAGGAGATCCTTCCCCTTCTGAAATGATAACTAAACACAGGTGGAACAACTTTGAGCCTATAAAATGGCATTAGACACCTATGATTAGGCATCTAGGCGGGACTCGGCTTGCCCTGAGTTTATGTGTCTACAGCGAGGATACCTTTATGTGAACTACTTTCTTGACATCCCATTACACTCCACAGAGATTAAGGGAAGAAATCACCCATAAGCACTTAGTACCCTGTAGATGTTCTAGTATAGGAAAGATACCTGTTGACTTGTGTGACATCTTGCTGACATAGGCCTTAAGAGAAAATTACATCCTTTGGAGTGGCAAGATGATCTAGGATATCTGAAATGGCACTGAAATCGTATGTAATTTGATTAAGCTGTTAATGTATATATGCATGTATATGTATGCATGTATATATGTCTGCATATACACTCACATATGTGGACCAGCTCTCAGAATATCCTAACAATATTGTGTGGATAAACAGAAACATCTAAGAGTTAAAAAAGACAGGAAAAAATAAGGTAAAAAATGTCCATGTGAGTATACATTCCTGTATGTGTGCAGAAAAATGAGGGGGGAAAAAAGTGTATATGAAGAAAAGAAAAAAATAAACCCCAATCACTGTAGCTCAAATTTACATGAGGGATTATTCTTCCACTTATTCCCCCCTCTTTTTTCTGCTACATTTGAACTCATTTAGTAAATAATTTCTTTGGTAGAGTATTTATGTTTCTGGAAAGAACTAATCATACCCGTGGGTAATATAAAACTAAAAAATAACAGCCCTCATGGACTTGAGCAGAAAACAGTCATACTGCTGAGTGTGAAATTCTCAAAGGAATGAAAATACAAAACAGCTATCACTATAGAAATACTGAAATTCTTTGTCACATTTAGGAAGGACATTAGGGCCTAATCTTATGTAAAAGAAAAAGATCAGAAATCTTTTTGGAGACTCATAGACTGCTGATATGATTTGAAATTCTCAGTGTGTCAAATGTATTGATCAAAACGTCCTAAATAACTATTACATCCTTTGCAAATAACACAAAGACCTTGGTAAAATGTATTGACTGACCTCTTTTACTTTGAAGTCACAGACTATTTTCCCATGGTCCATGGGCTTGCTATTTATTTTTTCTTGTAAGACATATTGACAACAAACATTAACTCATCAGGAAAAACCAGAGATACTGAAGTAGGAATGAAACGCAAATCTTTGCTTCCACATGCAGCAATAGAGTGTCTGCTTTCTCTTTGTCATCTTGTGCTGTAAAAGGTATGTTTCCATTTAAAAAATTAATCTCTACATATTAAGGCTTCAAAGATATTCTGCTGCTTAGTGACAGTAAGGCGCAGCCAAGGTATTACTGTCTTGTCTACAATTCACTTCATGTAAGAGTCTGATGATTCTTTTGCATTTTACATCAAAAGATAGATTTGGAAAAATGATGAAGGGAATGTCTTTAAGAAAGGATATAGATGTAATATTTGTCAGTTGCATCTTTTTGAGGGGGCTGATTTTCTGTTACTTGTTGATTGCATTGCCACACAAGCTGTAAGAACAGGGTAGGGAATCCAACCAAAGGTGACCACAATGCAGGTCACATAGCACGAGCAATAGACAGACCCTTAAGGAAAAGCAGGAACAGCAAAAGCATATGTGATATTCCCCCTAATCTTCCATTCACTGTCATTTTCAATTAAGAGGATTTCTTGAGCTGGATTTTGTTTTGCACATTTTGTCTCGCTCAATGTTGGGGTTTTTTTGGTCCGAGATGGTATTTTTGAGCCTATGTAAATTTTTACATCCACAAGGATTTCTTTCCAAGGAATTCACAGGATTAGCGTCTACTGACTGAAGAATCAATACTTATTATGGATTTAAATGATGCTATGCCTTCCTAAAGATTTGTAAATGTTTCTTTCTGATACATTTCTTTGGTATACCAGGATATGCCATTTTGCTTCCTGACATCGTGGAGCCATTTCTGAGAAAACTTACTGCAGCTCAGAATGAATAGTGTATTAACTGGTACATCTCAGTGACAGCTGTTGTCACTACTGCTCCATGATCTGTGTTGGTTTCAGAACGTAGTTTAAATGTATATCTTTGATTTTTTGTTCATTGTGTGGGGAATATTTCTATTTTAGTTTTTAATTATTCATTGGCTGTGCATTTTTGATCACTTTTGCAGAGAATATTTAAAATCCTCAATATGAACATCAACTGTTACCAGAGTGGTTACATTTTTCCTTCTGGGATACTCTTACAGCTTTGGCTGGCAGAGGTACTCAGAATATATCCTCCTATGCATTCTGAGTCACAGCAAATTTTCTCACATGTGGCTCAGTAGAGCCTTAATTTAAAAGGGAGTAAGCTGCCAGTAGAGAGTACTCAGTAAGAAAACCTCAGTTCTGAAACAGGTTGGAAAAATTATCCTTAGTGATCTTTAGAAGTTGTTAAAGAACCTATTACTACAGGCTTCCATTCAGGTTAAGCTTTGAGAAGAATTGATCTTTGGAGCCAGCACTAAATATACTGTTGTTCTTTGTTACCTTAATATTCTGTTGTTCTAGGATAACTTCCATTAAGTGCTTTTGTGTTGATTTTTACCTCATTAAAACATTTCTGTGAAGCTTCAAGAACTACTGCGCAGATCCACAATGGTTTTGGGTATCTAATTCCCATTGTTTTTAACAGGATGCAGATTTCTCAGGTTGATATTCTATGTTTTGCTAAAGCACTTGGTCAAAGTCACTGATATCTTTCTTTTGAAGGATTGAGCTTTCCTTTTCATGGAGAAAATACGTACCAATATTATTTGTGATTTCATTACTTTAGGTGCAGGTTGTTGTGATTTCAATACTTTAAGTGCAGGTTGTTACAATTTCAATTTAATGGACATCATTAGCTATGATAAAAAAAAAGATTTGATGTTACTCATCAAGATGCTTTAAGAAGTTCTAAAGGGGCAAATGAACTTTAAAATGTGAGTATCTGTTAGTCTTGGATTATACTGCTTGTTTAAGCTATTAATAACTGCTGGTCTTTTTGGTGTAAAAGCAGTATCATCACTTCAGGTACACGAAAAGTCAAAAAAAGGTCCTTAGTTCGTCTAGTATACAAAAGTTATAATAAAGAATCCTAACTGGTGGTAATTATGTTTGACTCTAAAAAACTTTCATAATTTCCATATTAAGTAAAAGTATTTCTGTTTCTTCCTTTACTTTTGTGTCCATTTCTCATAACTGATGTTAACGATTACATCTGTGTTCATCTGCAACAGTGGCTTCAGTTTCCTTCAGTCTACAGATCCCTATAGAATTCTGACTGGATCTTTTATAAAGAACGTAAGCTAAATGACAGGTGGATTTTTTATTTTTTTTAATTTGTCTTTCACAGACTCCTTTTATATACTTCATAAGCCCTTACAGGTCCATGTATCACTATTTTTAAAAACCCTATTCATATTGTCCGAAATCAGCTGAACCAAGTAACTCAGTCCAACTCATTATCAAAATTTCAGTTGCTCTTTCCGTGTCTAGGGACCTAGAATGCAATTTAATCCCTTTTGTCTGAGTCACAGTTTGGGATATGGGCCTGAATTCACCATCTGCACTTCCTATTTATTAGCTATTTACACATGCACCTCCCGTCACCATCTAGGCTTTGGGCATCGCAACATTCTGGTTTAATTTCTCATGGGATAATAAAGTAGTAACACAAAAAGTAGTCTTGGCAAAGAACTGCCTTAACCACAAAAATATCTCTATTTATATTAAGCAAGAGCTAAAAGTATGTGAAAATAGCTAAAGATCCCAAGACAACCTTTTCCAGTATGTGATATCTTTAATGTTCTGTGCGAGTGGGCCAGTGCCAAGTGTGGCCCATACACAGGTGACACAAGTTCTTGCAGTGCTTCCTGCTTTCCGCTGCACGATGTTTTCAGGCCTCCATGGAGACGGTATCAAAAATGCCAACCTCCCTCAGAAGCAGGGCATCTGAAATGGCACAGAATCACACGATTAAATCTGGACGCTTGTTTAGGCACAAAATACTAGCAGCAGATAATAGGGACACTGGCTAATGTGCTTGAGCAGGAAGATTGTTAGAACAATGCTGGTGTCTAGAGAGCTGGAAGCATGCTGATGAGAAGATGTGATGTTCCTTTGATCATTTGTGCAGGTTCCTACACAAGCAGAAGCCTTCATTTATATTTTATTACATTGTATTGTATTGTCTTCTATTATATGTTATATAATTTTACCTTATTCTCTACTTTCTATCTTTCACCCTTATATTCATTCCCAAACAATAGTTATCATTCAGAGAAAAGAGAAAAAGTTTCCTTTAAAACTAATAAAATGTTGAATTGTCTAACAAGATTTGGTTTGGAGGCAGTACTTTATTATTAAAAAGACCAAAAAAAAAGGAAAAGATAAAACTTAAATGACTGCACAGAAAATACCTTAAACAGGAACACAAATTTCAGAAACATCAAGGTGTTCAATCCAAAACAGTGATCTGAAAAACCCATACTCATATGCCGTATAATTTTATGGTTTCCTAAGTTCCGTGTATAGAAGTAGTATATGGTAGAAGTAGTATATGCTCATAGTATATGAGCAGAACACAGACATTTGAGCACATTCCAGTAGTCTGGAAACAGAAGTCCTGGCACTCAGTCAGTGTGTCAAAGAATCTTTCATGTTTTTAATCCCATCTCCATTTCACAACAGAATATCCAAACCATTCTGGAAGTAGTGAAAAGAACTCACATTTGGCATTGTGCAATATATAATATGTGCTCATTGCAGGCCTGTGAACTTTTCAATGTGACAGATGGGTGCTGGTTTATATTCTTTTCTGCAGACTGTAAGAACACACCACTGGGTTCCCAGCTGCCTGCATCGGTGTCCTAAGATATATCTTAAAAGACCAAGCCCATATTATTCCTTTTCTACACTCTACTAAAAGATCCCATCCATCCATTCAAATAAATAAATAGAATAAATCTACCTTAAAGGGATAAGCTAAACTTTGAAGTATGAAGGAAGGAAATCTTCCAGCATCCTTTCCTAGTGAGTTCTACAACTTTACACTGTGTCCTAATTTCAGGAATATTTCCACTGAAATATTTGTTTTATTCAAAACACCCACAATATTACACTGTCTAAAATCTCTTTCTGAAAGGCATCACTCTGAGTAAGTCTCTGTATGCATTATAAAACATGTGGATATGTTTTTAATGGCTCTGTTTTCAACTCTGCTGGCCACATACCTAAACATTAGGAGTTGCAGCACCTACATTTTTATACGTAAATCTTTTTGGGCTCTTTCTATCCAATGGATAAGAAATGGATCCCATTGAGAAGCATAACTTGTCTTTGGATTGCTGGTAGACTCTCCAGATGTGTTATTACCTATCCAAGCACAATAGTAGTGCAGTAAAAATCTACATTGTACAGTTAATATAACTTATTAATGGGCAAGATGTTTTTCAAACTCAGTTAACAAAGTGTGGCCAGATTTATTCCATTTAATGTTTTTCGATATTTTTAAAGTAATAAATTACAAAGCAAAAAGAAACACAAGCATTTTACAAAGAAATTACCAAATCGCTACTCCTACATAATATTATGATAATTATATGGGGTTGTCCTGGGATGTGTATTTATCTTTTACTCTTATAGTCAGATACACTTGTTATGCTGTTATGTGCTCAGAAACTCTTCATTATGTTGCTTAACAGGAGCATGAGAGCTCAATAGTTGATCATGAACCGTAAGAAACATTTCAGGGATGTTTATCAAAGGTAACTAAAAAATAACTTTTTTTTTTTGTGTCTACATGATCAATAAGAGGAAAGTCCAGGCCAGAAGTAACAAGCACATTTTTCTTCTGATGATTATTGGATCATCGACGTCTTTCTACCCAGTCTGAAATGTCAGGTGTCAATTTTTGCTGCAGAGCTTTCAAGTTTACTGTGCACTAACACTATCTGTCACTCTTGTTTCACTGCCAGCAAGAAAGTTGTGGACCATATAAGTGTTTGAGTCAGTATTACTGTATGTCTAGTAACTTTTTAAAGTAGGTCCTTGAGGCTGAACAAAAAGACACAGTGGGAGGAATTGCATGTTGTTAAATGTTATGTTGATCCAGGCAGGCCGATAGAAGGTGGTACACAGCATTCTGGCACTTTTTGGAAGTGATGCAGTGACACAATGTTGCAAATATTAAGGCATGGTGGAAAAGCGAACAAAAAACAAACAACAGAAAACCCCCAAATGAAACAAACAAACAAAAAGAGTTACAAAACAATTTATAAAATGCATTTGGCTAGAAAGTACACTTGTCACTGTACTCCTCTTAAAACTTGGAAGAAAAGAACTGGACCCAGGCTGGAGCAATTTGTGAAGAACTGCAACCCATGGGAAGGACTCACATTGGAGAAGTTCATGGAGAGCTGTCTCCCATAGGAGGGACCCCAGGCTGGAGCAGGGGAAGAGTGTGAGGAGCCTCCCCTTGAGGAGGAAGGAGCAGCAGAGACAAAGTGTGATGAACTGACCACAACCCTCATTCCCCATCCCCCTGTGATGGTGGGGTGGGGTAGAGAATTTGGGAGTGAAGTTGAGCCCAGGAAGAAGGAGGGGGTGGGGGAAGGTGTTTTTAGATTTAGGTTTTATTTTTTATTATCCGACTCTGAGTTGAATGGTAATAAATTAAGCTAATTTCCCCAAGTTGAGTCTGGTTTGCCTGTGACAGTAACTGCTGAGTGACCTCCCTGGCCTTATCTCGACCCACAAGCTTTTAGTCATATTTTCTCTCCCCTGTCCTGCTCAGGAGGGAAGTGATAGGGCAGCTTTGGTGGGCAACTGATGTCCAGGCAAGGTCAAACCGCCACAGTGTTTTTTGGCATCCCAACAGGAACATGAGGAATTCAGGATAAAGATAGTAACTGGTAGAGGTAACGGGTAAAACATGGACAAAATACAGCTGGAGAGTGAAGAGCAAAATGATCGTGGGGAATTTGTAAATGTGGTGAAGGGATGAGGGGTGGATTGTGTGTAAACTGTCCACTTTTGTTCAGTGTTGTGATCATGTTATTTTGATTTGGTGTGCCGAATTCCTTTTGTTGATGTGAGTGAAGTTTGTGAAGTTTCTGTGATGAATGTGGATTGCAAGGATAATTCTTACATACGTGATTCACAGAGGCAACAGGTGGAAAGTATTGGGTTTGTGTGGCAAGGTTTCTGACCTCTCTTTCCAGGGATTTAACAGTGTTATCCACACATAGGCTGTTCCTCTTTCTTCTAGATGCCCCTCTACACTAGGTGGAAAGATGAATGTAAAGGAACCATTTATGCTGATTTAGAGCTCCTGTGTGATGACTTTTACTGCCCTTATTCTGTTCAGGTAGCATGTCCAAAGTTACTGTATACAACCCCTGTGACATTTTAAAAGTCAGAACTAGACCCAGAGACTGACAAAACCTGGCCCCCTCCATTCTGGAGTCTCTTTGAAGCACTTTTTGAAGATCATGACTCTTTTTGTTGTCCTAGATTAGAAACAGATTTCTTAGATGGTGAAGTATTGGTGTAGTGTGAAGTATGCAAGTCTGGAAATGCTACCAAAGTTAGCATTTTAGATATATAAGCTTCTTGGAGATAGGTTTGGGTGGAAAAGATGTTATATCTTTTAAAAATCAGCTGTTTGGAGATATCCGAGGATTTAATTTTCACTTTTTTTTTCTTTTGCATACTGTGCATTTACAGCAAAATGATTATAAGATCTTTTACTTTTAATTCTAATTTTAGTAATACCATAGGGACTAGATATGATGAAAATTTTTGGAGGCTGATCCATCTGATATTAGAACATTTATTTTAGGTTCTGTCTACTGTGGGGCAAATAGGATCCCTGGTGTACCTTGAAGGCTTGTTCCCAGTTTCTCAGACTAGGGAATTTGTTAGATAGTCTGTCAATTCTCATGCAAGGGTTTTATTTCAGTGGGAAAAAAGGCAAGGAGAGAGTGTCTATTATTCACTGTTGAATTTCATGTTATCCGTTAATGATCAATGATGTGCCTAGAGAAATGTATTTGCTTTTATCTCTTTTGTATTTCAAACTGAAGTTAAAAAATTTATTCCTGCAACAGTGTATTTTTAAGATTATTGCTTTATAAACTTTGTAAATAACAGGACATTTGTTATAGAAAGAATCTGGATATTAGTGAAGATTTTTTAAAAATAAGTCTATAACTAATAACAATTTTTGTTTGCCTTGTTAAGTATGAGGTAATTCAGTGATCAAGGAATACCACATGGATTGACCAGCCAGATTAAAATAGAAGCAATGGATTCCCAGTCACCGAAACTTGTGAAATACGTAAACCTGAAGAAAAGGCCACAGGTAACAATCAACCACAAAGAGTATTTTATGTGCCAATGTCTATATAATTCATTGCCACAGGGAATGTTATAGTACTGTAGCTGTAAATTCTCTGAAGTATTGTCTTAATGTCAATGAACTTTTTCCTCTGCTTTGATTAGAGAGATGCTTCTGCCACCAGCTGAACATTTTTTTGCTAACAAGCTGATGTTTTTCTCTTCTATTTACAGAACGATCAGAGATGTAAACATTGAGGATAAAACAGTGAGTTTTACATCCCAGTTCCACTGCAAAAAGAAGTGTCTGCACAAAGAAAGCTTGATAATATGTTTATTGTTTTAATCAGTGAATGAATTATCACTTTTTTTCTGAGTTTGCATCAATAGATTTTAAAATATTTGCCTTATACATTCTCAGGAAGTTTGGTTTTACTCCATATTTGCGTAGGTCTTTGATCAACTGGACCTTTCCTAATTTCTGTTAAAACAATTTGAGCTGATAGCAGTTGTACATATATCACGTGACATTAATCACTGGTCTGTTCGTTATAGCTGATGTATTGCAGGGAATATGACTGTGAGTCCATTTAACCAGGCATTTGGCAAATAAAATGCAAAATTATATGGTGTCCTGCTGAGGGCAGCAAAACATTCAACATACATGCTTTTAATAAGCCAATTGCTATTCTATCAAACTAATTCTGAAATTGCAAATGTCAGGAAAGTATACTTTTTGATTTAGGGACAGATGCTAGGAAGCTGCTTTTTTTCCATTTTATCAATCACTGTCTGATAGAGTTTTCTAATATTAATAAAACCTTTTCTTAGAAATTTTTCTTCAAACTTACATCCCAGATTAGAATGGGTCTGCAGATGAGAACAGATGTTTAAACCGGAAACCATTTATAGTAGTAATCGCTAAGCACAGTGAAAAAGGTGGGAATAACCTGAATTTTTTTTTCCTTTATATGTCTTAATATACAACATGAAAAAAATACTGGAACTAGGTTCAGGTATCTCTACAAAAGCTACATTATATTTTTGATGATTTAGACTAACAGCTAAAATAATTTGAAAAATAATTCCAGTTGCCTGATGTTGCTGGAAAATATAAAATGACGGAGTAGAAAGAGTAAATTTCAATAGTTAGGTATCTGGAAATAAGCAAAGAGAAATTTACTCATCATCTCTCCAGGATGAAGATTCTCCTTTTTAGTGATTCTTTCAATAACCTCAGCTCACACCTTTTTATTTGTAGTAGAAACAACTACCCAGAATGGGAGACAGTTGCCAAATTGACAAATATTTAGTCTTATGCAAGACTAGAATGATTCGTTGCTCTTTTTATTAACATAAAAAAACCCAACCAAACAAAAAAAACCCACTTTGTAAATATATATTAATTTTGCCCATATGCTGACTTTGGCTTCCTTTTTGCCTGATTTATGTCAGAATCTGAAATAGATATGATGAAAAAATTGTTTACGTGATACGATTTTGTCAAATGCATACAAGGAAAAAATAATGTTACATTTCATGCTGAGCAATAAGCATAGAACATTTTCAGAGGAAACATGGACTGCAATTATTATTAAGCATACTTTTTAGGTTTATATTTGGAATAATTTCCAACATTCAGTCACAAAATAACCTTGAATATGAATTGCACTTTGTATTTCAAATCTGCCTGTTGCTCTGTATGATGTAAATGTTTTAATTTTGTATGAATGATGTGTGTTCTGTTTAGAAGGAAAAGAAAACAGTTCAGGTTTTAAAAAGGTTGTTTTTAAAGATACTTGTGAAGCTTTGCTTTCAGGAATTACACAAAATAGTAAGTAATTTAAAATGATACATGGTTACTCAGTTCTTAAAATGTCACTCTGTAGGGGATTATTTGAATATCTATTGCAAGGTTAGTTCTCTCTCCTCTTTTTTTTTTGGTTTACCTAACACTAGAAAAATTAAGTGTTATTACATAACTCTCCTGATGCTGTTTTATGTAAGCATGGAGAATAATAATCAAAACATGTTTTTAAAGGTGTACAGGTGTAAAATAAATCTTGGTATATGCTGTGTTCTTTCAAATTTACTTTTGAAGTACTACACAACATACTTCTTAAAGGACATTCATATTATTTGAAGAAGTAAGACATTAATAAGTTATACATATATAAATTAATAAATAAACTGCCTGGTGTAAAAATGATCAAGATTTGACTTTGTTATTCATGTGAGACAATCTGCTGGCTTTCAAAATAAGTGTCAAGTAAGCTGATACAGATTCGTTGCTTCTCATCATATTAAAAAAGTTATATCTTTCTGCTTTTCTGATCACTTAATGATTTGTCTGAAATTTCGAATTGTGTGGTTTTCAGGAAAAAAAAGAGATTTTATGAAATTATGAAATCTAACTAACCTCAAATATGTGCAGAGTTTTTTATTAAATACATGAACAAAAACATTAAGAGATGCCATGAGCATAACCACACATAAGGGTGAAGTTCTCTGAGGGAGTCTCATTCTTCCTCCTGTTCAGACTATGACCACTATTGGATACCCTTTCACTCTCATAAAGTGAAAAGCAAATGGATAGATGGACTTCAGGTTAACCTATGCATTAGAAATTCTCTGTGGAAAAGATGAACACTTAGCAGTGGATTTTTTTGAGGTGGTGGTGTTACGCAGTCTGCAGTGGAGGGTTTCAGAGAGGTGATGGTACTAATGGGATTAAGGTGTGTTAAGAGAGGACAGAATCTTTGTTGGAGGGGGTTTATTTGCTCTTTGATTTTTTGCAGTTGTAGTCTTCAGGCCAGAGAGAACAGTGTGAGGAAACAGGGAAAGAAAAAGAGAAATGGAAAGAAAGGGAAATTCTGCTAATGAAAGCATTTCTTTGCTTTCATTAGCAAATTTTCTATTTGTGAGAAGTAATAAATCTCCTTTCACCTTCCAGTGTTTTCTTTGCTTTTTTTTCCCCGTGAAGGTCAGCGGTCAAGACTGCAAGCTAGATTTCTGATTTTTGAGGGAGATTAAACAAAAAGGAGAAAGGTAGAAGAAAATTAGTCATTATGGAACCTGAGAGGAAAAAGAACTCGATTATTCCTATCCAACCAAAAGGAGGGAGTGAAAAGTATAAATAGACAAAAAAAGGTCTCTCAAATCCTGAAAGAAAACAGAATTCCTTTCTTCCATCCTTCCTTGCCTATATCATCTATCTCTTATCATTAATAATTATGGAGTGAGCTTAGGTAGGCCAAGCTGGTATCATGTTGATACACATATCTTAATTGATAAGTATAAGAAATACATTTACAGCCACGAGAATTATGTGTATTGTTATCATATTTCTTCTTACAGAATGCAAACCTTTTTTCAGGGCTTCTGGCACTGCCTTAGGCTGAGATTTGTGGATGATATGTACAGTGATAGTAGTCAGAAGTCTTAACCCTATAATTCATCTTGGGACTTTTCTTTTTCTCTGTTTTCTTCTTGCCAAGGTTAAGCTGAGTATGCTCTGCGAGACAGAATTGGAGCTAAAAGCTGGAGCATCACAGTTACTGTTCTGTGGCCTATATTATGCAAAGTAGCCTTGCTAATGACAATGTCAAATGTTCTTCTTGAAATCTACCCAACAGAGTAGTTGTCACCACAGGAAAATGAAAACATAAGGATGCACTAGATAGATAAATACTTTTATTAAAACAATCTGCACATTTCTTTACTTCAACCTCACCAGGTAGTATGATATCTATATTTAGGTTTTCATTAGCATCCTAGGGGAAGTAAATACTCCTCCGACTCATTTGATTAATCTTTGCTTGTTTTCTACCTGCCTTCTCACTCTACTTTTTAATAAAAAATCCCCAGCTTAATTTTGATCAGATTGCATACTTTACACTTCAGTAACTTGCTAATAAGAAGGAATATCTTTCTTCCCCCAACCCTCCTATGCTTGCATTGATGAGTGCATGTTTTATAGGTCTGCTTGTTAGAGTTTGCACAAAAAGCTAAGGATTTTTAACTTTAAATCTAAATTTGTGAATAATATCTTCTTTGCATTTTCTTAACTTTTTTAAACTTATTTTGCTGTACAACTATATATTGCAATGCATATGAGATAAAGCAAATGCATCCACACATTAGCATGTAAAAAAGTATACAGAAGAAAGCGTAATGAAACACATAGAGGTGAGTTCTACACAGAATACCTTTGGATTTACAATAAAAATATCCCCCCTGAAAAACACCTACAAAATGTCTGCATTATATTGGATGACTATTTTGGCACTCGTCACCCTTTTCAAGAAGGGAGAAGAGGGCTAGATCATAATCCTACAGGAAACAGATATATGCATAGATGTTATGTTACCTAGCAACATGGGCCCAATCTGTTATTTACTCCATTTTGCAAATCTTACTATAGTACATGGGGGGAAAATGACAAACATTAGGTGTACTGAGTCCTTAATCTCTGTTTCGGCAGGTCCAGAAAGAAATGGAAAATGTGTATTTGTATATGTGGTTCTGGATAAATATTATGAAAGGTTTATCTCCCTGCACATGGCAAGAACCCGTCCCTATTATTAGCTAGTATTTCACAGGAGTCAGATGTGTTAAAGTCTTTACAGATTACAAAAAGAAGAAAACAAAAGCCAAAACAAAAATAATTTTAAACCTTACAACCTCAACTCTTGTGATTAAAGCAAGTAATGCACTTCAGGTTCTACTAAAGTGACAACATGGAATAATAGTGTCTTTTATTCAGTCCTACATACAATGAGCATCATACAGAATACACTTGCAAGAAAAGCTGTTAACATGCTTAAATGTTTACCAGAGGTGGGGGTTTTTTTCCTTTAACATAAAAAGGTTAGGAAACTTGAAGGAGAGTCATAACAGTTACGAATAGGTGAAAATGGCAAATGTGCCTACACTTTTTCGTTCATAGATACAGATATCTATTTTTTTTTATCCATAGCTCTAACACTATACAGTTTTCTTTCTACATGAAGATCAATCACTAACCACTAAGGGAGTACAAAAAGGTTATGATCCAAAATTTTCTAAAATAAAACATTTTTTGTTAGTTGACTAGGGTAGGTTTGGTGTACACTTTCAGGAAATTCCTGATTTATATGTGCCCATGTGCCCATGTCTATGGGTATCTTCTGGATATCAGATATTTTTTTCATGCTGAAAAAGAAGATCAATCCCCCTCTTATATTGGGTCTCCCAAGGATACTAAAGTGGTTTTGCAGGCTTTCTGAGAATTTTGGAAACTCTAACCTTTCATAAACTGGAAAACTCTCCACAGGCAAAGACTTATGACTAACTGTAGCATCTGCCATTAACAGAGCAATCACAATGACTTTGTGTGTGTTATACTGGTCTGTAGGAGTGTTTAGGATCTGAACTGCCATCCGTGTGAGTCTTCTCTTTAGGACTTTCCTTCTTATTTCTACTGCTGAACAGAATAATCTAGAAGGTCATCTGGCTGTTCATCAAATACCAGGTAGCACAGCATGCTGATTTATGTCTCTTTTCTGGTTCCTGATTCAGGCATGTTTAATCAGCACGAGGGTTAAAATTTAATGGCTGCACTGGCCTATCAGAGGGTCTTTTAATCCTCCAAAAGGCACTGCAGTAATCACTGATGTACTGTTTAGCCTTGTGTACAAGTGCAGCAAAACTGATCTGAAGCTCAAGATACATGATTAGGTCCATGTGCTTCAGCAAACACTGGGCCTACTGAACGTAAGGACTACTTGAGGAATAATTCACTACTCAACCCTGAGAAAGGACAACAACCCAGCATCAAAAAGTTTGCTGAAGCTTAAATAGCAGATCAGAGCAGTTTTGACACCTTAGTAGGTGATGCTGAACACTAAGAGAAAAGGGGGTATTCTTGGTACCGGCAAAAGCATTGAACCAGCCTAAGTAATAGCCAAAAGTGGTTACCTATCTCATGAAAACAAAGTATATATTTATTTAAATAATCTCAGCTCAGGTTAAAAAAACAACATTTTGAATATTTCATTTCCAAAACAAGTCAGGATGCTTTTCTGCATTTGTAATCTTTTGTGTTCTTTTCATTCATGTGTGCGTTTCTATCTACAATTGGAAGCAAAATAATTTTGGAATGAAAATTTAAACTTTTCATTGTGAAGTATCAAACTAGGATTTTAAGGTTCAGAAGTCTCCTCCTCAAACACCTTTCTGTTTCCTCTAAATTAAATACTGCCTGAATCAAAATGATTAGTTAATTATTTTTGTTGTTAAATTGGCATTTTCTCATGGAAGCCTCTTTGACATTTTCTTTCCTGAACGGATCTGGTCATAACACACTGAGCTTCTGGCCATGCCATACCATTTCCAGGAGACTTCTGGAAGCAATGTTATCTGACTTTCATCATGGCTGCTTTCTTGTGAGTGCAAGCACCCAAAGTAAGTAAACCCAAATGAAACTACTAAAAATGGCTATTATACACATCATAAGCCTTCCCTGCCTTACCTTTTAAGAGAAATGCCCTTCCTACTCTTTTCCTTCCTTTCCTGTCATAATATCTTACCTTCCTCATCGGCACAAAAAACACAGGAGCTAATCCTGCCAGGTACTGAATGCCTTTGATTCGTATGAAATTGAGAAGAATGAGATCACACAGCAAATCTGAACAGCTGCTGAAGTGACACTGAGGTCCTGTGTACTTTGGAAAGTCAGGCATTGATGTAGCTGCAGTTGTGCAGCTCGTTTTCTGACAGGCAAATTTTCAGTTCAGGCAGGCTTGAGAAACAGTGGCAATAAGATCTTGCTTCACTACATCTCTTCAGCTCCACCGATGCCTGCAATCAGGGCAATTTATGACTGAAAAAATGAGGCCAAGTGCCAATGCTTTGGTTCATCTTTCCTGCAGTGGAGTTTAGCAGCCCCAAGGATCAAGCGCCCCAGAATTTTGTTTATTAATAATAATAAAAAAAATCTCAGCAGTATATGATATGACACATTATTTTCTAGTATTACAGAGTTTTCATTTGCTACCTTTGATCCTTTAATTACTTTTTTAATTAATAACAGTGTTTTATGAATTCTGTTTCCTTTTTCTTAAGCATTCTGGATTACAGCTGCAAAAATGCCTTCTGCAGAGTGCTACTAATCAGCAGCCCATGAGGAACTGTAAGAAGCAGCTTAGCAAAAGCAATCAAAATTCCTATAATCCAGGAAGCAGAAGGGAAAGGAACCCAAAACAAATACATTTAAGAATCCACAGAGGTAATTAGAGAAGATGGCAATAAGAGGCAACAATGATGAGTATCTGTATCACTGTAGTAGGCCTAAATTTTCATCATCTGTTCTGCTATATTTTTAATTTTTTCAGCTAAACACCTTTTTTAATTTTCACTGCATTAGAAGAATAGGACCTTTTGAAAGGCCATTTTCTTTCAATTATTTTGCAGAGACTATTATGTGGAGTGGACTGTTAATTAAAAATAATTGAAAATTGTATTTAATTCTCAGGAATTGTTAAATGGAAAGAGAAAATAAGCTCTTGTTATTTTGGAAACCGAAGAGCCAAGTGTTAACCTCAGTTACAGTAATGCAGTCAATTCTTACAATATAATGGTAAATTATCGTTTCAATGTTTCAGGTAAAGATCACCTGGCAAACTCTTTTTGTACTTGTTCAATTTTACTGAGCAATATTTGCCACAGTCCTACAAAAAAATTCAATACTGTCTATGTGGGTAGTTGGTAGAAGTTGGGAGTAGATGAGTCTGTGTTCAGCACTAGTCAGTGAAGAAAATCGTTTGTGGATATTGCCTTCTTACAACTACTGTTGCCAATATTGATCTCAGCTAACCACCGCAGTACACTGAAATCAATCCAGCTACATTCCTTGGAGTCACCTAAAACTAGAGCACTCCATTGTTGAATCAAGTCCATTGACTTGAAGTAGCTTTATTTGCACTGGAACGTTAACACAACACGAAGGTAACACTGGAATGTTAATACAACACAGACGAATAGGGGCATTCCCCCCTCTCACGACTCAGAAGCCGGCACAAAACAATCTGGTGGAGTTTGTGCTGAAAATATTAGGGTCCTAAAGGAGAAAAATCCTTTCCTCTGTGTAGTTTCCTTTATACCTTAGAGGGCAGAGGGTGTGGGAATGTACAGTCTGCATATGAACAGATTTAACTGCAGAAGTATCATCATTAACCTGAATCAGCCCTGACTATTTCTGGTTTTGGTGTAACTTGCTTGGCAGAGATGTGCTATTTTAGTTAAGATGGCTCAAACCCAAACAGAGTATTTTGAAGATGAAGATGTAAAACATCCAGTGTGTAAGCATCCAATGATTATGTGTTGCCATGAAGACAGAACATCAAGCATGACCACCATATGTCCTATCTGTCTGTTCATTACTGCAGATTAAATGTTGCTGCCATTTGTTGGACATACCAATAGTAAGGGTAGTGACTGTTGAGGAATCACTGAAAAATAAGCCTACTGCGGACTGGCTTAGCTGTTAGACAATCATGCGTATGATTGTCTATACTGTCTTTTATATTTTTGCAACTGAATCAAACCGCCAGATAAAAAACTGAATAGCCCTAAGTCCCTACTCACATGCCAGGAATTAACCTAATGTATTTACTTCTAAGCAAAGCAAGAGAGACCTGCCTCCACTAAAATTCAATGGTGATAGAACTGATGTCCATTTTATCTCCCTATAGAAAATACATTCTTTTGGACAGTTAGGGTTTAGCCTAAGGAGGAGCTGAGAGACTATTATTTATGCTATTGTATTTTATTAGCCTATTCATATTTGCATGACATTTTTCATTCTTATAAATTTACATGTATAAGCTGCTTGAATATATATGTATGTGTATAAATACATACATACAAACATAAGCATGGCTGTATGTATGCTTTGATACAAAAGAGAATGTGGTGACTTGCTGTGTGGCCTGCTAACAAATATTTTTTGATTGCTTTCTTCCTCAGATAGCAAAGTTTCATTTGTTCCACTGTGACAAGATCCTTCCCTCATTCATTAATCCACCTTTATTTATATCTTGAATCCAACAGGATGTACTGAATATTGTACTGGAAATAATGCAGCCTAGACATTTAGACCACCACAAAAACAAAACCCAGCCCTCTTGGATAAAACCAGCTTTCACAGATGAATGCTTTTTTTTTTTTTTTTTTTTTTTAACTTTCCCCCTTGAGTGGCTCCTAAATGTCCTTAGTGCAAATCCTATATTTAGTGTAATTAGTTAATATTTTTGTAATGGGATCTTTAATCTTTCAAAACCTAAAATCACAACTGCATTTTTCTTGTACAGTGTACATAAAAGATGCTAAAGCACCTCTGATTTATTAGGATGGATTTTATTACAGTTTAAAGCAAGGTCCCTTTCTAAACTGAACAGCATTAAACAGGTCTTCTAGTTCAGACCAGTTTAATGAAAAAAAAAAAAAATTGAAAGATTTTAAAAAAGGAAAACAAATATTTGCCATGTTCTTTCAGGCTGAATACATTCCTCTGCTCTTCTGTTCTAGTTCAGTAATTTTCCCTTTTTAGGCTTTTTAGGTTAGGTCATGGTTATCAAGGCACATCCATCCCCAGAGTCTTAAAGCCATTTGCTGTCTTCCTGATCTGGATCAAAATAAGTAGTAAGGTGCCTCTTCCTGTACAGGGACATCCACTACCATTAAAGGGAATAGGATCTCCTGACACCAAAGTTGTCTTCGTCATAAGGACCAAATCTGCAGAATGTCAGTGGGCTGCAAAATGTTAAACTAAATTCAAAGTAATTTTAAATTCTAACTTGATAATGTTAAGACATGGTATACTGCTTGTTTCTTGCAAGTGATAAACTTTTGTTAACTTGTTTATTGATAATTGCCAAGTTGTTCTGATTACATTTGACGGAATAATGTTGTTTAGCTTTGTGATTTGTATATTTATTTTAACCACAGGCATCAAAGTTTTTCTACATCTATTATCAAACTGAGAAGAAGACAGGCTTTCTATGTAGACAAACAGACAGGATTCTTATATTGTTAGCAAATACGTATTGTCATTACTTACATGTTTATTATTCCCAGGCAACATTGGAACTAAGAAGTCCTTTGAAAATACATTACTTCTACACATTTATTTTAAAAACATATATATATATAAAAATTATCCAAGGCAGTGAATACCATGGATTTATATCTGCAGGGCCGGGGGAGAAAACAGAAAAACAAACAAACAAAAAAATCCACACAGTATAGGCAGAAGACTAGCTATTTCTGCTATTATTCCATTAGTCAATCAAATTCTTCACCTAAAGACTCTACTGCCTAAACTATACCTCTGTTGCTTTACATATGGGTGAGCAACACAATTCATTTATTTAAAAATTCATTAGATTAATATACCTGTCCCAAAAGACAGTTATTATTTTTGACATTGCTGTTGTTTTGGTTTCCCTCCCTCCCTCCATTCCTTCCTTCCTTCCTTCCTTCTCTCCTTCCCTTCCTCCCTCCCTGCCTCCTTGTCTCTGTCTTCTCTCCCACTTTGTCTCTATCACGTATCTTCTTACTTTGTCTCCTTAACAGACAGAAGGACACAACAAGCAGAAGAATGCCAATCAAAATAACTCCTGCCCACCCAGCCAAAGACTCTCCCCGGTAATTTAATTTTTAGTTCATTTTTCATACTATCAGTATTGGTTTAGCTTTCAGTTATGCTAAATGCATAAGGAGAAAGTGAAGAAGGAGATATTTTGCAGTATTTTGCATCTTTGATTCAACTTGTTTATCTTTGGATTATAGGAGAAGGCACATGTCTAAACAATATTAGAATGTATTACTTTTATGTCTGAAATGCAAAAAGAAAACACTGTAAGCCAACACCAAGTTCTCAAATACAGTACCAGATGTTCAGGAAACAGATATCGAACTAACAATTTATGAACCAAACACATGAAGATCAAAATATATTGTGCATTTCTCTCAGAAAAGTACTAGTTTAGCAACTATTCTGGGTTTAATTTTCAAACTTCTGACTGAACTGAACGTGGTATCACCAAGACAAAAAAGTCCTACAGCCCTTTCTTCACATTGTGCAGAAATTCTAAAAAAAAATTCAACCAACCACATATAGTTCGGTGTTGGTTTGATCCTGCAAAGTACTGAGCACCTCCATTTTACCAACAATTCACTGGGAATTTTAGACAGTCTTTTGGGTCTTTTAGGATCAGCTTCCACATTAATAATGTTACAAAGATACCGCCCCCTGACCCTGACCCTGACTCAACACACACACCACACATCCCCCCCACAAAAAACCCAACTTTTGAAGACTTGTAAACAGTTACAAGAAACCACGATGCTGTTTTGGGGTTGTTCTTTCCACTTACAGAACCTGCATCTGTAAAAGGACATATGGCATATAAAATCTGTGGCTGTGTATGTTTCTAGAAGCACAATGGATGGGTAAGAATACCAGGTTTAAACTTTTAGCAGCAGTGCACCTGTACTGTTTTTGATATCAACACAGCTTTTTCAGTGTCCTAAGGCTGCCTATGTGCTTTACAAATAAAATACATATTATTGCCCTAAACTAGACACAAAGATCACAAAACACTTTAAAAATGTCAGTAAAATAAACATCACATACCTACCCTTGATTTAACGGCATAGGCTATGAGCATGTATGAGCAAATAATAAAAATCCTCAGCTCTTCCTCAAGTATCTGTAATTTGCAGGAGCGGTCAAGCTTGCTTGTTTGTTCTTTTGCTTTTCATTCTAACAGATGCAGGTGCCAAAGTTTGGAGCAAAGACACCTGCCAATAACAATTTTTATTTTTTAACAATTCTTATTTTTTTACCATTTTTAATTTTTATGAGTTATTTTTTAGATTCTCCAAGTTCTAGAACATTCATGTTAGTGGTGGAGTGGTGGAGGTGACTATAACTATGATAACCTAACATGGTTTTGTAATAGATCTTCGTTTTCAATTTTTTACACCTTTATCAAACTGAAATTATCAGGCTAATATTTTTTATCAGTAAGTTGGACTGGACATTTGGAAAATAAAAGTTTACATTAAAACAGTTTCACTATTTATCTCACTGTGACATCTTATTATATTACATTTAAGAACACATTTTAAAAAGTTGAGAATTTCTAGCCTTTTGCAGAGAAACTTGAAACTTGTCATGGAGATCTTCTCTAGCAATGTTTTGCCTTTTAGCTTCTTTGTGAAACTTTGACAGGTTCTAAGCTATAACAAAATCCCATTATATCCACTGAGCTAGGTGGTGATAGCTGAATTAATTATAGTTTTGAATTACACACAGGCTAAACAGAAGACCGCAATAAACATTGTACTATATTGGACAAATTGTCCGTCTAACCCTATGTCCCATTTCTCACAGTGACCAATATTAATTAAGGTGGTTGTTTGCAGCACTGGGAAGGTGTAGCCTGGCAGGTTAAAGGAACAACTGCAAGCGTCGCCTGCTTTTTGTCCCCTGTCCTTTGTGTGACCAATTTCCTTTCAAGATTTTTTGTTGTTGCTGCTGCTTAATCAGATTATACGTTGGAAGCTTCTACACAAATTTACTAAAAGGTTGACATTTTAGTTGTTTATTTATTCATTAATCAATTTTTTAATTAAAAAAAAAAAAAGGGCACATTCATCTCATAAACAGTAGCTGGAATCTCCTAGCAACAGCAATGCCATTAAGATGTAATTTCTTCTTTTCTTTTTTTTTGGTTTTGTTTAATCATTACTATTTTAAATATCCTTGACTCTGAAGAGTGTCTGAATTTAAATGCTACTTTGTCATAACATTGAGATCTTAAAAGAGGTTGATTTCCTTGATAGCAACAAGATGATGCTAACTTATAAAACAGATAATATTCAAAATATTTGTAATAAATAGTGTATGGAAGAAAATATTCCCAAGTATTCACATAAAAGCATAAATTCAAGAAGTTTTTATAACAATTGGGAAAATTCCTTCCCAAGCATATTTTTTTTAATGAGTCAAGATTCAGAACAATAAGGGTACTGATATACATAATATAATGAATAAAATCCAGCTTTTATGACAGTCATCAACATAGCACTTTCACTCCTCATTTCTCTCTGATATGTTAGTAGAGATGTAAAAGAGAAAATAAATGAACAGCTCATTGTAATATTGAAAGGTAAGAAATAACAATGCAACATTCCTCTTGTATGTTTGTCCTTTGAAAGGAAATTTTGAAGACATAACTTGATTACTTTTCTGCTGCTTATTCTGCTTTGAAAAATAATTTTCTGTTTTTATAGTGAATATCTGACTAGACCTAGATGACAACTTTCTGTTTAGCTGTTCTTGAAATACACTAATGAACTAAAGCATTTCAGCTCTTCATTCTGTTCAAAAAATGAGCGAAACAACAGACTTTAATTTAAAAAAAAAAATTGTTTATATTTTTTCAATGAAATATTATTCCTTATAAACATTCCCTTGATGTTAGAGTTAACCCCTTGAATGGGATTAGCCACATCTAGAACTAGTAATCTAAAAGTTAGTTTTAATGTAAATAAAGTAAACAGTAAGGGTCTTTATTACTAAGTGTCATAAGTAATGCTTTCCCAACACAATGTATTCTGCTTTTTTTGTGTGTATTTTAGTACAAGCTGAATGGCTAATTTATCTCCATTGACTGTAAGGATGCCTAGGTGGGTATCTCAGACTAGATGCTAAAAGCTAAAGCTGTCACCAGACTACTGAAGTATTCCATCATAGATGTGCTTCAGTTTCACTTTTAAAAACTGCATTTAAAAGCAGCAAGGTATTTTATTTAAATCATTCAAATATTTCATTAAACCCAAAATACTTTTTAATCTCTTCCCACTTCCCTCACACAAAATAAGGTCAAAAACTGTATTAATTAAGAAAAAACAAGAAAATGGTTTAATCAAAAAATCGGTATTTTTTATATTCCAGCAGTGACCTAAAAAAAAATATATCAATTTTTCGGAGTAAAGCTACTCTACTCTTTGATCACTTTAGACTTTGAGAAATCCACCAAAAAAGGGAGATGATACTCTGAGTCCTTGGACAAAAAGCCTTACATCTTCAGCTGATGTCTTTTTTGCTTTGTTTTGGTTTTGCTTTACCTGTAGATCGCCTTCCAGGGTTAGAGCGAAAGTACAGAAGTTATTGCGTAAGTCCTCAATGGCTTGAACTTTCGCGATGAGTGTTACAGGGAAGAAAAATGAGGAAGAGTGTCAGAAGTGAAGTGGGTTCTTCAGCACTGACCCCATGTGACCTTCTGCGGGTATTTCCCACTTGTGGCCCTGGAGTCTAATGCTCTGTTACACTACCCATAGAGAGAGGGCAGTGCTACTATATTTTAGTGGTGCTACTCACAAGCAGATGCAATAAAAATCAGCGTAGCGTTCCCACTGCTGGAGGGGTATATTTGGACTATGGCAATTCTGTACTGCCTTCACAGGAGGGTTAGGCCATTTAATTTCTCTTGGTCCAAGAATGGAAGGAGTAGTTTTGTACAGAATCATCAAATCTCTGGTAGCATGAACTGCTCTGCATGTGTGCAGCATAGTGGGCTTGTGATGTCTGTTGATTTGGCTGAGGCTTGCTTGTGTGATTCTGTAGTGCAAATGCTGAGCCCTGTGCACCAAACAAATTATCTGTCTGAGAGCCAAGCACACGAATCTCAGATCACATGCAGGACCACATAATACAGACTTGGTCTACAGCTTATGAAATTATTTTTTCTTTCTAGTTACCAATGCTGAAACTCTGGAATGTAAATAAATATTCACGTCAAAGAAGGTAGAACAGTAAAAGTGAACATTATTTGAACCACGTGGTAAACTATCCTGATTTTCATCAATCTCTCCAACTGGGAACATGCCAGAGAAGCCCTTGTGTGTGAGAGTAATCAAGGAACTTTCATCCAAAGGAGATAAAGAGCACAAGCCTACTTAATAAACGATGGCCTGACTTATGCCAACTATTAAAAGCATATCTGAAGTAAACTATTTTCAAGTAACTTCTGCAGAAGTTATGACACATCTATGAATTTTAAATATCTATGTAGCTTATGGAGTAGCTTATGAAGTAAATATTTATGTTGCTTAAATAGAAGTCTTGCTGACAAAGCAGAGGTCTGTTGCACCCATAAAGTTGAAACAGATTGAGGAGGGCATATTTGATATTAGTTTGCCTGGAATCTAAACATACGTACACTAAAATGACTAATCAGCAACACTATAGCTCTTTGTGAGGTGGTACATTCTGTGATGCTACTAATGGCATAACCAGCACCAATGTCTGAGCACTTGGACACAGCTACCTGTACATGTAAAGGTAATATGCAACTGCAAGAGGCAAAAGGAGACTTTTGTGATATAATTGCACAAACAAGGTACAATGAAAACCATGTACAAGGCATAAACTCTGCAAGATACAAAGGATGGATGTACCATCAGGAAAGGAAAGGTCATCAACAGGCAGGAAACATGCCTGGGAAAATGAACAAGTCCTGCTCCTGGAAATAAGATTATATGTGTTGGGAGCAGATGAGGTTCACCCTTTCTTTTGGGGAGGTTGTAAGTATCTTAAAAATACCATGGGTACATAAGAAAAAAGAGGAAGAAAGATGACTTTTTGGCCACAGCTTGCCTCATCAAAGAGATCTCAAAACTGATCCTCAAACCTGACTGCAGACATCCCTGCTGACTACGTGGCATCGGCTCTGTGGTATTGAATACACTCAGCTAATGTAGGAGATGGTTCTTAAGGACTATTTGAATATGCAGCAATTATAATTAATAATGTGTAAAAACTTACCATTGGAAAATGTGTGTTGTTAATGAATGCCAGTCTAGTAAAACAGTACTTTGATGCTGGCCTGATTTCTATCTTTTAAATACTGCTATCACAGTCACATCCAACTCCCTGATATATACATACAGCTATATCTGCACACACACACACATAGTCAGTTGCAAGTCTCATGTGAAATTACATTTTATATTCGGTATATTTTACATAATAATTTAAAGATAATAAGGTCCAGATTCATCCAAGCTAGAGTTTTGTGAGGGCTGAATCCTGGACTTCCATTATGTATCCATCCCCCCTAGATATAGGAATCATTCCTTAGCCACTTCAACAGCAATGCTGATTTGATCCTCTCGTCAACTCAGGAAGGACAGAATTGTTTGTAGACTGCAATATGAACTGGATCAATAAAATGAACTTGGTTAAATAAAAAGCCTGAAGAAGTTAAAATTAGTGGCTGGAGGCTAGGGAAGGCAGTAAGGAATTTCTCAGATCAGCTTTGCCAATGAAGAAAAAACCAGAAAACTACATCCTGAGTCACCACTGCAATACTCTAGCTTTACATCAGAATAATATATTTGAAATCATTTGGGATGCTGTGATGTAAAATAGAGTAGCACAATGAATAATCGGGTCACCAACCTCTTCTCTCTTATGTCTCTAAAATGTTATTTAATTAAAACTGAAAAGTCATGTGGGATTGGTCCCAGGGTATGGTTTCTAGGCACTGCATAAATAGGAAGAAGGTATCATTTTACTGTTAATAATGCTTCATCTATTCAGTCTTCCCACTGTTTGCTGATGCCTAGAAATTCTCCTTTTAATGTGCAAACACCACTGGATGCTCTCTTAACGGATAGTTTCAGAAAGCTTTTCAGAAATTTTCTATCAGAAAGTTCCAATTCAATTTAATCAAAAGAAAGGAAAAATAAATTGGACAAAATACAATTTGAGAAAAAAAAACAAACAACCAAATAATTGTGGAAGATATCAAATTCTGATTTCCTGGTATTCTATTCTGATTTTCTATCTCTAAATGTGCTTAGGTTTCTATTAAAAAACAAAATTAACAAAACCAGAACAAAACATTTCATATTTTAATAAACTCAAATGGTTTTTTTGGGGTTTCTATTTTAAACTGCACTGAAAATTAATTCAGTTTGCATCTTTAACTGGTTGGTTGTTTTTGTTTTCATTTTGTTTTGTAGCAAAAAAAAATAAAACTGATAGACTTCCTGAAAACAAAACCACTTCTTTACAGTTCTCATGGTTAAACAGGGATTTTAATTTTTTTTTCTGAAAGGTTTATTTAGTGAAAGGTACTTCATGTTTCAAATGGTTTAGTATTTGTCTCTGAAATCCCGGTGTTTTTTGAAGTCTGAAGTCTGAGTCAGGAAAAGACTGAGGAAAGAAAGCATTCTTTTTTCCCAGTTAAAATAATTCAATTACAGTGAATTAAGATGTGAATTAATAAGAAAACCAAGGCTTGGTATTGCTGTCACACCACATAACTACATTAGGCCTCCAGAAAGAAAATGACTGGCATATGAAACCTTTGATGCATAAAATCAAGCCTGAGAGAGGAGGAAAAAGAGGCAGGAAGCCTTTAGCTTTTCTTTTGGAACAGGCTTATTTCTATAAATCTGTAGTTCTGCATCTCTAAAATACTGGGGTAGGAGACAGGGCTGGGCCTTCTGAGACTTGGGTCTATTTCTAGCGCTATCAATGGCTTGACATGTGACCTTCCCAAGGTCGATGCTTCTGTTTTCCAATCTGTTGAGCAAATAAAATTATACTGTATTCCATTGTAAAAGCCTCTGAGGTGGGTTGATAAAAAAAGGAAGAACTGGGTACTATTCTTACATAAGATTTGACTTTCTGTGTTGTACCTCTGAATAATGATGATGATTACCTCAGTCACAATGTTTGTTCATCACAGATTTCAAAGCACCTTTGGGCTGTATAATTCCTTCCACTTCCTCAGCCTGGGAAACTGAGGCATGGGAAAGAGAAAGGAGTTGCCCAGAGTCACGTCAGCAAACTGTTGGTGGAAGCAGGTCTTTGCCTCGGTGGTGTGTTCTGCACTCTAGGAAGCATTTCCCTCTCCATTATTAAACAACGGAAATACATTATAGTTACAACAGAGACATAAACCCTTATCTACTTTTGTCCATTTAAATGATCCTTATGTTGCTCTGAGACTGTCCCATGAAAATGGATAAGAAAATAATTAATTATTGAAAACACATTATAGATCTGTTATTCAAGCTGATGTGATTCAGTAGGATTACTTGTGTAAGCAATAGATTGAAGTTTGGACACATTTTTTTCTTTTTTTTTTGGGTTGATAAAGATACGTTTTAATGCCTTGTGTAGATTTAAATGACACTGTGATTAGAGTTGCATAAGTTATCTCACGCTTTTCCTGTCTTGACATATGAGTCTTCATAATAGGATGAAAGTAATTTTTAACTAACTTTAAATTGCATGAATGCACTTTAGTAAACTATCTCAGCCAGTTAAATATGTTGCAGAGTGACCAGCTATTTCAACCTTTTGCTTTGTTTCCAGTCAGAAAAGGGACATGTTTCAGGAAAGAATAAAATTAGCAAGCAATCAAACTACAAAAAGGTCACATTAGTAAAACTGCAGTACTATATTGCATATTGATCACAGTACATGGGAGTCAGGTCTTGCAGGATGTTCAGAATTGTTGTAACACGTACTTAAGACGATAATACTGGAATCTGTTAAAAAAAACAATTGTGCTGAGGTTAGAATGTGGTGCAAATGCTGTCACTTCTTATTAAGGGTTATAACATTATGCTAGTACTTTCCTTGCTATAGCTGTCCAAAAGAACAAATATTTCTCACAGTGGCACTAATATTTTCCCCAGCCTAAATTTATGTCTTTTATCACAAAGAAAAAAAAAAAAAAAGGAAAGAAAAAGAAAAAGAAAAAAAAATCGGTGTCCTTCATTGCTGCAGTGCTGAACACTGCAATGCCAAACTTAGGAAGAAGAGAAGCCTGGAGCGAAAGCCCAGTCCCTGAGTTAGGCAACTAACCATCTTACGTACTGCACTGGGAAAGGCAGAAATCAGGCCTCTACATCAGGACTGAAAGCATCAAAGATGCAGCTCAGAGAACGTTTCAGTGAAATGCTGCAGTGGAATCTCAGTTCACGTTCTGGGGTCAGGGCTGCAGCAAAACCATCTCCCTCCACCTGCGCTCCACAACTTGAACTTCTTCCCTGAAAACAGATAGCCCACTGCTGTTGTAGCAAACAGGGAGGGAGGGAGGGAGGGGAAGAGGGAGGGGGAGTGTGTGTGAGTTTTGGGAAGAGAAGAATAAAAGGAGATGAGTGACTCAGCTCCTTATTTCTTTCTTTTAAGCAACATCATAGTGGGCAGAATATACTTTCCCAGTGGAGAGATAAGGTCAATTCACTGCTAAGTTGGAAGGGGCTTAAGTCTGTTCCTACAGCACTATCTTCATTTTAAAGCAGGCCACTCCAGAAAACTATGCTGGAGCCTATAAGCTGTGGGGTGCAGGTGGGTGAGGTGGAGGCAGAAATGAAAAAAAAAGTGAAAGGAACAGAAAGATACAATATAAATGTCTGTGTGACTTCAGTCCTTCACCAAACAGCTATTCTGGATACTGTCACCATTAAGGACAGTAGTTCCGGGGCTCAGTCTGTCTTAAAAACTGCTCAGGTATTTCAATGATTTCAATGCAAGCAATCACAGTGGAAACTAGGTCACAAACTCAGATCAATATATATAGTTTAAACAAGAAATTCTGTTCAGGACCTTCACCTGGCCTACTCGCTAAATACACCTCTTGCTTCCACTTCATCAGAATTTCAAAATGAAATGGCTTTTACGGCAGACCACACCCAGGCTGGATGCAAAATCTGGTCACGTCTGTGACTCCTATTCACTTTTCTGACACTTAGTGTTTGAAGCTTTTAAGACTAACCCTGTGACCTATTTGGGCCAATGTTTCCAACACAAAATTATTGTAAGGTCTGATGAATACGTATACTGGCGAAGAACATCTATGGGATTTGCTACTGGCTCCACAGTCTAAACATCTGGGGTGCGAAGTCTATTAGGTCAAACTCAGTCTCATATGAAAGCACAATGCAAGCAAGTCCTCCCAGGGCTCTGCACGCCCTGGTGGGTGCTGTAACTCATGCTCCCCTACTGCCTTTCTCTGGTTCAAGGGATCTCAAAATTATTTTTCTTGTAAAGTGGAACAGCTGCAGCAAGAGGGCTGGTAGCCTGGTGGTTGAGGGTATGAGCCAAGAAAGAGGAACATGTGGGTTGGCTCTTACACCGCAAAAGATAGAGAATTTTTATTTTCTCATCTTAAGCCAGTCTCCTACTCACTAGATAGAAGTATGCAAACCACTTCTCTAACTTTCTTTTCTTTCTTTTTTTTTTTTTTTAATCATCATCATACGCCACTGCATCATTTTGCAAAGCTCCATCTGGTGAACATATCACAGGGAGACTTGGAACATGCTCACACGTCACTGCCCTCATGAAAATGAAGAAGAAAATATCATATCTAGTTTTGGAAACCTTGTTAGGCCTAAATGCAATTTAGGTAGAAGTCCAGTAGTCCTGAGACCAGCCTGTGAAACATACTGAGACAGAAAATTCTGGGAAGAGATCCTTGTATTAATTGTATATTAATTGTATAATAACCCCTCCTACCCTTTGTTAAAACCTGATAATCTGAACTGGTTTGAAGTTGTATACTTCCGGAAACACAGTGTCTGCAGGAGCTGCATCAACATATAGAGGCACCTGTGGTAACTTCCACTACTAGCACAGCCCAAGCCTGAATAAAGCCATAATTTCAAATAAAATAATGATCCTATAACTTTTCTATTTGTTGAGTCCATCATAATTTCTAGTGCACATACACACACACAGAAGTTTATACACATATGTATACACATGAGTGTGTGTGTATATCCACACACAGCATCATCTCTACAGTGTAGGATGTCTTTATTGTGATTATATCTCCCACAGAAATAATGAATAATGAAACCAATTTTACAGTACATAGCACAAGTATTGAAAGCAGGGTACCTACAGTAATAAATTTTTGTTCTGCAGAAACTTTGCAGATGCTCTGAGTTCTGCTCTGCAAGTTCTACAGTGTTAGGCAAGGTAACTAGCTTTTTCACATGTTTTGATGTAGCACAAATACACCCTTAACCAGTGTTACTTACATAGTCATAGCAACAGGGAGATGGGTGATTAACAGTTGGGAAAATGTAAAAGTACCTTTTCCTATTTCAAGACATTTTCCATATTAGGATTAAACCCATGCCTATTCAAAAGGCAACTGTGATACCCAAGTCATTTTCCTTGTGTTAGGTTAAATGTGAGACTTTACACCCAGAAGAAAGGTATAAGTAGGAAGGTCATTGTCTTAGGCTTCTAGAAGCTGCAGAGGCAAATGCAAGGTAAAAAAACATCAGATAAGGAAAGGAGTCAAGGGGAATAGACTTGGGTGCTCTTTCTCCTATCTGATCTTCTCGATAATGTGGAGGGGGTAATGTGAACTCTGGTTAGTCAGCCTGTATATGGATTGTAAACTGGGATGCATATGCTGAATTTTAAAGACCCAGATTCATTGGCACTTCAGTGTTGCATGATCTCTCACTTTACCACTCTCTAAGTAAAAGAGCAAAACATTTCAGCCAGAGAGATCCTGATCAACCTGATCCAGGAGTAAGTGTTTCCTTAAAACACTTAGAGGCAGGCCTTTTCTCCTAAGATACATGTTTCCAAACGTCATTCAAGAAGATGCGGAAATCTAGAAATTTAGGATTATGGTGCTCAGTAATGATAGATAATTTTCTGACCCTGATGCATCTTTCCTGTGTTACTCAACTTACAGAACCAAAACTTCAGATACCAAATCTAAAATACATTATGCTTATTTTCTTCCTTTCTGACTTGTCTTCTAGACGCTAACCTTCGCATGGCAGATGCTCTCTCAATACATATATCATATATATGAGACACGAATCTCTCTATATAGTTCCGAAGTATGCAGCTGAACACAATGAGTTCCTTATCTAAATACTCTTTCAGAAGTTACATAGCACCCATAAACATCCTTACATCTTCTGGAAGATTTTTTACCTTTGTTTTTTTTCCGCTTTGAAATTCTAGGGCACCAGATGGCTTCCACTAGTTCCCACCTCTCAGAAGATCCCTTGGAAGAAGCAGGCAATTTGTCCTTCATGCTTTGACAACAGGTCATTGTTTCCTTCCTGTTATTTGATTTGTATTTATTTATTTAATATCTTGTTAATGTTCAGGTTCTCTGGTTGCTTTCTGATTGTTTTTACGGTGCCTGAGCAATTTTAATAACATGAAGGTAAAGATGCTTAGAAGCTTTATTCTAAGGTGAGAGGAGAACAAGTTCTTTAGTCTTCCTGCCCCACATCCTGGTGAGTGTTCACCAGGCTCCAGATTTTCAGCCTTTCATCCCCCAGGACTTTACTCACAGTGATCCTGTTGCTGTTGCTGATATCCTGTGAGCGCGTCCTCTACCGCAACCCCTACCCTGACTCTTGCCCTTTCCCCTGCCTCTCCCTCTTCCCTCCACTGAGTTTCCCGGGGACTTCCCTGCCTCTGGCTCCCCTTGCACTTCGAGACTGCAATTTTTGATCCACAGAAGTTTCCAGCCAGCTTAGCACCTTCCACCCCCAACACCATCAAAAGACAAAGTCAAAGAAATCATCGGGAGAAATGAATTAATGCACCTCAATGTGGCGCCAAGTTTCCTTCCTTCTTTTTTTTTTTCCTAATGAAACCACTAATATATTTCTTGTGGTGCTTTCTGTCTCAGTGGTATTTTATCTCTTCTGGCCCGTTTGTAATTTATTGGGCAGGCTTTTTCAGGGCCAGGATTTCTCTCTTTTTGTCTGTTTCTGTTCCTCCTCCTGTCCCATTTCCTCCCTTCTCTTCCCCCTCCCATCGTAGTTCCTGCCCACCATAACGAACCTAAAGGCCAAGTCTTCATCCTGGGGACCCAAAATGGCTACGGTAACTATTCTAACTTGTCTGTGTTCTAATTACATTAATTTGATAAGGTCGTTGTCGGCAGGATGTCTAATTTACTTGCAAGCGGCGGCCACGGAAAAGCTTTGACCAAATTAGCATGCCGCCGGGACCGGGGGGTGCAGGCTCCATATGGCTCCCTGGCTTTCCCTGTAAATAACCCTCCTCCAGCCCACTCCTGCCGTTACGACCCCCCCTGCCATCATGCCGCAAAGTTCACCAGTGGTGCCGGACGGGAGAAGTCCAGCCCTGGGCTGCAGGAGGCACCCGGCGACCGGGCTGTGTCTCCCGCCCCCGCCTCCTCCTCCTCCTCCTCCTCCTCCTCCCCCACCGCCTCCTCCTCCTCCTTCTCCTCCTCCACCTCCTCCTTCTATTCCTCCTCCTCCTCCTCCCCCTCAGCGCAATTTGACAAGGCAGGGGGAAACGCGGGTTTCCACTTGCACCACCAGAGGTGCAACTGGTTCTTCGCCCGTAGGCGTCTGAAACCCGTCCAAATGATGCAGAAACTTTTGTATGCTTGGCTCCTTTCTTTAAGGCCAGGCACCGATTTTTCCGCTGTGTAATCTCTTTTGTCAGAAGGATGGGAGCTAGAAAGGGCGGCGGGGGTGGGGTGGGGGTTCGAGGGAAGCAGGCATTGTGTTTCCACAGCGGGGACATTAGCAGCATCTCTTGAGAAATATCTATGTATGTACATACGTGCATCTCTAGATTTTTATGCATAGATAAGAACGTCAAGATGCACAACTGTCAGTTTCAGCCCTCCCCTCCTTAAGGGAGACACTATACTCCGTGGGAACAGGTAGCATGAATTGCTAACAGTGCAGCAATCCCCTCCTCCCTACCCCCCCCCTTCTTCTCTGTGATCATGTAAATTATAAGAAAATATATATTTATAATGCAATAATCCACGGTTCAACATTGCATAGAGAACGCCAGCAAGAGACCAAATCTGGTATGAAACACTACAGACTGCAGGGGAGGAAGAAATGCATTTTAAAGCAACGATAAAAATGGCGTGCAGAATAATTACCTCAAATTGCTACTCGCTTGACACCCTGACAGTAATTCTGTTCAAGCCATTGGGAAAGTCAATAAGGCAAGCGCACCCTCCTCGCCTGCTTGTGCAGATGTGAGTGTGTGTGAACGAGGGCAATAAGGAACTGGTCGGGAGGAGGAGAACGCTAAACTTTCCATCTTAAAAGAAAAGAAATAAATTAAACAATCCATTTAGGAGAAAGCATCTAAATAGATCGACAGCTTTTAATGCCAGCGTTTTTAACGCTTGCCCTGTACGTGGATTGATTTTTTTTTTTCTCCAGCATTCCCTCAGCAGATGGATTTTTGCCACTGCAGCTCAGCAGAGGGTGTCAGATCTTTCAGAGTGCACCAGGTTGAAACGAGCTGAGCCTCTTAGCAACTCTCCCTCTGCGTGCATGTGAGTGTGTGCGAGCGTGCGACTCGGCAGCAGCGGAAGAAAAAAGAAAGAAGAGCGAGCGAGCGA
>JAVJGI010000014.1:49029762-49054299 GCA_035590275.1 Ibycter americanus | reverse complement strand
TCCGAGAGGCCGGGCAGAGGGCCGGGAAGGCTGAGGGAAGAGCGGAGGAAAGGCTGGTGTCGGTCTCCTCCTGACAGCAAAGCAGGAGTGGAAAGTTGCACGAAGGCATGAATGTAATGTAAATAAATGACTCCGACTCCGAAACAGACAAATGGACAGGAAAAACAAAAAAAAAAAAAAAAAAAAAAAAAAAAAAAGTGCTGCATGGCTCGCATGGATACAACGCACCCCAGGGACGCTCCAGCCCCCGACTGGAAGCAGCGTCTAGTTCACACCATCATCCCTCTTACCTGATAAGTCCCTTCGTATAAAACCTTCTATATACGAAATACAGTATAACAATAAAAAGTGCCATTTCGCCATTTTTGTGTGATCAATAGGCAGTAGAGATCGTACTTTTACCGTGGAAAAAAATTGTAAAGCTTTTATTTAAGACATAGTTGCATGAATATTCTCATTGGATATTTTTTTCTTTCTTTTGTTTTCTTTTTCTTTTTCTTTTCCTTTTGAGGCGGGAATTACTTTGCTGGGAGAGAGTTGCTTTGTTGATGGTGGGTTGTTTTGGAGGGGTGGGGGGGGCTTTTGTTTTGTTTTTTCTCTCTTTTTCAATATACATATTCAGTATTGCCTTTCCATCTGAATGTAAAAATTAGTACCCTTGATTTCTATTATGGTAACAGTGTAAACATAAAAAAAAAAAAATCCAAGGCAGTTAAGCATGACCAATTAATGTCACTCTAGTGCTTAGGCTGCAAAGTTTAATGGTAGAAAATTCTGTGCTGTTGTAAATCTTACTATAACTTGAGGAAACCAGAACTGAGGAAGCAAGTGAAACTTACTAATTCTATTTGAGGATTTTATAATGGCATATTTTTTCAGTATTAAAGTGAAAATGTTTTCAACTCCGGGTCCTTACCATTTTTCCAGCACCAGCTTCTGCAAGTGGGTTATTTGGGTTTAGGGGACAGAGCCTCCTTTCAGTGCTCTCTGTGTGTGTTTCTCTCCCTCTTTCCTTCCCTTCCTCCCTCCCTTTTCTCATTCATTCACACGCAGAGGCAGAAACACCCTTCCCTCACCCCTTCCCCAATATAAATAATACACAGAAGTTTCCTGCCTCCTCCTCTCTGCCTCACCTCCTTTTATTGTATTTTTTATACTAAGGCAGTGAATCCCTTTAGTAATACTGTGAATCTCGCTGCCGCCGCCTCTGCTGCACACTGCAGATAGATTAGGGATGTTAGAGGGAATTTGATTTAATTGACTCTGCCTCGCTGGCTCTCATTAAGCCGGAGCCGGATTTCACCGGTCAGCGCTCCCGGCCGGCAGGCAGCTTGCCGGGCTGGCGGCGAGGCGGGGCCGCTGCGGGCGGCGGGGCTCCAGCAGCTGCTGCTGCGAGTGGGAAAACTCATTAGCGAGGGGCCTTCCCCATCCCTGCTCTGGGAGCTGCACCCTTTGATATTAAATGCTGAAACAACACACGGCGCAGCGTTGCAGTTGGACTTCAGGGCAGCTCGCATTTGATCCCGTTCCTGTAAGGAAAAGTGCCCCTAAACCCAGTAAAACCTGTAAAGGCGAAAGCCCCTGCAAATCACTTGTAACTCACAGCTCCAGTCCCAGTGGAGGTATAGAGAATTTCAGTCACGTTGCTTCTGGCTTTCTCCAGGCAGAGAATCCTTTTAAAGAGTAAAACACCGTAAGGGACTTGCTAAACTTCAAATACTGATTCGGTTTGCTTTACAGAAAGTTCCCACCTTTGGGATATGCGAGGAGAAAACAGACATAGCTACATACACATTGCAACTGATACACTCTCAAAAACGAGGCAGAAACCTGATCCTGAGTGTTCATGAAGTATTAAACATGCGGAATAGCTATTCCTCCAGAATCCCTTATCACTGTGGAAAGGTCTGCAGTCTCCTAGAAAATAACTTGAGGTTTGGTTGTGTAGCTCTGAAAACGGGATGTCCTGCTTAACTGTACCAACCAGTCCTATTTTGAGGGCCCTTCTTTATTCCCCCTCACTTCTTTGTTAGACTGATTGTTCTACCAGGACATTCTGTGTAAAACAAAGTGATGGCAGTAGAGGCACTAGTTTGCCATTGTGCGTTGTGCAATCTACCGGATTCAGAAGAAAAAGAAAATGCATTTACGTGTGAGCCAGTATTTCTGTCCTCAGGAGGCCGTCAACTTTAGCTTAGGCATAGTCCAAAAAAACCCCCATTTAAGAATAAGCCAGTGCACCCCTAGATGACTACTTAAGTCGTGCTGCCTTCTCCACGGTATTGTGGAGATGAAACTGAAGAACTCAGAGCATTAAGGATACATCCCATGCTAAAAAATCATAGTTATGTTACAAGCACTGTTACAGGAGTTAAGATAAAATATATAGTGAATTACAGATGTCAAATCACTGACAGATCAGACATGCATGCATTCCAGAGAATATAATGCTAAATATATGTCATTTTGATGTCATCATTAAGAAGTAGCATAAACTTGTAACTTTGGTCATTTACTTCCCTCAAAGTGCTAGTTCATTGGCACACTTAAGTAGAAATGTCGGTTCAACTGAGGTGTTGAAAATATGCATTTATCACCCTGTTTCTAAGTTGAGGTTGGGGGAAAAATAAAAAAAAATTACCCTTTCTCTTTCTATGTAATTTTCTGATTTTACCATTCACATGATTCTTTCTTCCATCTTGCAGACACTCACCCTTAAGACACATAGATCACTGAACTCTCTGAGATGATATAATAATTACCAGGCTTTGAATTACAATGTTTATCTTATTTGCATGTTTAGCACTTCCAAGGTTATATATAGCAAAACAAAACATTCAACCAAAGAGATTAATAAGAGAAAGAAAAGGGGTGATTGAGGATGTACTGAAGGAGAGTGTAGTGCAAATATGTTAAGTATGTTTAGGTGTGCAGTGTTAACAACAATAACAAAAAATATTAAATGTTTTATTCATTATGATACATCCTAATTATCATGATAAATACTTCTGACATTGAAAGCCTGTATAATATCCATGTTGTGTCAAAACGTGCATTTTTTCCTGCTAACCTAAGAAGAATATTGTAACATCAGACATAGCATACATCACATTAAGTTACTTCTTATCCCTTATTGATCATCACAGTAAAGAAATTTCTGTTTTTTTCAGAAAGGACAGACAGAAAAAGAACAGGTATCTTGTTTAGTTCCTTCAAAAAAAAAAGTTTTATTTTTTTCTGCAAACACTTCAACTAAGAATATCCTAGAATTTAAACTGTTGCCATAGAAATATATGCCTGTATGCATGGTGGCCTCTTGCATGCCATTGCAGAAGATGGAATGGAACTCTAGGAGCAACCTGATAAAACTTTAAATTAACACCCACAGGTGGTATGTATCATTTTGAGCAGAAGTGTGTTGTTGGAACTGCACAGGAATGTGTTACTATATTGCTTTACTAAATTTATTGGTTGTGCCAGGTTATTTTATGACTTTAGCGCAGTTGAATTGAAAATACAGTGTTTCAGATCTGCTTGCAAAGTAAGGGGATGTAAACTTTTTTTTTTTTAAATGCAAAAGCGGGGTCAGATCTTATCTGATGGAGAAGAAAAGGCTTTGTGTACTGGTCTTCACTCGGGTAGAACAGCCATTAACTACAAAAGGTGAACATTTCACACGTCCTTAACCTGGTGGTAAAACTCATTAAGGTGAAAGTTAGGGCAGCAAGAAGCTGCAAAATGCTCCTCCTGCCCCACAGAATAATCTCTAGCTCTCATTACCCATGAGAACTTTTGTAGGTCTCCCAAATATGAAAGTCTTCCAAAGACAAGTAGCTTTTAGTAAAGTAAATACTTTGTATTTTTGTCTGTGGCTTGTTCAGTTGCAAAACAAGGCAGGATTGTGTTCAAGAGTTTAGTATAGTTGTTTATACTATTTGGATCAGTCAGAGCAGGTTTGGCTACATTTTTATTCATGTGTGATCGAAAGTGAGAATTCTTAGATTATTATGGACTTCAGCAGGTAGATTCTTTTGTATTTAGAAAAGTTTTCATAGGTGTATACATGAAGTAGGACAATTTCTGTGGCTGAATCTTATTCCATGCGTTTGTGCAGTTAAATTTGTGGGAATTCTTTGTGATTTATAGTACAGAAATTTCCAGGCAATGAGCAGGACTTCTAAACTGGCTGCTGCATTAGTACATTTTTTTGTTATTTGGGAACAAGTCAGAAAGTGAAGAATTAATGGTTTGTGTTGATAAGCTATAGTTGCCCTAAGATCACCCAGATATTTATATAATCTGTTTAAAGTGTGTAATGTATTAGGAGTATACGGACACCGCCAATCAAAATCACAAGAATCTTTTTTAATGTCCTCAGCTTTTCCCAGACAGAGGAATATTAGCACTGGAAAAAATGTGGAGCAAAATGTATTGCAAGTACTGTGTTATATTACATTACATTCGTTATGACTATGTTTAGCAACAGTACCCTAATGGGTTAACTTGTAACAGAAGCTGATATTCACATAATAGTCTGAGTGTTTCAGAAACTTTTATGACAATATCTTATAGGTGGATAAATATAAATAAGATCCATCAGTATTAGTTCTCCAAGATTAATTACCAGGTCAATTAACATATTGTCATGCTCAATGGTTCCATTTACCAGCTACATTTTCTGAATCAATTTCTATGTATACTTCTTAAATGCATTCTTCAGTTATGCGAGAGAGCAACAAAGTCAGCAGAAATTCCCCTGATGGAAACAGCAGTCTCCTGCATCAAGCACTTGAAGGCTAAGACTGAAAATTCATAGCAGAGGAAAGAATGGACAGAAACAACCCATTGTAGAAGACACTGAGCTGACTCTAAGTGAGTGACTGCTTTAAGTGCCTTTGTTTTAGTGGTGTCAATGGCACAAAGTGCTCTGGCATTTGCCCCATAGAAATATTGGTGCCATCAGCACTTCTTCTCCTTCTTTCTCTCTTTCTGTTAGGTCGCAAGACTGATGTCTCAGATAGTTTTTAACTAAGCCAGTGGACCAAATTCTCTTAGCTATTCATGACTTTTATTGAAGTCATGACTGTTCAGACAGACCCCTCAAGCTTTGGTCTCAAGGCATGTCTAAGCATGGGTTGTAATGCCTGGTTTGTGTTACTTTATCATTCCTGAATCAACTGCAAATCTCTTGCAAGTGGGAAGTTTAGCAAACGAGGTGCATCAAAATATGACTTGAAGAAAACAAAAGAATGGGAAGATAAGGGTTCTTTTTGCCTTTAAATGAGAATTCAAATAATAAAGATGGGCTGGGAAACCGCAATGAAAACTTTGGAGACCAGTGGAAAATATAATGCAGAGCAGCTATGAAGAAATTAGGAAGCAGTATAGGCTGGTGGAAAAAAATTAGGGAATGTGACTCATTTTCTGGATCACTATGTAACCTAGAGTGTAGGTGGTATTTGTTTCACCTAGCTTCACGGGCTTGTATGAACTGCCCTAGCACAAGCCAGTAGTGCCCTTAGGAGGTATCCTGGAGTATCTGAGATGTTTATACGAGACTGGTAGATACAAAATAAGGACCAGGGTACAATCATATTTCTGAAGTGGCAGCTTGAGCATAGGTGGGATAGATTAGAGTATCTGAAATAGGAGTAGACACCCATGTGGGAACAACTGCATTGAACTCTGGATCTACACTGAGAGGCTGGTGGCTTGGTTCACTTGTTGTACATAAGTAATTTGAATTACCTTGGTATCTGAACTGTCTGCACGGTGCTGACAGAAAAGACTCAAAACTTGTAGGACATATGGTCAACTGGTGCTCAGGCAAGGTACTTTAAAATACCACAAATGGCACTGCATGTCTATAAACGGGCAAAGGAGTTGAATCCTAAATGATGCTCCATTATATACACCTGCTCTGCAGACAATTAAATGCACATGAGAACTAAATCAACCCCTTGAAATTATGCAAAATAAATTATATCAGAGATAGTTAGCTGAGACATGACAATTAATTTTTAGAGGATGATTGTTAATTTTTAGAGGGTACCAATTATGTCACATGTATCCTACACACTTTTCCCATCTGTTCTGAAGTCATCCTAACTTGGATTTTATTTTTAGCAATTTTCAAATTGCTAGCTCTTGAACTTGGGGATTGTATCCTAACAGTAGCTTTTGGATGGGACTCCTATTTCAGCCGATGCATTTAGAAATTGCTATAGTACATAATAACAGTAATAGAAACATCATAAAGTAACAGAAGGGTCAGGAAACAAAAATGTAACAACAAAAAAATCCTGACAGTTATTGCTGCTACCATAATAGTAAATAGCTGGTTCTTGGGTCAAGCTTGAAACATAAATGAGGAATACAGTACTCCAGAGCTGTAGTCATTATTGAAGTCATTAAGATGATCACAATGAGAGATAAATGCTAACAATGGATGAGAAAACACAGTGGAAAGTGTTTCAGAAAAAATCTGGTTTATGAAAAGAAAGTGTCAATCTGTAAGCGGTCTTTCACAGGACAATTGAAAAGGGAAAAATATAATTTAATTATGGACACACAGTAACAACCTATTCACATGAGATATCTTAAAGGAAAGACAGATGGTGGGAAAGATTTAAGTGCAGGATGTAGAATATGTAGCTAGGCCCCAGAGACTATTAGTCATATTGTAAGTGGATGTATCAAGTTGTCCAGAATAAATATGGCACAACAAAGTTGGCAGTATTGTGTACTGGGCACTCCGCGAACAGTACCAACTTTTAGAGAGAACGTCAGAATTTAGATTGGGTACAAATGGAGCGAATGAAAATAGTATAAGATTTTTTTTCACTGCTACAGTTTGGGAAGCAAACATTTCAAAATTGGCCAATGTGGTTATAAAAGCTATTTTATCAGGTGTCTTTGTTGTGGTATTTTCTCTATTTTATTTAACTTGGTAAAAAAATATTGATAGAGAGGATCTACTCAAAATGTAAGCATAGTACTAATTCTCTGTTATGTGGTAAGTTTGTAGTAGTTGAAAAATAACTGTGTGAATGAAAAGATGATCCTTTCCTGCTAGGTCGATGGATACCTCTAAGCTACTGAAATAGAAGCAAATTTATAAATATTTGAGTGCATTTTCAGTTTTGCAATAATCTTAGATCCCTATCAGAAATTGTGTTCTTCCCTATGACATTATGTGTGGCATAGAATAATAATGTTAATAGCAGTAAAAATAATTATAATACCTTTGATGTTTAAGGGTTTTCTATTTTCTTAATTCCTATAGTAAATTAAGATGCATATATCCTATAAGGACAAAACCACCCAAACATATTTTCTCCCTCTCTCTGGCTTTTTTTTTTTTTTTTAATTTTGACATTTTTTGTGCTTTAATTTAGATATACATACTTTTGTATGTAAGAACATGATGCAGAGACAAAATATTACCATTGTAAGAATGAACAAGAGGAATGCACTAAATACAGATGCTAGCCCCTGCAGATTTGCTGAAATCATTCAGCAAGAAGAACCGCAGGTCTGCATGGCAGAGTGAAAGATGTTCCTGGCATTGGTTAAAGGTGCCGTCGGGAACAGGAAGCACTCATGTTTTTGAAAGGTTTTTTTATGACTGTGCTGCTATTAATGAAAGGTGATCTTAACCAAGTAAAATTTTAGTATAAGACAACAGTCCTCTGAAACTAAATAAATAAGAAGGTATATTTAAGATAATGATTAGACTATTGATTTGGGCTTTATAATAAGGCAATATTGAAATTAAGCTGAGAAGGAAGTGGTTCTTACTACGGATTCATAAACTGCTCTCTGCCCAAACTTATTAGCTCAGTTGCAGACAAGTGTATTAAATCAGGCCCATTTGTGCTCTGAATAAATTCATAGTATTCATAAGTTCCAATCTGAATAATAAGCGTAAGGATTCTTAGCCTCATTCTGTATTGTACCTGAGCATGTCCATTATGTTATATGGCTGAAATTAGGAATGAAGTAAAAGTGAAGAACAAATTTTGCTAATAAGGTTTAAAAATAGGTTGCACATTTAAAGGATCAGTTCTGTCTACTGGTGTTACACCATTAACAGAGTACTGGTCCAACAGTGTTGCAATATGGTGCATTTACATGGATTTTATCAGTGCAATTGGTGACTTGAAAGCAATACATTTCCGATTATGAAGCAACAAGCTTATGATAAAGACATTTAGTACTAAATTTAAGATAATTGCTATGGAAGACTTGATAGTACTGGTATTAATGGAGCCTTAATCACATCTAGCGTGATACAGAAAGCAAATGGAAGTTCTCAACATATATGTTTCGTCAGAATATATATTTTCTTAGACTAAATCCCATCCACAGACAGGTTTCTGTAGTTTTCACTGAATTGACACTTTTTTCCAAATAATGGGGTTTACTGAATTCAAAAACAATTATTCCTGTAGAGAGAAGAAAGCCAGTTGCGAATCTGTGCTTTGTCTGGACTAACGATGAATCAGTCCCTCATACAGGACCAAACTGTCAAACAGTAGTGGAAGAAAGAGAAAATTTAGAAAACATAACTGTGTGACATAGATCTTTTGCATTGGACTGAGTGGCCCATACCTCTTCGGCTGGAATGGGATCCTCTATCCTGCTAAATTAACGAAAACAGAACCTGAGTGAACTCAAGCACTGGAGCTATAATCCATAATGGATAATCCATAATGGAGAAGCCCTACTGAATAACTGTTCTATCATAACCTAGCACTTTTTTGGAGTTCTCCACTAGCTTTGTTGAAGACAAAATTGCTACAGAGGGGACTAGCCCTTGGTAATGGGAACACAAGCCAATTTGTACTTGGGCTTTGAGCTTCGGATTTAATTCTAGTTCTTGCACAGTATATCTGCTGTGGGCTCAGCATTAGGCCCAGATATTCATTGCTGGGCATAATAGTTGTGATTTTTTGTTGCTGTGTTCTGCCCCTCACTGTCTTGTTTCGTGCTCACTTGGGCTTGCTTGTGCAATTCCTTCTCAGAAATCCTGTTGGATATCTGTAACCACCTCTGATGTCCTTGCCTTTGGCTTCGACAGACATTGCCTGACTGGACAAGCAGACAAGAATATGTCAATGAGAATTTTTGTTTACTTAAAACAATAAAACCCAGGAATTATTTTTGTCTGTCATGTGGGCTAATATTTATATTAGAACTACTAGAATGTGTTAGCATTTAGTTAATTTATTTTAGTTAATTTAAATTAATTTAAATTAGTTAATGTAAATTGCTGTAGTTATGACCAATGGCATTCAGCTATAATCCCATCCTCTTCGAACTCAACGTAGACATTTGGGACTGGATTTTAAAAGGAGTTTAAATATGATTTGAGTTGTGCATGCTTAGACAGTCTTTAAGGTGTCCTAGGGTACTGAGCTACCTGCACAGGTTTAACACATTTTGTTTTCTAGACTGGCAGCTGGAGTCCCGGCAAGATACTTTAGCATACCTTAAGTGTTATGGATGATTATGTTAAGGCATCTTAAGTGTTCCCTGGCTGAAATGTAACAGCTGTATTGTGAGAACATGAATTTAGACACCTCAGCCTGTAACTGAATTGCAGCTTCTAAGATTGGGTGAGCTAAATCACAGCTAAGCTATTTAACTTTTATGTTGCTAAAGTTAAGAGTGATGAATCTCACACTTATGAATAACATCCTCAGGATGGAACTTTTAATTAAAAAAAAGAATACACACACATAAGAAGGCAGCCAAAAAGTATTTAAATATTTTTTTCCTTGTCAAATCACAATTTATTAAAAGAAAAAACAATATTACAGGTTATACATACAAATTATTATTTTTGGTGATGTTCGTTGTAACATTAAGACACAAACAGATACATATTTGCTTCATAAAGTTTTTACAGTGTATTAATATTTCATGTTACATTACTTTATATTGGAAAGTAGGATAATATTCCAGTAAAGTAACAACAACAAAAATGAGGGGTTTTGTGATTATTTTTTTTTCTCTCCCCCTGCCCCCCAAGAGTGTCCCTTTGTTGGCTTCAGGAGGATATCCTCAATTTAGTACAATACAGATGGGATCAGAATAAAACAAAGAATATCAGCTAACTTACTTTCATCATATTATAGTATGCTTAATTATGAAATAAGTAAATAATAATTTATGTAATAATGCTCCCAATAAACAGGATAAAGTTTTGCTCAATTTACTAACAGTAGTCCAGTTAAAAAAAATCAGTAAATAAATCAGAAAGATGAAAATAACTAAGCCCAACTCATTCTTAGAAAAGTAGTTTTAATATTTAATTCAGTAGTGTTTGAAAGTTAGAAGCCATGGACTCTGATGTAGTATCTGAGTTTGTAGAATGAGTCTAATTCTAGGTAGAATCCATAAAACACACGGATCAGTATAACCACAATTGACACTAACTGACAAGCCAAATTGACAGTATTAGGGCAGAGGCCAAGAAACCAGATACTAAATGTTTTTGGGTTTTTTTTCCCCTTCTTTCTATATGATGCACAGATTCTGACAAAATATACAAAGTTATAAATTTCCTGAAAATATAGATTATAGATTATGTGCATCAGATAAATAGATATGGCTATTAAGATTTTTTTCATCATTAGGTTCTAAAGCTGAATTTCAGTATACTCGTTCTGCTGAATTCCTCACACCTGCAGTGCAGAGGCCTCCTGCTGAGCAAGTCAGCTTTGGCTTTCTGCACAGTCAGTGGGGAGAAATGGGAACTTTTTTGGGATGCGAAGAACAGTTCAGCTGTAGTCTAAGACACCAAATTTAGGTGACTAAATACCCTCATATGGGTGTGAACTGGGTGTATAAACTCTTATTACAGTCGTCAAAGGTCTAGTCAGTACAGTCAACAGAGAATAGAAAGTGTCTCAGCTCAGTTTAAACAGACGCTTAACTTGGAACTCAACTTTTAAATGTAGTATTATTTTGGTTTTTCTGGGGTATCCCACCTGGCCTCTGGCTGCCAGTCTAGAAGGCTGTAGTTCTTTCACAGATCCTGTGTCATACTTGTGAGTGTTCTGGATGTCTGACATATCCTACAGCATCTCAAATGTTACCAGTCATTTATGTCTTGGCCAAGACCAAGTTTTCATTGACTGTACGTGGAACTTAGATATTTAGTTCACATTTGGACACCTATGTTTGAAAGTCTTAATCTCTAAATAAGCCTTATCCATATTTAGAAAGAGATAAAGTATGTTTTAGAAGTTTTATTTCTTTCCACTGACTCTAGCAGGATTCTAGGACACCTGGTCTATGTATCTACATCCATAAACATCTTCATTTCCTCAAATTAATTCCACACTTTGAGTCTTTCACTTGGACCATATATTCCTTTGCTGTAAAATGGCATATTTCATTGATCTTACTGAATGAAAAGGTAAGGATTCAGGTGTCTGGCCTCTCCCCCTTCCCGCTTCCCCCTTGCCTCAGCAACCAGCGTATCTGGAAAACACCAGCCCCACAACACATCTGAGCTCTCAGACCCCAAAGGGACCCTCCTTCACTTTAAGGAGTCTGACTCCATGAGGAAAGGGCCCTACTGAGCACAGACATCTTTGCTCTGGATATCTTGGGGAGGGAGGCAAGGGAGAGGAACATAGGCTTTTTAACTCTGAATACTCCGGGGATGTTAAAAACAAAACTGAAAATACATGGAAGTAGTTTCCTGTCTCAGGAAGAGCCCATATATGCAGAAATGTCAATTCCAAAGAAATCAGGCTGATGGCTGATAATGAAAGCATTCTTTTCTTCCTTTCATGCACCCATGTGGCATTTATTGCACAAAATTGCATACTATTACACAAAAGTCCATAGTGAAGAAAAGTTTGAACATTTCTCCTGAAAATAATGTTGAAGATATGGGAAAGATTAACAGGGAACTTGGCAGACTTTAGCACAAATTGTTAAGAGGAGTCAAAACTAATAACAAAGTTCCCTTGCATGATTCAGAAACAAGTGGTAAAATCCATTTCTATGTTAAAGTCAGTAGAAATATCTTTGGATTTATAGTAATTAACTATATGGCCTGTTATCTTCAGTCAGATTTAAAAGATTACATGAAACAGAGTTATAAATGAAAATGAATTGGCCTAAGTTACTTAGCTTCAGAAACACCAGCGATGGTTTTAAAGTAAATGTTGTCATCTGCTTTCTGTCTCCCATGAACAAAGCTGTACAACATAACCACCGTACATAATTCATAGAAAATCATATGGGGGAAAAAAAAAATCAACTCCCCAAAAATCTGCATTGAAATAGAATTTTCATTTGAAGAGAAGTCTGAGGAGGGGGAAGCAGAATGAGGAATTTCATGCTGGATTTTTCAGTACATTAGGCAGACTGTGTGTGACAAACAAAACCAGCTCAAGTTTTCATTCCTAATTGACTCTGATTCCTTGCAAATTATGCATATGAACATAGTTCTGTAAGCAAGTTTTAATTATTTTTCATGTTAATGTAATACTTCAAACCAGATATTGTACATGACTATTATGTTCATCATCACACTATCTTGCTCATCAGGTTCAAGTGTTATTAAAGTTTTCATTGAATTACCCTACAGAATGGTAGAACAGTTTCAGTTCATTAACTTTTCTCTCATTTCTCCATCTATCAAAGTAAAGTTTCAAGCTTATATTCTATCATATAATTTGTGTAACAAGCTGTTTGTAAATGACTGGATAGATCCTGGTGCGGCTTTTTAAATGGACTATTATATTTTTAACAATTTCCCAATATTTTGAAATAGTCACATGGAAAATCAATTGCAACATGTAGATAAGTCTTCAAAAACACGAAGACAGACTTCGGCCTTGTCAGTTCAACAGGCATTATGACAATAATGCGTCAGTGTAAATCCTGAGAGTTGCTTTACAAAATGGGATTTTTTGTTTTGTATTCAAAGTTTGAGCTGTTTCTGAGCTTTCAGGCATATGGATATGCAAAGCTACTTCAAAAGCAGTCTCCCTTCTGCACATCTATATTTTGATATTGTATAATAGAAAATCAGCTCAAATAATCAGAGAATTTCAATTAAAAAGCTGTAATAATGTTAATAATAATAGAACAGAGGAAGGTAAATAAATGATACCGTATTTAATTAAAAAAAAAAAATCCAACTTTGTAAATCCCCAAACACATGGAACAGGATTTGACTTCTTCCATAACCATTTTCTTCCTACTGATCTTTACATAAGAAAGTTGTTAACATGCCTTTAGTATATCACACACCTGGCCACACATACAATATGATAATCTGATTTCATTTTGATGTATAGTTCTGTAAACTGGCATTCAAATCAACGAGTGTGAGACTCTAATAGTAGAATGTACTTATGCCCATTTATGGTATTTTACAATAATGGCATAATCCACATAAATGAGGCCTAATCAAAGTTAATACTCTGTTTGCCTGGCCATGTTAATACTATAGTCCTGTATTCACTGCACATTCAAAAATTCCATGTATTCAGTGCAAGTAATGCAGTAATGATTAGCAAATCTTTGACCAATAGATTTTGCTCTTTGTTAAGTCCCAGTGTTGAATTATATCAATATGATAACTAAAACATATGTTTTGAATCAGAGCTGATATAGTTGAGTGTTCTGGTTAGTGAAGTGGTGCGTTCACCAGAAACCCAGTTACTTCTGCCTATTTTGAGAACTGAATAACTATATACAGAGAAGAAATCTTGTCCATGTTGATGTCAGAAGCGTGAAATAAATAAGTAAATTAAGGCCCTAATGTATGTGCCTAGCACCATTTAAGATACTTTAGGGTAGCTAAGAAGTTTGTATAGTGATGGCAGATGGTGACACAGGACTTATGAGAACCTCATATCTTTCTGGACAAAAAGCTGGACACCAGATACCATGTTCTAGGACACCTAAAATGTCACCGACACCTACGTTAAAGCACTTGAATGAGAAGGACACACTGACACTAATATCAATTGGTTCAAGATTCCTGTCTCAAGTTCCTGAACTTCAAGGCAGGGACCAGGTAGAAAAAAGTACCTCCTATCATAGAAGGTCAGCTCAAGACCACTTGAGGAATATGAACATACACAAGTCCATGGGATACAATGAGATGCATCCCAAGGTCCTGAGGAAATTGGCTGATTTAGTTGCCAAGTCACTGTCCATCATATTCCAGAAGTCATGGCAGTCAGGCAAAGTCCGCAGTGACTGGAATAAGGGAAAAATTGCACCCATTTTTAAAAAGGGTGGGAAGGAGGACCCTGGGAAATACCAACCTGTCAGCCTCACCTCTTTCCTGGGAGGATCATTAAGCATTTATTTTGGAAGCTACGTTGAAACATATGGAAGACAGGGAGGTGATTAGAGACAGCCAACGCGACTTTATCAAGGGCAAATCATGCCTGACCAGCCTAATGGCCTTCTATGATGGAGTGACTGCCTTGGTGAACAAGGGAAGAGCTACTGTTGTCATCTGCCTGGACTTGTGTAAAGGCTTTGATCCAGTCCCTCATAGCATCCTTGCCACAAAATTGGAGAGGTGTGGGTTTGACAGATGGGCTGTTAGATGGATAAGGAACTGGCTGGACAGCCATGTCCTAAGAGTTACAGTCAGTGGCTCAATGTCCAAGTGGAAACCAGTAACAAGTTGTGTCCCTCAAGAGTCTGTACTGGGACCAATACTATTCACTATCTTCAGCAATGACATCGACAGTGGGATTAAATGCACCCTCAGCCAGTTTGCAGATGACATCAAGATTAGTGGTGCAGTTCATACTCTTGAAGGAAGGGATGCCATCCAGAGAGACCCTGAGGAATGGGCTGATGAAGCTTCCATGGAAAACATCCCTGACAATGTCAGGACAGTTGGAGTAATGACCTTTAAAGGTCCCTTCCAACCCAACCCACTCTATTCTATGACTCTATGATTTTAAGATTCCTAGCAAGGACTTTTCTTAATCTTTTCAGAAGTTACTGGCTTCTTATGGCTTCTTATTTGCCTTTTCTTTCTCATAAATTAAGCTTTTATTTGCAGGTAAACCGCACATAGGAATTTTTACCCCTTGTAATGTAAATTATATATGAATTTCAAGTACCTTCTTTAGTGTCTTATGGCTGGTTATAGAACAGGAACTTGACTTTGAAAGCCTTGAAACAGGTAACAGTATCAGTCTCTCTATTAACCTTTTGAGGTACATCTTTTTACAAAAATGTAAAACCAAATAGCATTAAGTAAAGCAACATGCTTATGGTTCAACAACCAAAATAAAGGAGTGAGATCTAAAAACTATTGAGTTTCTTCCTTTATGAAACATACAGGCTAGCTAGAGAAAATATCTGTGTTAGAAATGTATGCAGTTTTAAAATTCATGGTGGAGGGTTAGTGTAAGTGAAACAGTTTAGCTAATCTTTTTAAACCCTTGTGCAGGGTTCATATCAGATAAATTATGGCACCTATCAAAGGTACCTAAACAAAGAATCAAACCATTTATAGCTATTTCTGGTCAACAGAGAGCAAGAGAGGTATTGCCAAAGGCTGATTTTATTAAAGGTGAAATCCTAAGTAATCAGAAGTGCCTAAAATTAGCCTGGATGAATCTATAATTTGCTATTTAAAAGCTTAGAATTTTCTGTTTGATTATGTAATTATAAATAATTTTTTTTTCTTTTTCTTTTGGAAATCCTGTCTCTTTTTACCTTCACTGAAACATATATGTGTAGGGATTCAATTTTTTTGAATATCAAGGTCCACTCACAAATATACATTTGAAAGTGAAACATTAAGTGCTCAGGTTTGCAAGAGTTACCTGTATAACATTTGTAATGTATTGTATTTTTCTTTGACTGCAGGAACCATTTTGCCTTTTATTAAAATCTTACCGAATAGTGTTAGTGAATTATTGGTTACACTACATAATTTTTCAAGCTGATATATTTTCTGTATTCAATTGCAGTACTTCTACGCTTTTATTTCCAGACCCCTTTTATTCATTAACTGGATTTGGCATATTTCAGTGCAATACGGCTTATGTCTTACATATTTTCCTGTGTGTTTGTAATGTACATAACGGTACTTTTATAATCTGGTTTATCTTTTTTGGGATGGATTTAAAGGTATGTATAAGACAGGCAGAGATATAAAATCTCATAATATTTCTTTTCAACATGTTCAGAAACTATCGCAGACAGAAAAAAAAAAAAATCTGTCTAAATTCCAGGGAAGTTCTTAACACAGTTTATGCCCAAATCTTGAAAGCCAGATTCTGTGTTTATTCTGAATCCTTTCACAGGCAATTTAGTTGTACACCGTGAGGCATTTCAGACTGTACAGTGTAGACTTTTCCTAAAGAGGTGAATGAAAATTCTCCTTTCAAGAAACTATTGAGCTATGAGCTGGCATAAATCTCTCTCATTCATTCATTCCTTCCTGATCATCATGAAATATGACAGATCCACCAGTGTGAAGGGGAATATGGGTAAAATATAGCATACACTGCTGTGTGGGGGCTTATGAAACAATCCCAAAAAAGTTACCTTTTCCGTGTAAGAGTTCAGGAAGAAGAGGGAAAAGACAGGCCTAACTACCTAAACATTCTGCTTCCTAGGTGTTTGAACAAACTAAACTCACCTGTGAGTGTTGCTCCTGAAGCTTAAACACCTACTTCTCTTTCTACTTTTGAAAGTAGGGGAAAAAAAATTGTTCATGTGCTTAAGCTCAGTTCCTAAATTTCGTCAGATATAGAAATTACTATCTTGCATGATGGGAAAGAGAGATCATAACAATATTTTTGTTGTATCATGAATATTCCAATTAGAAAAACTAGAAATAATTATTATCAAATAATTTAATACTAATTAGTATATTAATTAACCATCAATTATTAATGAGAGATTATTATAAAACACTAAAAATAAAAATGTTGAAAAGTAGAAATATTATGTATGCATCCTGTCTCTAACGTGCTTTATTAAATCACGAAAACCAGAGACCAGAAGACAGGCAGCTACAGATTCCCGTACAGATAATCAGTATATTTTTACAGACTAAAAAAAATTAATAATAATTAAAAAAAAAAAACCAAAACACCATTACAAAGGAATGTTTAGCTTTCACAAAGAAAAGTTACATTTCATCTAGTGAATTCTTGCTTGATACATGTTTGGCTCTGAGAATGTAAGCAAGGTAACAGATTTTTGGAAGAGCTTTTACAAAAGAAGTAAGATTTGTAGCCCAAGAAACCAGGGGTTATTTGTACAGAAAGAAGAGAATGGTTCTCATTAATTCACCAGGGATATATGTGGAATAAAGTTTCTACAAGAACTGAGAGTTTACAGAAACAGTGTCTGTCTGGCTGTCTGTCTACCTTTATCCACTGGACATTAGTAGGTGCAGCGGGCTAGTCTACTCCCTTAGTGCTGTTCACTAGACGTTACTCAATGCAATGGGCTGGTATATTCTAATATGCCATGTCAGCTCTTCAAAGTGATGTTACCACTTCCTTATGGACACAGAAAGGGTGGAATGGTGGTATATCAGGAAATGATGATACTTGCAAATATTTAAACCAGTATGCTCAAGGTACCAGTCTAGTGATGAATAAATGAAAGAAGGAAGTTAGAGCAGATGCAGGTTTTCAGGATTTCACTTTTATTGCACACATTTATTTCATAGTTTGCGTATCTGAAACAGTGAGATACTTTTAAAAAGGGTGATAATGTTAGAGTTTGGATAAGTTCATCCATATAGATATTTAACATCTAACATTCTTTTCAAAATTTCCACAAAATATTGATAGGTTTTTTGTCTCAAGTAAACAACCAGATTTTTCATTCTAATTTAAAAAGTTTGTTCCAGAAATCTTTTCTCCAGGCTGAAGCATGGCATATGTCTCACCACTAAGTAAAATTTTTAACACAGAAGAGCATTAAATTTTATTTTACAGACCTGCAAACATAAGGGACGATTACATTTTCAGATGGATTTCTGAATTCAGCTAACCGAAGAGCTTCATTTTATAATACGGATTATAAATTGTGCTGGCAATTAATCTGTAATGTGACTAATCCTTTTTATTATCTTAATAAAAAATAAAATATGTTTCACATTCTCAGTGAAAAAGCATTTCAGGAGTTTTTAGCACAGGGACTCAGCACGCTCATGTGCATTCTCCTACACTTATCTACAAGTTAATACCTTGATCTTGCAGTAAATGTCAGGCAGGCGGAACATGGCTTCTAATCCCTCAGTACAACGGAAAACTTGTATCTATGAGGGCTTATTTTAAAGGCAAGTGCTTTATTTCACTGCCTTTACCATTGGTTAAACGAGAAAAAAAAAACAACCCTAAAACCCACAGCCATGAAATCTTGACTGATATAGGCAATCATAATTTTTCATTAGGCAGAAAAACCTGTCAAGAAACAGAAGTGAGTTTTCTGAGTATTTTAGCAAGGAGTTCTGTTATAAAAGTAGGCAAAAAGTAGTCCTGTCCTTCTGGCACTTTCTTCATGGCCCTGGTAACTGCACAACTGAAAACAGCAAAATGAACGAATGCAAATGTTGGGCTAATATTTATTATCGAGTTGGCTTATAATTATTTTTTGTAAGTCACCTGTGTTCACCTGTGTTGGTACACTACATGTTTTCACAGTTAGCTAGCTGAATTGAAGTTCACCAAATAATAATATAAACCAAAATGTTGATATAATTATTGCTTTAAAAAAATAAATAGGTATGTAGGGTTGTGATTGTGAGTGGAAGTGAGAAGGCGCTGGCTTTGCTAGCTACTAGATGTACCTCTTTGAAAAGCTCTATGATAAAGCTGTGGAAACCTTATACTTGCGTATGGATGGTATTTCTATAAACATGTTAATTTCCAGGAAAAGCCATGCAGAGCTTTTCTCAGTGTAATCAAACCTCTTTCTATCTGAAAACTGCAACACATTAAAATAATTTTTAATATTTTGGTTTATAGCTATATTTGAATTGCTTGATAAGTAACTGAACATCTTTGTTTCTTTGCTTAAAAACTGTCTCTGCTGGGAGGATGCAATAATGCTTTACATACTATTTTTCTACCACATGAGAAGAATACCGTACAAGTAATTATTTTCTAAGGACTGAAATATTTTTTTCTGGATCAAAATTAAAGGTGGGGTTGGATGTTTTTTTTTCTTCATTTATTTAGTAAGGAGAAAATTTAGATGCACATACTTCAACAAGCAGGTCTATTTTGAGATTATTTGATGAACCAAGTGTTGTGGAAAATTGTGGGGTTCTTTTTTCACTCCATACGTGTTTTTGCTGCTTTGTCGGTATGTAGCAAATAGTTAATATGTTGTGCTCTCATTATTTGGCCATAAAGCTTCAAATCATCAAAACAATGGTGTGAGGAAGTGTACAGGTGTATTTTCTGTTGTCATGATGTTGTGCTGTTAGGTTTAAGTACTGCCATACTAACTGTTTCTTAGTAGGTAAATCAACACGTCTATTTGTAGTTTAATTCCATTTTGTATTCAAGATATTACTCAAGAACACTTACCTCAGAACATTGGCCCTACCATTGTTGTTGCCTGGACACTTACACCATGAAAAACTGGTATGAGTTATTAATTTATCAGATGACTTACAGCTAATTTTTATGCATTTGTCTAAGCTGAAACTTTTTTTAATACTCTGCCACTACTATCTGCAAATACTTCAGCGTGAATAGGTTTAATTTGACACAATTAACTTGCATAGTTTATACGCTTGCAGTAAATGTGCCATCTGAAGCTTAAAATCTTTTCAGATACCATCATTTTTTCTTCTGCTGCCCATAGTATTTGTAAATGTAATTAACTTTGTTCATAGAAGAAAGTTTAAATGTTTTGAATAAATATTGGTAGCTGCTGATAACACAATGTTTCTCCAGCTAGCTGAAGCTTGTACATTTTTTCCATTCAACATTATGCAAAGTTCCAGAAATAGAAATGGATTGACTGAGGACTTTTTTTTTTCCTATTAAAAATATATTTTTCCCTCTATTGGAAAACATGACTTTCCCTGTTTACCTATATTGTATTCACTTTCAGAGTAATTTTATAATTTGATGAATCCTTGCTATGCTTAGCTGATTTTTTCTAGGGCTTGGTTTCATGTTCTACCATGATTTTTTTAATCCATATTTTGGATATACCATCAAAATGAAAATTCTAGCTTTTAGCAGCTGATGCATCTTCCTGGACAGTGATGATACTCTATTTCCAACTTTTAATGTATTTACAACACTTATCCATAAGCCTAATTTCTAACACAGAAAAGTAGATAAACTTCAATTCAGTGTGAGAGATGGTCAGACACGACTGTTAGTAGGAAAGGGCTGTGAAATTTCATGGGGATTTTTTCTGCAAACCTTGGATATTCTATTCACTCGGAGAAATAAATATGCAGTAAAAGGCAATATAGGTTCAGTGAGGAGTGAAACCACCCTTTTTCTAATAAAATAGCTATAATTTGTATAGTACTTAAGTTTTTTATAACTTCTCTGCTTCTTCTCAGTCTCTAACCTTGTATGGGTTTCCATTGAGTCTTAGTGTATTGATTTTTACTAATACAATGGAGCTGATACATAAACACAATTTAAATTTGGTGAGCGGGCACATGTAGAACTGGGAAGGTATGACAAAATAGAAGAAATAGGCTGAAACAGTGCCCTCAAGGCAATCACTTCAGTGTTCCTCAGAAAAGTCAAATTTTGAGAAAAACACTGATAAAATTAACTATTATAAAGGGTTCAGAAATGAAGGGACTTACTTCCCATTTTTAAAAATCTTGAAAATTCAAGTATGTTGATAAGTAACAAGCGATTGATTCTCCTTGCCTGGAGACCTATGCAAAATTAATTCTCTTCAGTGAAAGTCTTGGCCAATTAATTTTAAATATTTATGCAAGTTTCATTTAAGGTTGTACTTCCTTTCTTATTCCATCTTTAAGATCTTCTGTCCCTTGTATTCTCTTAGGTTTTTCCTTTTTATTTTTTCCTTTAGTTCCTACTAGTTTATTTTAGTTTCAAACCCTAATCAGCTTAGCAATATTAAGATTGACATGCTTTGTTCTGTATTGTGTAACATGTTGGGCCAGGAGAAGGAAAAAACATATTTCAGTCAAAGCATGACTACCTTCATGATATGGAAAAGAACTGCCTCTCTTTTTTGATGAAGAAGCAGAAGCATTCAGCTGTCTGCAGCTAAGTAGGTCTAAAATGCCCTATGTTGGTCTACTGGGTCCCAGCAGGTCCTGCAACCTGTCTGTCAGCTCTGCAGGTGCCCCCAGTTTGCTGGAGCACTTCCAGTGGTGTGGCATGCCAGCTGGTGGGTAGCTGAAGTATATCTAGATATATGTTGGCTGGTGGATATTAGGCACCTATTTCATCTGTAGCCATCTACAAGGCAACACGTAAATTTGCGTAATCTGAGAGCTGAATCCCAGCCTGAAAGACCTAACTCAACAGATAGAAGGCAAAAGCTGTTTTATTTGCTTTTTAACCTGCATTCTTAACATGAGGATACATCCACGGGTTTTTCAGCTGCTTGCAGAAAGATGAGGGGTCCCCCAGCACATATCCTTCTCTAGAATCTCTTCTTTCCAAGAAAATAAGTGTACTTATATTACAAAAGTATCAGAGTTTGGATCATGATTAAAGAAAACAAATTGTGCACGTCTTGGTTAGCATCAGGGATAGGGAGTTACCTAGCAAAAATAACATCTTAAAGAGTCTATTCATACATACACAGGTGTTGTTTGATGATAAAAACAAAAGTTAATATATATGAACAATGTTGTACCTTATGAAAGCTTCCTAAATACTTGATTTTGGGTGACTTTATTATTCATAGGAAGCAAATATTGTCCCTAATGAAACCCAGTCACACAGAACATTTTAGGACTATGTGATGAAATTTCACAGCTGGGGAAAAAAAGAGGGAAAAGTAGGAGTTATCTAAAAATACAAAAATGCATTTGTAAAAAAAGTATTTTTCATGTGTTCAGCATAAATGGATTAGCAGCAGTGTTAGTAAGTGTCATAAGTACCTCATAAACTCGGTGAGACATATTTATGTACGTGTACATGCATGTTCTTATTTTTGTATTTAAAATGAGAAAAGAGAGCAGAGAAAAGCCATAAAGTGTCTGAGGCCCTCATGATGAATTTGAGGAGTAGAACAAAGTGGTCTGCTGAGGACACTTGTCTTTCTGTTTCTGTGCAGAACCATAACTCTTAAACATGGAAGAGAGAGTAGATCTTAACAAATCTCAAAAGAATTTGGCTCAATAGTATGTAGGAGAAAAGAAGCACATGTCCAAGCCATCTCATTGCAATTTACCACTGCAGAAATCATTTTGCTCTTAATTGGCTTTCACAGCAAGTAGCTTTACTTGCTACATTGGTCAACCTACTGCAGAGCCACAACCAAGGAACATCTTTGCCAGCTTCAAATGACTGCAGACAAAATATAGTGATAGGGGGTTATCTGATGTCCTGTCTCAACAACAGGAATACCATATGTTTAAATAATGTTTTCTTCCTAATTTCTCAGGGAAAAAGGCTCTATAATGATGACAAAGTTTTTGTTCGTGGTTTTTTTTTTGACTTTTTCTTTTCCAAAACTCCAACACAATACCAAATAAATTTCATTAAAATCAGAAAGGATGTTTCATTAAGCAACACCCTCAGTGTTGACACGATGAACATGTTGATTTTTCAAAGACATTTGTGAAGGCTTTGCTAAAACATTTTCTTTAATGTCAGGAAACAAAAGGATTTGTGCACCATTTCGAAATGTAAGGGTTAAAAGTTCCACCTGGCACTTCTGAGAATAAAGAGAGGGCTAATAGATAAACTCAAACTGTGTTTCTTCATCTAGTTTTGTATAATTTCTTCTCTTCGATATATTAGATAGGTGACACTATATAAGTAGGAGAAAGTACATTTTTGTGACTTCAGGTACAAATGTCTTCTGATATTTAGTGACAAGTTACATCATTTACCCTGTGTAGACAGATGTGCTAGATGTGTTAGTGGGCTTTTGCGGTCGACGATGAGGAGTATACCTCTCTGTTGTCAAATAACAAATGCTGTTTCACTGTCAATCAGACCATGCCTAATATTTATTGCATGCATATAACAGGCAAAAGTGTAATATGAGCCTGTTTCACGGCACAGTACACGGGGGTATATGCAAAGAAGTTTTCAGGTATGAGAAATACCAGAACTGGGAAGATCTGAATTTAGTATGTTTTCTGATACCTGATGTACTTAAAATGCTAGATCAAAAGCCATTGAAGTTAATAGCAGTCTTTCCAATGTTTACAGTAGGTATATTATCAGGTCTACTATACGTATGTACAGATTTTATGTATATTATGTACAGAACTTAACTGATACCCAAACCAAACATGTATTTATATTCATTGAACTATTACAGAATACATTGCACTCAGTCTGAAGACTCCCATCACTTCAATGGAAAATGAATGAGATCCTTAAATGGTTAGATAGAGTGTTATAACATCAGAGACAAAAATAGTGACTAGCAAGATTGTAAATGTATTTTGTGTGTGCAAAGTATAATACATACTACAGAAGTAGATGCTCAGACTAATAATATTGTTGGCCAATAAATTAACTTTTGAATCACTTGGGCAGTATGAAGAGTATGCTTTTTGTCTGTTTTCCATGTATTTTATCTACAATTTATACCAGTCGCATCAAAGTGGTGTTAAATGCATGCATACTTTCTGTCACATAACTGTGAATTTTAAAGATGTTTGTTATTTACACCTAAGTAATAATATTACATACTTTAAATTTTATAGTGCTTACTAATGACTAAATTATTCTGTTGACAAGATTTTATTTTTTTATTTATATTGTGATAACTGTCCTAGGCAAGTACTCTTTTTATTCATTTGAATTTCATTAACATATGCATTCTAAAATGATTGTCATATACAACTATGCACTTTTCTTCTAAAACCCTAGCCTATGGATAAACATAGATAAATCAATGTACAAATAAACATTTTTTGGGGTGATTCCAGGAAAAACCAAACCAAACCAAACCAAAAACCACCACTCCCATAGAAGTTATTAGATACTTAGAGAAATTTTGAGGATATTTTTGAGATTTTCAAAGGATAAATAAACTAGAATTTACAGTACCTATATTCTATTAGTTTTGTACTATAACATTCACTTCCTTACTGTAAGCATCTATATTATATGTTACAATAAACTTCTGGGTAAGATGACGTGTCACATGTGAGTTGCCACTAAATGAGAATTGCAGATCACTCTTAAAGGAAAGAAAAAATAAATATAAAAGCATTGTCATTTCTGAAATTTAGAAGGACAGAGAAATTAATTTTTAAATGTAGAATAACCATGAGGATAAATAAGAATATGGACCACTACTTAGAATGTGATTATACTTCACCATTAACCAGGACTTTGCTAAAATTCGGGA
>JAVJGI010000014.1:48972150-49021970 GCA_035590275.1 Ibycter americanus | reverse complement strand
GCAACAACTAAAACCATCAGTGTGCTATCAACATTGTTCTCATACTAAATCCAAAACACAGCACTGCACCAGCTACTAAGAAAATTAACTCTATCCCAGCTGAAACCAGGACAGTATATGCATTGTTCCCTGCTTGCATACTGTGGATACTGTGGATGACAATTACTGCAAATGTGTGAGGAGTTTCAGAGAAGTTTCAGGAGTGATTTTCTCTTTCCAGCATTTTCTTTTTGGATGCTGACTGAGTTGACTGGTTGTGGAGGGAATTAATACATTCTGGTAAGGGACAACATGTGATTGACTTAATCGGTTGTAATTTAACATCTGAAAGTTAGACATCTAAAATCTGAGCCAGGCATTTTAGGATCCCTTTATAGTTAATGGAGAAAAATAGGCTCCTCCAGGGATATTCATCTGTTCTATCTTATGATGAGATTAATGACTCTCTAGAGGTGCCTGTTCCTTTCCATTAGCTATAAAGAGAACAACCACAGTGACAGTACTCCCTAGGATATGGTGGGGATATTTTACGTTAACCAGGCACTCTCCTTGGAGAGCAAAACTTGCTGTCATTTTTTCTCAAGGCTCAGTATGCTCAAGCTCATTTTCCAATTTGTTGAGACAACATCCACTAAATCAGTTTGTGTGAGTGAAACCGAGATCAAAGTTTCATTGTTTGAAAGTGTCTCTGCAGTGTAAGGACAACAGTTGTATTTCTAGCACTGGTCATAACTAGAACATACAAAAAAAATAGTTTTGTTTTGAATTAAAGTTCAACCTCTAGAAATATAAATGAGGGAAGTTCAAGAGATGGAATTTAGGACCCCATGTCTGCTTAAGGCATGATGGTCTGACTGCTTCTTGCACTCTGAGACTTCACACAGTTGCCCGGTTATTCCCAGTAATGGAGCATGAATATATTTACATGATTTGGCATTAGCAAATGTAAACATATCCTGCCCATACTTTTAATTACGCTGTACTTTAGGTTTGTTTCAGAAGCTGTGTGTCTGTGCTATCATGACACTGTGTGCCAGCACACCTAACGTGCCTTTCTTTTCAGGGGGCTCCTGCAGAACTGTGCAATAGCTCAGGCAGGGTGATGCACTGATGAACCCACCTGGCTTCAGGGTACCTCACGCCAATGCACAGGCCAGGCAAACCTGTAGCTGCCTGTAGCCAGTCATAGCTACACCCCTCAGCTACTGCTGCTGAATTAAAGTCAGCTACTGGTCCTAAACATGAAATTGAATTCCTTAATTTGTCTCACTGTGGCCTGAGAATGGAGTACGTAGCCATTCTTTAGACCTTATAGTTTAGTTTCAAATTTTCCCCACAGCTTCACTTTGTGCCTTGATAACACTGCAGAAGGTGTTCCTTCTTGGCAGGATTGAGCAACTCAAACCTGTCCAAAAGCACTCAGCATCTGGTGTGGCCTCCACCATCTTCTGAAATAGAGACAATCTCTCCTCTTAATACAGTAAGTAGCCTGATGCTTAGAATTAAGAATTTAGGAAGACAAAACCCCAAACCCCAAACCCCAAACCCAAATATTTCATTCACTAGTTTGAGGGATTCGAACTCTTACAGCTCACCTGCAGGGAGAGTTTTCTGGACACAGCTCTACTAGTTTGTGAGTCTGAAGGGTAAAGGGGCTGTGAGGCACACACCAGGAACCAGAAATGGCTTATAATGCAGTACGCACCCTGCTTCTTGATGCCTTTCTTTCTGAGGACACCCAAATCTCATTAAGGACTGGACTGTGCTGGTTGAATTGTTGTGGCAGCTCACAGCCAGCTCCCTGGGGCTCTTTATGCCCAGGGCTCCCTCCTTCTCACACAGTAGGAGAAGTCCAGGGTTAATGTGACATTTTGTCAACTCGACTAGCAACTTCCAGCTTTGTGAGGGGAATGAGTGTGGCTCCCTAGGCCCCAAAGGCTTTTCTAGCTGAAATACTAGGAATATCTAGGAAATATCTAGGGTACTCGATGTCAAGTTCTCCTCACACATTGAACAAAGAAATGCTCAAACACTTAATGCAAGATATGGGTACAACTGCAGAGTGTAGCATCAAAATACAGATGTTTCTGCAGGTACCTTGTAGCTGCCTTATTTTTTAACAGTTTTCAGGTAGATGAACTTTTATAGCTTTCTGTTGTGGTTTAACCCCAGCTGGCAACTAAGTACCATGCAGCTGCTTGCTCATATGTCCCACCCCAGTGGGATGGGGAGGAGAATCAGAGAAAAGAAAAGGTAAAACCCGTGAGTTGAGAAAAGACCAGATTAATAACTGAAATATAATAATAATAATGATGATTGTGATGATGATGATGATAATAATGAAGAAAATGGAGACAAGAAGAAAGAAAGAAAATCCAAAAAGCGATGCACAATACAATTGCTCACTACCCACTGACTGATGCCCAGCCAGTCTCAGAGAAGCAGTTGGCCCTTCCTGGCCAACTCCCCCCAGTTTATATACTGAGCATGACTTTCTATGGTATGGAATATCCCTTTGGCTAGTTCAGGTCAGCTCTCTTGCCTATGCTCCCTCTCAGCTTCTTGTGTACCTCCTTACTGGCAGAACATGGGAACCTGAAAAGTCCTTGATTTAGAGTAAGCACAACTTAGCAACAACTAAAACATTGGTGTGTTATTGACATTATTCTCATACTAAATCCAAAAGCACAGCACTGCACCAGCTACTAAGAGGAAAATTATATCATCTGACACCAGGACACTTTCACATAAATGTTCCTCCCATTAAAACATGAAATGTATACACCTTTGTAAAGGTGTATTGCAAAAGAATATGAGTATCTCACAATTTTAAATCTGTCCCTCCAAGAGAGGATAATAATTAATATATATTCCAAAATTCTGATGAATAGTGCATGTTTCTTAAACATAGTGGTGTAATTAGGGTAGCTCCTTTGCCTAAAAAAATATCTTGAGTGTGTGCTTTGATTGTGGATCACTGTGTATTAAGTTTTATTAAAGTGTAGGTCATTGAGGTCCTGCTAATCTATGTCTAGAGGAAGGATGATTAAACAAGATCCATTAAGGTGAAATAAAATATGCATTCTAATCTAATATACAGCATAGAAATGATTAAACATGCTCTGCAAGATCAATGGTAAAACTAACTAAATTAAGAATTTCTTATTGCAATTTTGTTTGCAAAAGCATACTGCTGGATGTGCTTGAACGATAAACTGGGGCCTTATTATCTGGAGTTAACAATGCTGGAAAATCCTTTAAAATATTTTGTTTTACCAAGGTTATGAAATACAATTTCAATGGAATCAATTGTCTTTGTATTACAGAAAGACAAAATTTTACTGATGAAAGGGCCAAAAATGACCTTCAGTGAAGAGATACACTGATCCAGTCAATCCTTTTATCGTGCTGCCACTATTGGCAGCAGCATGTTGAGAGTGTGCTTTTATTCTGAATGTATTTGAATTAGTGAGGATCTGGATTGCTCCAATTCATTTAGAAGAAGCTTAGTTCCATTCTTCTGGTTTATCACTCATGCAGCAGGGTCTGTAGATGTCTAATCTAGTGATTATCACACTATCTTCCTTGGCCTGTATTAAGAAAACCAGATCTGGTTTTCAAAAGGGGATGAAGCAAGAAACATTCTTTTTAATCTGCCCAGTCTGAATTTTCCATTCTGTAGGGCAAAGGGGAGGGGTGGGAAGGGGGATGGGAGAGAGAGAAGGAAAGGCAGGAAAAGAAAAAAAAAAGGAAAAAAAAACCCCGTTTAATTTCTTCATGGAGTGATTGCTCGAGAGTTTTTGAACTTACTTCACACTATTAAACAGTTTATTTTATAGCATATAATAGCTTTTTAAGAGTAATTCAGTATTTCTACTATTGTGGCAGTGAATAGTCACAAAACATTTTGCAGCTTTCTGGCACCTGCGTGAAGCTGTGACTTATGAATATGCTAATGAGACTGCAACCAGAACTGGCTTGGGTTCAACACTTGCACACAATTAGCGCTCAGGCTACCAGCGCTGCTGGGAGGCTGACTACGGAAAGTAATATTTAGATTGATCAGTTCAACATAATGCACTTTCTTTACAACAAAGACTTTAAAAATAACAGCTTCAAGTTATCCTGTGAGAACATAGGGAAACTTTTAATTTTAAGTCCTTTTTGCTAAAATCCTGGAGGATAGTTGTTCAGTCTAAATACTTGGCATTGCAAAAGTTGATCCTTGTAGCATGTTACATATTTAAATGGCAGAAAAAAGAAACATGTACTAATAATGACTGCTCCGCTTATTAATGTCTAGACTGCATCTCCTCCATAATATCCATGTGCCTTTTAGCCTTGAATGCTAAAAAGCAGCTCCTTGAAGTGCATACAGAAATGTCTTCTACATAACATCTGGAATTTATGCCTTTAATATTAGAAGAAGCAGTACCTGTCTGCAAGCCAGATATATGAACTAGGCATCAAGATTATGAGCAACTATTCCCACTTACTGCACACTTCTAGAGTTAAAATATTAAAAACCTGGCCTTAGAATTATGAATGTCAATTTCAAAAGTCTAAGATGCAATGATTTATTGTTCCAATATATATTTAGACAATAAACCCAAAAATTTTCAGAGATGAACACCACTAGATTCTATTATATTATTAAATGAGAAGTGAAAATATTCTGTACCTGCTATTTTTAGCAACTGACTGATATTAGATACAGACATTTGAAATTAGCTCAGTTTACACAGCTGGACAGACCCTAAAACTCAAGATATTCAGAAACTAATTAATACATATTTTTAAACTTTTGGAATAGCTTCAGATGAAAGGCCATAACTATTAAGTGTATCACAAATAATTATTTGTTTTATTTGATTTCGATAATACTACTATAGGTTAAAAATGAAAGTGGCTTTACCTAGATAATGAGAACAGATATCAAAATAGCCTCTAGGTGCCATTCACTTCTAGCAGGCAACTCGTAAATAGAAAATAGAGTCACAAAGAATTTCTAACAGTTCTTATAGTTTTGAGTTCTGCATATCTCTTGCTCCCAAGCAAGCATTTTATCAGAACTGTATGATTTGCCACACAGAGGGCACACATATGAGCTTTTTTTTTCACTGATAATGTAGGAGAAAGCAGAACTGCTGGACAGAACAGTGTATTACTCGACATGGTGAAAAGCCATGTTAGTGCTTTCACTTTGGCGTTTTTCTTCAAATTACAGACAACGGCAATTTTCAGGCTTACATTTCTTAGGCTCAAATCCCTTATGATACATGTTCTTTCTAAAATCTGATTTGTTCTCTTCAGTTCTACTTATCATATTCCATGGCAGATGGTTTATTTCACTGTGTACCAACAGAAAGAAAAAAAAAGTAACTTCTAACAAATCCTTTGAGACAGACATTAACTATGTGGATTTGCACAAGGTTATTATAAATAACTAAAATATTCATACTAGAGAAACACAGTTTTGCACCTTTCCCATAACAATTATTTATTCACCAGTCTGGCCTCCCCAGTTTTAAATCTGAAAATAGGTAGTATGCCTAGAAGGGCAGCACATTTGGTTTATTTCTTTCAGAAGCTGCAAGTCAATGAGCCCTACCAGAAAACACCCTCCAAAACCCCTTTTCAAGTTGCTGGGTTCCCAGCTCAAATGGATCTGCACAACATAGCAGTTACTTTATGACAATGGAAATAAATCTTAGTACACTGGAATAGGAAAAGCATTGTCATTCCTGATCAGTCCACCCTAAGGATGTGTTGTTTCAGTAGTCATTATCCTACGATGAAGTGTATGTACAACTCTGATATTTGCAGGTATTCAAATTGTAAGGATCTGATATGCTGTGCCCTTGCTAATTGCTTTTTAAGCATGACGTGTAGCTTTTATAGCTTCCACTAATACATAATAACATGTGAAACATGAATTTTGGATTGTATTGGGAAAAATGAGTAGTCACAAGGAAAAATATCCTACTCTTTTCCAGAACTTTAATTAACTGTTTTTCCCAAAGGGAAAAAAAACCCCAAACCAACCAAAAATCCAGCACAAAACTTCCCCATGGTTTCCATCAGTGTGATGACTGGTAATCTCAAGAATATTCCCTCTTCTTTATCTCTCCATATGCAGGAGCAGAAGTACTTTCTTTAGGAACTATCTTTAGGAGGAGAACTGTTGTGCGTTTTTTTGCTTGAACTGAGAAGTCTGGTAATTTGTTTTGGCAGATTGGTGTGCTTTTTCTCAGATCTCTGATGTCACCAAAAGAATAAGGTTGAAAAGGGTTTAACACTTCATTTATAGCTAACAGTAGTAGTATACAATCCACTATAACTTAACCCCATGAGCAAGTAGTTAATGCAAATATCCTCGTACAAAGAGATGGATATGATAGCTATGCCATAAAAATTGCTCTTTCAGGACTGACACCTGTACAGAAGGAGAAAGATGCCTTTCATGGTAGTTTCATGGACTTCTACCTTTATGATTTTTTCCCCGTGCTTTAGTATTCATTATTGCATTGATGTGGAGAGCTCTAAGATAACTTACACAACCACAAATGTAAGAATAAAGGATATGAATCAAAGACAGCAGCAAGATGCCTTTCAGCTTCAAATACATTCTTTACAAGAAGTATAACCTTGAGCTCAGCTAAAGATCTAAGTATTCATCCAGTTTAGCACTCTCAGATGTATTTCTTTTAGCTGTTGTTGGCTTTTGCTTTTTTTAACTCATAAACCCGAGATTTTTTTCTCCCTCGTATTATACCACTGATGAACAGATGGAAATAAATGCCATTAAATAGGGCCTGAAAGGAGGATCCAGTTCTCATAGTAGATCCATGTGTGCTCCCAGGTGTGAAATATATGTAGTGAGGCTCAGTCCAGATAAGATTTCAAAGGCTGTCACAAAAAACAAAGACTCTGGTTGAGAAAGCTAGGGAAATATTTTTTTTCTGAGTTGTCTCACAAACAAGCAAAAAGAAAGGCTTTACTTCTATTTAGAGACAGAAAAAGCCAAAACTGAGAAGGAATGGTTCACCTGTTTTCTATAGCCAAATGAAGGGATACCTAAATATATCCTGGCTTCTGGGAAAAAGAAAGATGAATATCAACATTTTATATAACTCTTGGGTTAAGTTTAAAGTCTAAAGACATAGGTCATTGAAGCCTTTTAACTTATCTTTCCAATTATAGCTTGTAAGAATAAAATCCTTCTGTCATCTTTCATTCCAGCATTATCATTTTCAAAATTGATTACAAATAAATCTTACAAACTAGATAAGAATCTCCATCTCAGTAAATTTCAGTCTACTTAGAAGATATTAACTTTATTATATGTGAAACTATTCACTCCAAGTTGTTTGGACTGTTAACACTGTTTCTTTGAAGTAGAAAAATGATCATGTAGTGTAAAGGAACTGTAGAGGGTTAATTAACATTGATAATATACAGCTGTGGGCTTGCTTCTGGGGTGGTGGTCTGGCTGGTGTGGATAATGTACAGCTGTGGCTTGTTTGGGCTAAGTAGCTAAATAGCACTGAGGAGCCCAGAAGAGGGGGAGCACTGGTGGAAGGGAGCACTGGGTGAAGAGAGAGGAGACTGGATGAAGAAGAGCCCAGGGATGTAGGAGAGGCCCTGGGAGAAGCTGAGAGAAGAAGGGGGCCTGGATGAGGAGAGGCTGGCTGGAGGAGAAGCCAGGAACCTGCACACAGCAGAGGCAAGAAGCAGGGTGGACTGGCCTGAAGAGGATGGAGAAACAGCATGGACAGCAGGTGAACTTTTGGAACCTTGTGTGGGAAAGCCTTGTTGCAGCATGATAGTCTTGTAGTGCTGCAACAGTGTAGTACATAAGATAAAAAAGTTTCTTGGTGCTAGGATTCTTCTTTGCCCCTGTTAAAAAAAAAAAACAACAACAACTACATTGCATAAAACTGGTTAGGAAGGAGTAAATTCTGCCTTGCTGTTAGGTTGACACAGCCCCTGATTTGTGAAACTTGTACTGGTTGTGTATACTTGCACTTTTTCATTTTCTTCTCTTGTTCTATTACTTGTGCATTGTGCCAGAAGACATGAAGCTAGGCAGACCTATTTTCACATGTGAATCTATCCCTGAAAACCTGACTGCCAAAAAGAGAGTCCCAAAGGTTGTATGAAATTAAGGAAATAGCTCAACCTCCAACAGGCTGAACACGTTATGAGAGGAGCAAGTTCCCCTTCTGTGAGCCTGTCTGTTTGCCATTTTGCTGTAGGCATTAACTCTGCTTACAGCATCTTATTAGAACACCTACAAGAGAAACTTTAAAAATCAGTTACATATATTTTAAAATATACATATATTAAGAAATTCATTTTTTCTTTGGATTTGATCCAGTGTTTTTTCAAAGTTTTGAATTCTATGATACTGCAATCATTTTGATATTTCATAGAAAGCTCCCCTGGAAAGACTGAGGGCAAAATATGTTGTCATGCACCTGGCTTTAAAACATGTATATCCAGAGATGATTCCTACAATGAAGAGCTTCTAGTTTATTTAATGATGAGATAGAAACATTGTTTACTATTTGTCATACTTTCTGTCAGTGTTTTCAATAGTAATTGAATGTAGGGATTTTAATATTATACTGCCTAGATATTTAACATTCATTTTCATTATATAAAAGACTGGGATGTTTTTATCCAGAACAATTCAGTTCAAAAAAGCTAGATTTCAAATGATCCTTAATCATTTTGATGTTAAGTAGCTTAGCTAGAAAAAGTGCTCAGCAATAAGAACAGTTGAAGAACTGGATGACACCTGAAGTCTACATTGAAGAGCTGGTGGACACCAGAATCTACAGTGAAGACAAAAGAGGAACCATTCAAAACGCCTGAAGACAGGCCACCACACTACCCTGTGGTCAGCATGGAAACAGGTATGAGTATTTGGAAATAGAAGGTAGGAAGATACAATACCTGCTCACTAGTATTTACTTTTCATGTTGGCGGCATCTTAACCTAATGAAGCAGGCTTGTCAGTGATTAGTAGGCAATATGGTTGCTCCCAGGTTGCAAAATCCTCTAATACTCTCCCAGAAGTCGCTGAATCCTTCCACAATCAAAGTATAGCCAAAGGTACGCAATGTATACACCCCATTTCATACTATAAAAATATCACAGTCTTCATGTTATTCACACTGTGAACTAAAAAACCCCCCCTCACTCTATCACCACCCTGTCATGTCATACAATCATAGGACCTGGAGGAAACCTAGGACAGAATAGTGTAGACAGAGGAATGTACCCTTCCTGCCCAGAGCAGCCCAACCCTGAGCAGCACGTATGATCTACTCTTCATCTCCTGGGTGGCAAGACTTAGCCCTTAATTCTGTTTTAAACACTACTGATGCAGGCAGTATGACTGCTGTTTCAGTCTTGCCTAAATCACAGCTCACCCCTCTAATGAACTGCTGTGAAGGTTTCTTAGCTCTATAATGATTATCACTGCTAAAATCATCCCATTTCCTTTTGGTGTCATAGCCTTTCTACATGCTGTCAATCTGAGAGATCGCTAATTAAAAGTGGTAAGTCTTACATAGCAGTTTCCTTCTCTCAATGTCCAAAAGGGAAAAGAAACATCTCCAAATGGATGTACTTCTGATGTAAGCATCTCTGTGGGTGTAGCCTCTGTGAATGATAAATACCACGGGCTAGGTGATGCAGTAAAAGGAAGGAGATAAACAGAAACAAAGAAGGATCAGGATGGGGTAAGGCCTGAAAAAAAGAATGTGTACTTGGATATTATTTCTCTTGCAATATTTTCTTTGCCACTCAATTTTCAACAGCAGATCTAATTTCAGATCTCATTCTGGCACTATACCGTTGATTTTCTACTTATTTAGACCAACTTTTTAGTGTAATTATGCAGACTACAATATTTCGAGTAAAAATTAAGAAAGACAATATTCAGTTAAAACCAATCATGTTTCATATGGCAATCCTAGAAATACTGATTCTGCCATCAAAATATAGGGGATGTTTATTACAACAGTTCATGAAGACAGATGTTCTCTTGAGGACCTTAACTTTGCACTAACAGTTGTCCCTTTTTTTTGGTCAGCAAAGTAGGTAGGTATAAGGTGAAAGCACATAGGCATGCCAGCTGAAGAAATGTTTTTCCTATGTAGTGCTTTTCCTGACTTTGACCACACTTCAGACACATGAGGGTCTGTTTAATAGGAAAAGCATTCAATTTTCTTGACGGCTTGCTATTTCTAACAGAAATACTGTTGCTTACTATCAAACAAAGATCTGGGTTCTTCCAAGCATTTATCTTTTTTCTGTCATGTTGATAGTCTGTAGCTTTCAAAGTGGGCAAATCTGTGATACTGCATTGGCTTAAAGTATGTGATGTGTTATCTTTATGTGGTCCACAGCATAAACTCTACATTTCTAATGCACTTTGCTATGGTTTGAGCTTTTAATATGAAACCCATTTAAAAGAAGGATCTGCTGGCTTTGTGTTTTTCAGTTGCTTTGGTTTTGGCTACAAGGTTTTGGTTTTTTCCTTTTTTTTTGTTGGTTGGTTTTTTTTTAATCTAATTGCCATATAGCTGCAATAAATGCATGAATCCATTGATATGCAACAGGAACATTCAAGGATTCATGATCACTGAACTTCTAGCAGGTGTAAACCTAAGATTTGTATAGCTTAGAATCTGTAATTGAAAATATAATAAGCATACAAATAAGAAATAATGATTGCATGGTCTATGTTTTATGATCATACCTTTTCATAACAAAATGCAAGTAACTTTTCCTGAGTTTGTAAATATGTAGAAAGTGTTAATGAAAGTTATATAAAAACAGTACAGTATAATGCATTTCTATCATTGATGGGAAAATAGAGTTAGAAGGGGGCCACTGGTACCAGTCTTGTGCAGTGTCAGAATGAATTATTCAGAGAGGATAACGTAAGAACAGCCTTGATAGGTGCAGCAGCAGGTCAGTCAGGTCAGATCCACCAGAAGTTTCACATGTGCAGTAGTGTTAGCACACACAAGCCTAGAAGACCAGGTACAGTCAGGTAATAATACGTTTCAGAATAGTTTTTTACCACAAATAATGCTGTGTGTGCTTTGCAGACTGGATTGTGTCTGTATTTAAATCTCACAAAGCAACTTTCTTCCATGATTTCTTTTATAATAATTTTGTAGAACCACACAAACTTTTAACATTACTATAAAAGTCTTGAAGTAAGGTGTTCCAGAACTTAATTATACCTCTCACTGCCTGCCGAAATGTCTTGTTTCTTCTGAATATGCAACTTGCTAGTTTTATTTGATGCCAGTTAGTTCTTGTATTAGAAGGAACTGTAAACAACTGCTCACTCACAGCATCTCCATGCTATACATGTTAAAGACCATTATCGTAATTCCCCACCTTAGCCTCTTTGCAGGCTGCAGTCCCCCAACCCCTCTATTTGTTCCTTACGCTAAAGTTTTAGTGATCCTAACAATAGCATAGGCTGTAAGCATCAGCTTCAGGCTTTTTTGAGGGACCTTGGCAACGGCTGTCCAGTCTGGGTAGCTGTTAGATATCCCACATTATTAAGACACAGAGCATAGTTACTTAGGTATGATTTAGAGAACCCTCCCTCCCCACGTAATAATAATATTAGGCTCTAGAAAGCAGTGTCTTGGAAAATTTGACAAGTTTGTGTGCACATACAGCATACACATGAACAGCTTTTAAAACCAGGGATCTTGGTTCGTGAAGTAGCATGATATTGGATGAACATCTGTTAGCAGTTTTAATGAACATGTATGAGATGCAGTAATGCATCAGCAGATGGGCAAGTAAGAAACTTTTAAAAAGAGAAAATCTTGAAGAGACAGTTGTCTAAGTCCAACGGCTAATAATACAGGTCTCTGATTTCTGGGAAGCAGATTGTAGCAGCTGCTAGGGATATTCTGGGAGTCAGAATTATGCCGGGTGCTGCAGAGCTTCCACGCCAAGAAACACTTTTTCTTCCTTACCTTCCTCAGTAGTGTCTGTCAAACTAACTTGAGTCAAATCTCAGATGCGTGATATAGGAAAGGCCAGACTTCAGCCCACAGCTATAAACAATAAAAATGAGAGAGAGACTGAAGTAACAGCTTGACTTTGACTTAGTTTACTGCATATTTAATACCAAAGAAAGTACAGTATTTACATCACCAGGGGACACAGCAGCACAGTCTGTTAGTAAAATAGCATAGATGGACAGACGGTTAGATAGAAATCCATCCTAAATTTGAAAGGCAACAATAATTATGTTGCAAACAGGCAGATTTAGAAGTCTTTGAAAGGGAATCTGCTTCAAGTACCTCATCAACTTCCACTGAAATCACTTTCACTGTGTCTCTGAGCCCTAGACTTCCAGTTTTGCAGTCCATATTCAGCAAACATGTTGATTACTCTGTGGAAATCAATGAGACTTCTATTCATACCAAGTAAGTGTGGATCCATGTCAGTAAAGTAGCCAAACAGGATGTCTCCAGTAGGCAAATATTTTTTCTACCACCAAGATTTCACAAGAGGGACTTTGCTGGATTAAGTCATGCTACTAGAATACTACACTAGGGACAAAGCTGTTCAGCTTCAAAATAAACTCAGCCTCTACGGTAGTGTCCAAAAACTGCTGCATCATTGTTTGAGCTGAGAGAACGTAGTGAGTCTCCTTTGGCAGGTGTACGATGAATTTTACACGCGACTCAAGGAGAAGGAAAGGAGGAAGACTCAAGGATAGGAAAGAAAAAGGCTGTTTTACTCCATGCTTCAAAAAAGAATACATGCCGCTTCTGCTGTGCTCACATCTTGATTTCTCAGAAAAGAAACACAGGCATGTTAGCTGGAAAGCTGGTAGTTTATATTTTTCTTATCTATCTGATCTGAATGTCTGGGTGATCAGAACAGAGTCATATATTTTATATATAAGTGTCTGTCTGTATCCAGTATGCCTGTGACTTCAGTTTAGTTGTCTGATCTCTTCATCTTTATCTTCAGTAGTAAACTAAAGAAGATGAGGACTACAAGGAAGTGTATGGACATCTACACAATTCATAAGCACTATCCCTATCGCGTCCTGGACCAACTACCAAGAAGCCTGACTAACAAGGGCTGATCCTTTTTGGAGGCTAATGTGGGCCAGGGATAATGCATGATAGTCAGCTGGACGTAGCCTCTCTGTTCTGTAGACTGAGAGTTCAGCTATATGGCAGTAAGTTATGACATGTTTCTTGCCCTCACAGCCAAAAAATGGGGCCAGTCTTATTTAATTTACTAGTACAGACCTTCCACAGACTTAGCAAGCTAAATGTACACTTGGAAAAACAATGAAAGTTTTGGTGTTTTTTTTTTTAAATCAAGTTACCTTAATAGATAGCTCTACAATCAACAGAATATCCATTATGTTTCTAACACTTTCTGTGTAATTTGTTACTCTTCAGTTGTCTTTAGTTGTTTTTTTTTCTTGGTTTTTTTCTTGTTCAGTTGGTGCCATTGCCTCCAGACACCTAGTCTTAGGGTCATGGAGTTTACCTTTGCCAATTCTGTAAAAGCACGATGCTTATGAATGGTGTTTTTAAACTAATAACTATAATTATAATAAATAGTCATTGCTCCTCTTGGTGCCTAGTGTAATATTATAACATGACTCACTAATTATGAATAATTATTTTGCCATTCATGCAGATGTACAGGCTTTGGCTGGGATACCCAGTTTCAGAGCATTTTTAGCACTATTTTAATGTTTTGTAGTTAATTCAAGTTTGCAGTCCTGTCTTTAAGAAATCCATTTTTATAATATTTTTCTCACTTTTCCAAATCTCTTTTCACGCTGTAACCAGAAGCACTTTAAGGTCAGAGTACTGAGGTCTTCTGGCATTTATTCTCTCCTTTATTGTATCTGTACAGCTAACCTCACTTTGAATGCCTTCACTTGCAAGGCACTTGGAAGAGCTTCCATCTTGCCATGTGTGTAATAAACTTTTCTTTCTCCTTTAGCTCTTGACTGAGACTGAACTCAGTCAACCATGAACTTGGCAAAGCAAAGCATGAAAAGTTCACCAACTTCTTTGTTTATTGATCATACAGTTATCTCAGCCTCTGGAAAAAAAGATCAATATATTTTCTTAGAACACTAATGTCACTCAGACAGCTCACCTCATTTTGCAAAATTCTGTCTTTGAAAACTGTCTGTAGCATATTGCATAACCTGTAATATTAAAGGCCTTTGACCTGAATGGAGTTAACTTTTTTCCTAATCAAAGGTAGACCTGTGTCAAGTCTATCATTTTTCCTCTGAGTGCTTGTTGATGATGATGAGCCATGAAACTTTGGATCCAAACATAGCTGGTGTTCCATCTGTTGTTATAGAAACCAATTTCATCATCATTATTTTGTGTTTAATAACATACTTGAACTCAACATAATTATCTTCCTCTCTTGATTCTTCTTCAATATTTGTGTCCTCGAAATATCTTTGTTTGCATGGCTCACTTGAGCTATGCTGCATGCAAATATTCCCTTTTAAACCAATTATACACACATCACTAAGTATTTTTTAATCATTAGCAAATATAAGCTATGTTTTTTCTCTAAAAATATATGCACTGTATAGCTTGTTATTTACATAATTCCTTGGTTCTTTGGGTTATTTTTGAGGGAGAGATTTCCATCATTCTTTTGAAGAAAACTGTCATTATAAATACATCAGCAGTCTTGAAAGATGCTTCAGCAACGATTTTCAGTTTTTCTTAACATATTTTTCAGAGAAAAGGCTTGCTTTTCTTCTGGAGACCACATAGTCTTTATTTGAGGAGTACTACTTTTGGAAAAAGTCTCATCTGATTTTCCACGTATTATGATGACATTAGACTTTATCCTTTTGTTTCCTTGTATTTTCTTGCCTTGCCTTTCCTCATTAGTAAGATACAGTAGATGTTCATAGTTTCAGCAGTACTTTTCAAACTCACTTCCCCACTTTCCTTCAAGAAAGAGCATGCTCATATTTACTGTTTGAGTGCAGAGGTCCGTAAATCACAAATCTATGTCCTTTGATTAAATTGAAACTGATATTCTTTCTATCTCAGGTCTTTGTAAATTTTATTTACTTTTTCTCTGTATCTCTTTTGTCCTTCCCTACTGGCTGTTCTCATCCCATTCTCCTGCTGACTACTATGCTGCCTCCAGCCAGGATTGCTTTTCTAAGCCACATATAAGAACTTATTTTTCTTGTCTGTTGAATGGATTCCCAGGGAGAATGTGAGAAGAGGAAGGATGCCATGAATTTTCATCTGTCTTCTGCTCCTCATTATTCCTTATGCTGAGTGGATAACCATTCCAAACTTTCAACATTGCAGCAGTGATGGCTAGAGAGTGACACTCTTCACATTCATGCAGGTTTTACGATTGTCATGGAGATTTGACAAGCTGGTAGGTTTTGGGGAGGAGGTGGAAGGAGTTGTAAAAGAGGGAAGAGATTAAGCCTCTGTTAACCTATATAACAATAAAATTTTAGTAACACAGAAAGAATTAATTTCTCACGGTTTCTCATGGTTTCTCAGTGATCTAACTGCACTTTGTCTCTCTGATATGTTTGAAAATAGATCAAACTGTAATTTGGCACCTATATTATGTTCTTATCCAGAGTGGGATTTTCCTCATCTAGCTTCAGCTTTTTAAAGCTGTGTCATTCTACCCTCCAAAAATAAGAGCTTAAGTTCAGAAGAACAGAATTATCTGCTATGGGTTTCTAGTAATTATATTAAAATCCAGCTTTGGGGTTTTACCACACCCTTCCTTTCTTCCTTTCTTTTCCGTCCTTGGACGCATGATTTTGACATAAGGATTGTGGGGAAAATAATTAAAAAATTACAAACCTTTTTGATGAAGTCCACAAAATCTACAGATAATTTTTAGCAATTATTTATTGATTGTCAAAAGCTTGATTGTACTATACATCTCTACCTGAAGTAACATCTGGGTTGGGAAATCAGTGGGTTGAGGGTACTGAGATTTCATAAAAGCGTATCAACATTATTAGCAGCATTTGAACTACATCCAGAGCTGAAGTTCCCAGTCTCCCAATGGAAGCCACAAAACTCACTCTCCTATTTCTGCCTCGTACCAGTCCAAAGCACTTGGCTTCTGCCTCTCTTGGTTAAGTCTGGCTGAAGTGCAAGGCAGCTGCTCTTGCCCAATGCAAGGAAAGGATGGTCATGGGACAGCAGGACACGATCAGCTGGCACGATCTCTCTTTTGCTCTGTGGTAGACAGAGCTTGAGCAGCATTTGGCTGCCAAAGCTTCATTTTCTGCTTGAACAACCAGTTCCTGCCTTCTCCAGGGAATAACAGCAAGCCAAATGGAAGCTGTCTCCAAGCTGGATTTGCACAGAGTGCATACATGGTTAGCTAAGCCAGAACATTTGAGGACCTCCACCATGTTAAACTCTGGTAACTCCAGCTGCTGGTGGAAGCCATTCTGTATTTAGAGCTGCTCACTACTGTCAGGACTGGAGCTTTTTCTTATTATGTTGACAATCAAACCTTTGTGCACCTGAGAAGTTGAAATATATATATGAATATCTACTTTCAGATTTTAGATACATATTTCAACACCCATAAATGTGAATTACATAGGACTTGCAGGAATACATTTTCTTTTGGCTCTGAATCGTAATGGAATTGATTTAGGAGAGAAGAGAAGAATTGTTCAGTCTCAGACAGTTCTACCACAGCACAAAAAAAACAAAGATGACTGTATACAACTTCCTTATTCAAATGGTCAGAAGTTTCATTTTGCTGGCAAAAATCCTGTTCTCAATTACATAAATGGAACCCAAATCAATTTTAATGAATTAAAATTTAAAGACCTGATCCATCTCTGAAATAAATGTTAGTGAGGTCACTGGCTCAAAACCTTTGTTTTAGCAACCAAAGCAAATGTTGGGAAGGAGAGGGCGCAACAGCTTTACAAAGTACATGTTGATTTCAAAGTTTTATTTTTCTGTCCTCTTGGAGTAACTGATCAGGGATTCTGAAACTTTCCAGATTTTCTTTGTAAAAGTGTACTTAGGGTATGAGATATCTCATGTCACTTTTACTAGTTTCACAAGAAATCTGTACATGCATTTTCCAAAAGTAGGTGGAGCACAGTGAGGTTGGCCTCCTCATTTAAGCATGAAGATTTCTGCTGTCTATTGTTTTGTAAACAAGTATAGATACACTCTTTGAAAAGAAAACCTAACTCTCCATTAATATTTATATTTCCTTTGATATTTAACAGGAATCTCAGAGGTAATAATTATTATTTTTTTTATTTTATTTTCTATGCTTTTCTGGAACATTCAATTGTATGTTCAAAATCATTGGAACTGGCATTTAGAGAACATATTAATATGTTTTGATAGTATATAAGTTTGTGTATGTGTGTGTCTATGCAGAAAACTAGAGGAATGGTACACTAATTTCACTAACAGTGACATACTGCTACCCAAAGGATCTTTATTTCCTGAGAATGAATGTCAGGCGTATGAACATAAGTGTCTTTGGATTCTTAGCAGTTATGAAAAATAAGAGCAGCTTGTGCTGAGGCAATTCATACTAAGATTTTATGTTCACTAAGCACAGTTTAAAATGCATATTGAACAACAAGGGCTTTGTCACAATGACAGATATGTGTGCACTCTTTGTGAACCTGGAAAGCAATTTAGAATGAAAGCATTTTAAATCAGATATCTGAACACACCATGGCTTGCCAGTTCCTCAGTTCAGTCATGTTTGTCCATCATTTAGCTCCTGCTGAACTGTTCTCCCACCAGGTGAAATATGATAAGTTTACTGTACCTTCAAGGGAACAGGTTCTTCCACACAGCATGCAACCAAACATTGGTTCGTTAGTGGCACAAAGTAAATTTTATCTCTGGCTACTATGCATTCAAAGTCAAGGCCAGTCCCTGGCCCTCCTGAAATAAATTTCTTCTGATTCAGTGGTGCAAAATAACCCCAGTCTTTCTATAAATAGGCAATGCAGGAATGAGATTTAAATTGGAACTGCAGGGTTTTGAACTATTTCAAAATAGGGCTACATATTTAGATGTCTAATTATAAATTTAAGATTCTAATTTCAAGCACTTGAAATTCAATCTCTTGTGTCACAACGACCTTCAGAACAATGGAGTACCGCAGATACTCAGTTTTACATGAAATGTATAAAGGCAAAAATAATATTCAAAAAGTAATTTCAGGTTTCTAGTTCTCTCAACATGTTTATCAATCTCCCATTCCTTAATTAACCATCATTAAGATGCAAATAAGCTTTTAAGAGTTGTCTGACAAGATATTCAGCTGCCATTAATCCATTCCTGTCTTTAATTCTAGCGTATTGCTGGAATTCCTTTACTTCTTAATTGGTCCCCAAACTGCAGCTGAGTTGCTCCCATACATCTGCTACTGGGATGAGTGCTGACTTAGAAAGTGGCTGGACAGGTGAAAGACTTTATTTGCCTGAGTACCTCTGGGATAATTTATCACCTCTCTACAATGCCTACAAAAGGGGCAGGCAGCACTTGCAAGTCTCCAAGTGGATACACTCACATTTTTCATATGGAAATGAATTCATAAAAAATACAGTAGCCTTGTAATAAGTGTGCATTTTCTAAATAACTAACACCTGTTTAATCTGAGATACCTAAGTAGACTTATCCATTAATATTTGCAGATAGTTATGGTGTTATTCTGAAGGTAAAGGAGATAAAAATTTAGTTAAGGTATATTTTAGGTTCAATTATTCAGCTTTATTAAAGAAGAAAGCAGATGATAAGCATTCACAGATACTTCCTTGGCATCAGCTCATTCTTATATTCAGACTTTGATATATAATATATTATAATATAAATGATTGTAATATAAAATTAAAGAACATAGAATAAACAGCATTTAGAGAAAAACACCTGTTAGCTCCTGTAAGTTAGAAATTAAAAGATCAAGCCAGTACTTTCATTAGATACCTTACAAGTTGAAATTGTATTACAGTACTTGTTTATTCTGAATAGTTGAAATTCAACAAAGGCACCCCAGGTACTGCTTTTGTCATATATTTCTAACTTCTAAACTCTATACAGTTAAACAAAATTTCAATCTGTGATTTGCAAAAACATATTTATCTTTAGAAAAGGTTTATTTTTGCAAAACAGATATGCTTTATGTTGATAAGAAGACAGCTTCTACATCTTGAATTTCAGCTATGATGTAGCTCAATACATCAGCACAAAGAACTCAGGAAATATATTACCAAAGTGTATTCAGCCATGGCTACAGATTTGATAGTGCCTACCCTGTAGAAGATCCATCATTCAAGAAAGGTCTGAAGGGACAAACTTCAATGAAATTAAATTCTTAAAATAGAGGCACACTCTTCTGTATTCCAATATTGGATGCAAAAATGCAAAGGAACACTGAATCGAGCATTCTTCCGTAATCAGTATTTTTAGTTCATGCCTCATAGATGTAACAATCAGGCTTAAGGAAATTTTATTTAATGCTTTAGGGTGCATGGGGCTGTTTCAATGTAGCATTTAAATCTGTTCACTTCATTTGCAAGATGATGAGACAAAATATGTAGGGGTACATTTCAATGGAAAAGAGTTAATTTGAAAATACACACTGAAATTTAGGATTGATTTATGGTTCAGGTTAATACACAGTGTTACTTCATCAGAAATGTAGTTGTCTACAGAAACAAGAGAAATGTTGATTTATTGACTGACTGTATCAGTAGATTTTTTTTGCATAATCAAGTAAACTTTTTTAGTTTAAAACCTGCTTTTTACAACATAAAAGAAAGACTAATGTTTCATTTTCAATGGAAATTAGCATTTTAAAGGACATGTATAAAAATATCTTATTCAGCCTTGGAATGCATCACCTTTTAGCAAAATGTTAGAAAACAGAATCTGATTACATGCACTAATTGCCCTGTTCAAGCAATTGATTAACTATGGGCTACAATATCACATTACAGAGAGCCTCAGCTGGTAGCAATGTCCTGAATATACATAGCTAAACCATTTCACTGGATACAATTTGCTGTTATATAGGCTAAACTATGTATTTTTTGATACTGTAGAAAACATAGGAGCTGATTATTTTTACATTCTCTTCCTTTTTGTGCAGCAAAAAGGATGCAACATTAGATGGCCACTGAGCAGAAATCCTTCTCTCAAAATCATTAAATGGAAGTCTAGGAGCTGCAAAGCCTTTTCTGTTTCTCTGTGATACTGTCAGGTCTCAAGGACTGTAGTTTTCATGGGGAGGATGATAATGAATTAAAAATGCTTTTACAGTTAACTTTAAATCAGGTCCTCAGACCACTGCAGTCTATTTTGATAGCTTACAGAAATCCAAGGTATTAGATAAAAGTTAGTACAAAAAGGGTGAATAGAAGGTTTTTCTCACTAATTAAAAATAAAATTTCCTTTTTTTCCTGTTTTCTCTGTCACACATTCATATATATACATACAGGAACACTGTCCCCTTTGTGAAATGGATAAAACATACGCAATAAATATATTGGCAATCATGCCATGATTATGGAGTGGGATTTGAAACGAATGGTTATTTACATATTTGAGATGTCTTTTATATGATATATAAAACTGTAAATCATGTCAGCAGAAGCTAACACAGATGGCCAATCTGTGCATCAGGTAATATATACTTATGTATTTTGCTGTTGCTCTGCATGCATATCTACAAAATCTGTCAAAATCTCCAGTTCTGGAGATACATCATGGTGAACTTATACTCCTCTACTCTTCACTTTTTTTTTTTCACACTTTTCCCGATTTAACTTTGGTTTCTTTTCTTGGGAAGAAATGTCACTGTACTGTATCACAATCTGTGGTTTCCAAATTAGGATGACTGTCTATACTCTCATCTAGAAGCTTTGTTATTCACGTGCAGAAAATGTGTCTTTTCACAATCTCTTTCTTACAAAATTTTTAACATGCATTTTTTGAGGAAAACAGATTAACTGCAAGAACAGTGATTGACTCATCTGGTTCTTAATGTTGCATAACTGTTCATGGAAGTCCCATGGATATGTACTGTTTTTACAGGCTACTGTCACCAAAGATGAGGGGAAATAGGGTAAAGTTAGGTGATATAGGAAATGGTTAAATATCTGTGGCAAAAAAAAACCTGGGGAAAAAAAACAGTCTGCAAACTAAAATTGGCAAATTGATACTGAGTATTTTTAAGTACTTTTAAAGCAGTATATGACATCATTGGAATGACAGAAACATGGGTGATCTAGAAAAATGTCTGGTGTTTAAAAAACAGGTTAGAATTTTTATGGAAATGAGTAGTAATACAAAGCAGGAGGACTGAATGACAAGATTTTTGGAGAATGATATTGAGGATGAAGGAAAAGATGCTAAAAATATCTTGGCTGACATAGCATAGCTGTATTAGAGAGAAGCTGAGGACATTGAAAAGGAATCAGGTAATTTCTGGATAGTGCTAGAGAGCTGCGGGCTGTTAGAGGAAGTAAATTGGCAAATGTTTTTACAGCTATGCAAAGCTAGCAAGAAGGTTAGAATTTTAATTTGAAAGGATACCTGCTGGAATAATCCCATAAAGAAAGCCTGAAGTGACAGATTTACGAGTAGTGAAGAGAAGGCTAATGTTTCAGTACTAAATTATTTTCTATCTTCAAATTAGGATTTCTCCTTGAGAAATAAACACAAAATTGAGCAACATCCTTCAGGTGATAAAGCATTAGAGTTCTTTCACCCTGCAAAATACCGTGCAATCCACTTACTTGACCATATATTTTATATGCAATGAGAGCTTTAAGCACTTTTAACAGACTGACCTCATGACTTATTACTTGGTGGAAACTGTCTGGATCTAACACAAAATGCTAATCATCATTTTTTAACTCTTCTTCATTTTCGTTATGTTGAACTGTGGAGCAGTCTGGATCTGCGTTACTATCTAGACAAATGGTCTTTGTGGTGGATGGGGAACTGGCTGACAGGCAGCACTCAGATGCTGGTCGTAAATAGCTCCTTTTCTAACTGGCAACCTGTCACAGGTGGGGTCCACAAGGGATTGATATTGAGCCCAATGCTGGTTAATAGCATCATAAGTGATCTGGATGAATGGATCAAGTGATAAAGTTTGCTGATAATACCAAACTAAGAGGAGAGGTGGACATCTTGGAAGGGAGAGCTACCCTGCAGGAAGACCTGGAGAGGCTGGAAGAGTGGACTAACATGAACCTTATGAAGTTCAGCAAGGACAAGTGTAAGGTCTTGCACCTGGGGAAATATAATCCAGGAGTGCAGCACAGGCTGGGACCTACCTGGCTGGGGAGCAGCTCTGTGGAAGGGGACCTGGGGGTCCTGATGGACAACAAACTCAATATAAGTGACCAGTGTGCAGCTGCGGGAAAGAAAGCCCACAGGATGCTGCGTTCCATCAACGAGGGTGTCATCAGCAGAGATAAAGAAGTCATTACCCCACTTCACTCAGCACTTGTCAGGCTGTACCTGGAATAGTGGATTTAGTTTTGATCCTTGCTATGCAAAGAAGATGTGGACAGGCCAGACAGGGTCCAGAGAAGGGCCACAAAGGTGATCAAAGGACTGGAAATCCTGCCATATGAGGAAAGTCTGAGAGAACTGTGTTTGTTCAGCCTTGAGAAAAGAAGGCTTAGGGGAGACCTTATCACCATATTCCAGTATTTAAAGGTTGGCTACAAAGAAAATGGAGACTCCCTTTTTGTAAAGATTCACATGGAAAAGACAAGGAGTAATGGGTATGAGTACTCCTGGGGAGATTCCAATCGGAGACAAGAGAAAACTTTTTCACAATGAGAACAATCAGTCATTGAAATAATCTCCCCACGAAAGTGGTGGATTCCCCAACATTAGACACTTGTAAGATTCAGCTGGACAGGGTGCTGGGCCGTCTTCTTTAGGAGGTGCTTTTGCCAAGAAAGGTTGGAACAGATGATCCTTGAGGTCCCTTCCAATCTGTTATTCCAGGATCCTACAATTTGATGATTCAATGATTCTATGAAATCATGACTGTCAAGGTAATGAGTAGGAAAAACACACGCTTGAAGGATAAAAAAAGAGTCCTTAAGAAATGATTGATTGGCTGTGCAGAGCTGGGTAGAAGAAGTTTATTTACTTCAAATTTGTGAAGGGGCTCTTGCAGTGATGAGAAAGTGAGACTGGAAAACCAGAGTGATGGATCACACAGCCAACCATGTATGCATGCAATGGTCTGTGTAATATCAGAATCTCTGCTTCTCAAAATCATTCCTCAGTGTTTGAGAAAATATTGAATTAAATGCATCAAGTATCACTTTTCTTTCTTCCCTTTCTCCCTGCCTGTCTTCATTGCTTCCTCCTTCTCTCAGAAATAATAACCCATTGGAACCTTAGCAAATATGGGTTACTGAAATGATAAAATAAAAGGAAGCAAGGAGATATACTCTGGTCAAGGAACTTGTGAATTATTTTACAAAAGCGTATTCGCTACATGGGAAGATTATTAATTTCTTGTGTTATGAGTTTTTCTCCACTGCATGCATGATAACCTGCATGCAAATGTGCATGTGTGTGTGTTTCTTTTTAATGAACAAGTTAAGTACATTGTTCTTTACCAATAAAAGTCTAGCTTATAATTTTCTTTTCTGCTTCTTTCTCTTTCCAAGTTTATTTAACAAAATTATTTTTGTCAGAGATTGAGTTGTTATTCAGAAATTGTCGTCTTCTTTCAAACAAATACACTTTCAGATTCACTCATTTATCTAGATTGATTATCGAATTCTGAAAGATACAAAGCAAAAGGTTATACAGACTTACACCAAACATATGTTTATGTAACAATGAGTATAATGAGAGGAAGAATAAGACTGAGGACAATAACAATAATCAGGATTTTGGAATTTTGAAAAAACTACACCAATAAATGCTGCAGACTACAGACCAATTAGGCCAGTGGACAAGAAGTAATAAAAAATATTCTGTATGTTACATAAAACAGTAATGCATCATACCATTCCCCGCCAAATTTAAGGAGTTATTGTAAAAGTTATTGAAACCATTAATCCATTTTGTAGTTGTAGTTGAAAAGGTAAACAGGATCACAGGATAAATAAGCAAAAAGACATAACACAAATTAAAAGAATCACTACTTATATGCAAGGGATTGGTTATGTTTAACACTTATTTAGAATAATATGCTTAGCTCCTTCCATTTACCCTTTTACAAGAACATTATTGCTCTGGACAGAGAATAATATAAGGTGGTAATAATATAGTTTAGCAGTCTATACAGTAGTGAAATTTGTGGATTTATTCTCTTTAGGTGACCTAAATAGTGGCATTCAGAGTAATGAAGTTTTGATATAGTGAAATATCAAACTGTTCAGACTGAAGAAATAGCAAAAAATAAATGGGACAGTCAAAAAGAGGAAATTCAGCCAGAAACTAATTTACTTAGGTAGAGAAAAATGTGAACTAAGACACTAAGTAGACCAGTGAAGCAAAAAATATAAATAAGGGGAAGAAACAGCCAGAGATTTGTACTTTTTGAAGTGAAGGAAGATATTCAAGGACACAGAGAAAAATCTGGAATAAGACATTTAGATGAACTTAAACGAAATATTTCTTTTGACCTTTTATGTATGTGTTGCATGTTTACAGCTTTATGTAGAGTACTTAGATTATCTTCACTGTCTGCTTTTAAAATATGAATAGTCAATAACAGTTTTGTAAGAACCACTTGTCCAAAAAAGCAAATTCACAATTAAAAGCCCACTTGGTGCCTTATGTAAGTTTGACTTAGCATATACAGTTACCTTTGGAAATGGGCAGTCCTAATGTGAGGAGAGGAGGACTGCAGGAAAATTGGGTCAGTGCAGTATTCTTTTATACAACATGGGAACTAAAGAGGCAGAATCAATGGTAGTAGGATTCATCTGACCAAGTAAAGACATTTAAAGTGTAGGCACATAAAATTAGATAGGATTAATTCTACTGTAGCCACTTAAGACAGGTTTTTGTGTGGCTTTTTTTTTTTTTTTCTTGGACTTAGACATCTGGATCGTGCATGAGTTGCACTCCAGGACCTTATGTCCTTCTTAACTTGCACTAAAGTTTATTTTCTAATCTCACAGATCACCAGAAGTAACTTTAAGGTGTCTTCAGTAGCATGCTTCCATTACAAAAGAAGGAAATGTATGGAAGAACAAAGCTGATGTTACAAGGAATATCTGTTAAAGTAGAGTGAAAAGAAAGGATCTGAAAAGCATTAGGGATGTTGGAGCATTAATACAAAGCAAGGGAAGGTTTTGTTATTTTTTTAAAATCCAAGGCCATTACTATGGAAAAGAAAAATCCTAAGAATTTTAGAGATGATTTGTTAAAAAAGAGAAATACAGTTGCTGCAGTTCATTTGTATCAGAGATCAAACACAAATAAAGGAATAAAATATGTTACCCAGCATTTGCAATGCTTACAAAGACTCCAAGGAAAGCTCATTGCAGTGACTAGTGCGCTTTATTAATATCTGTGCAAGTAATTCCTTCTGTTAGATGTTGAAATTTATTTTTGCCATCAAACTCCAAAAGAAGAGTTCTCTGCTCTTGCCTTGGATTCAAAAGCTTCACATGTAATGGGGAAGAAAAAAAAAGAATTTATTTTCCTCAGGCTCTGAGAATCATAGCATTAGAACAGTAAGTGTCATTTGTCCTGAGGCAGACCTTGTACCTTATTATATGAACCTAAGTATTCACTTTTTACACTAAAATTATGGCAATTGCCTTCTTACTTCTGAGTCTGAACTTTGGACTTCACTAAGAGGGATGGAAGTACGCTGTGCAAATTAAACAGGAGAATGCGTACACCTTTTAATTTTTTGTTAACCAGATCTCACACAGGCTCTTTTATCAGGGAAGATTCCTTTTTTATGCTGTGCACTATGGTTAATTTCTTCTTTTATGGTTTAATTCAAAGACAGAGTATTTTCATTGACTCTAGGCAGGTTGTTAGTGCACAGAAAAGTGGGTGAGGTATATGAGCAAATCTGTTATAGGAAACTGAAGTCCTTGCAGATTTTGCCATTTTTATACATTAATGTATCTACTTAGAGATGCAAGGATTTCTCAAAACTCTTTACTGACAGAAAGTAAAGTAGGAAACTACCTTGAAAAATAGTACTGTGAATCATCTAAAATTAAGCAGAAAACAAGAATGTGGTCTCTGTGATTTCAGAAATCACAGCAAGATACAAGGTTTTGCTAATAAAAGTCTAATAATAAACAAGTTTAATACTTTAAATCAATAAATAACTCATTACAAAAGAATTAGACTGTGATGGATATATTTTTTATTATTATTTTAAGAGGGTAAACTGATGATTTTTTTTCTATTCTGTATCTCTTAGTCAGCTCTATAGACACACCTACACATCATATGGTGCAGATTTCAGTAAACCATGGTTTTTTCCCCTAACTCTAACATTGTTTTCTGTCTTTGAATTTCAGTAATATGGAATAGTCAGGATTATTTGTATTACCTATGTAAATTAGAACTTTGAAATAGATATCTGAATATGTATGTTTTCTTTTCATTGGCCAGACTGAATTATTTCATAGTGATTTATCTGTTAACCTTCTGGTTATTGAATTTAAAGGATTTTTAAAATGTGAGAGTGTGTGTATGTATAAGTATGCATTTTAAAATATTGTTTTATATGTATTTGGCAAAAATCCAGTCTTTTATTGGAAAAAAAAATATTATAGACATTCAATCCTTGTAGTCTAACTAACTGGAAAGTATTAGTATGTATTACAATTTACAGAGTTTGGAGAATTCTGATGTCATCTACCTCTTTGTTCACAGCATGAGAGTGGCATATTAAGTATAATGCCATGTTATCGACGCTTTAGCTGCTGCCTTTAAGCAGAAAGCAGGCAAACGTTGATGAATTGTACTCAGTCTGCAACAATAACTGCTTTCAGCCTGAGAAGCTAGTCTCTAGAAGCAATGAGACAGATTTCCCAAAGAGCACTCAGTATCTTCTGGTTAGACATTTAACTGGAGTGGGTAAGTTTTTCAAAGATAGCTTCTGCATACTGAAGACTCCTGTAAATCTGACCACTAGGTTTTGATTCTTTAGTTAGAACTGCTCTTTTAAGAAAAGCTGCATTGCTGAGGGGGAGAGAACAGAATGACTGAGGGTGAAGAAATCTTGGGGATCGTGATGTAGAACTCATAAAAATCCTATATATATAGCACAACAGTTATCTGAATGGGATTCAGAAGGAGTAGACTAGATCATCCTTCAAACAGGACATATTATTTCTGTTCAGATTAGTTATGTCCTACCTTCTCTCTTCTCAAAATGTGCCTTTTCTATTCCGCTGTTACAGATGTGAAAAATACTTCAATATAATTCCTTAAAGGTTCAGATTATAGAGATTAAATTGAATGTGACATTCTGAACAGATTATGTCATTATGACATGTCGGTGTAATAAAACTAAGTTGGCAAGGTATTAATTGGGGTTTCATTGATGAGGCAGTGAAGGGTCTGTCTTAACTGGAAATAAAAGGCAATCTGGTTAATTTTTAAGCTGCTAGGACATTGAGTAGGATGCCATATATCAGTTGTGACCTTTAAATATGGGAGTTTATAAACATGTCAATGAGCATGTCATCCGTTAAGCAGACTGTGCTTTGAAAGCCAAATTTTAAAGGATAGCTAAACTTGGCTCACCTTTCCATTGCTCATCTTGTATCCCTTTTCCTTCTTTATCAGAGTTTTAAACAGATATCCAACTACTTCTGAATGCTTCAAGTATACCTACCATTTCCATCACTAATCAGCCTAGTTCAAGTGTCACTAAATGAAAAACATACTTTTTAAAAACAAATTACTGTGAAACTATAATTTTTTTCATTCTAATTTAGAAATAGACATGTCCTAATTTCCCTTCATGAGTATGGTGAAACTATCCATTCTAACCAGTTTTGGTCACTGGGAACCCATAGAAGTCTCTTCACTATCTCAAAAATGTTTCTCCACAGAAATGTCATGATGGCACTTCTGTTTCTACAGACACCCATTCCGTCTGGATACAGACAAACACAAGAGTGCTGAGAAAAGGCAACTTTGTAATTAAACTCATAAAGACATATTTTTTTCTTTTGCTTTGGAAGATCAAATTAGCTCCTGATTCATCTTTACTGAAGCCAAAACAAATTTCTTCTTTCTCCATTTTTCCTTTAACCAACTGATTCGTTTTCCTCTCGGAAAAATAGGACTTTCAATCACAAATCAATTCTTAATATTTCTTGTTTTAGCTTCTGCTGCTGTTTGCTGAAGGATGACCATAACCATTAAAGCATAAGCAAGGAGACTGTGCACACTGTAATTTCAATCCTCTGCAGACTTCTGTTTTATTCATAGCCATCAGGATGTTTCATTAGTTTGCATTCTGATGATTTGACAGTCTCTGTTGCCACCTCCTCCTTTAAAAGTGAACGCTTTTCTCATTAACTTAAGGTAAAGAAGTTCACATCCCCTAGGTCCCTGACAGTTTTCAGCAATTAGCTGAACTACATACAGTTCTGACCCATGCAATAATTACTACTGAAAACAATTAACTTTCAAATAACAACTTAAGTTTTGTGGGTTAGTTTTGGGGGGTTTTAGCTCTGGGTTTTTTTGGTTGGTTTGTTGGTTGGTTGGTTTTTTGTAGTTGTTTTTGTTTAGGAAGTCATGATCTTGCAGGTCTTGTAAAAGTTAAAAGGTAAACAACAGAGAAAAAAAATGATTTAATTTTTAGTAAAGGAATGTTTTTCTTCTAAATAAAAAAATATACACACATTATCTTTGCCATTATTTTCATTATTAATTAGTTCTTCAGGCTTTTGTGTGTTTGGGTTATTTTAGGCTTTTTGGTTTTCAGGGTTTTTTTCACAGTGCCATCCATCATCAGATATTTTTTTAAAAGAACTTACATGGGCTGTACCTTTTTTCAACAAATGATCTGATATTTTGTGGTACATACTAACTCCCAGGCACCACATTGTGATCCTCTTAGGATATGTTCTTGTGTATTCATTGTTTATCCTGTATCACTGATGAAAAAAACCCAAAAGTCTAGTCTGTACATCCTATTACATAGACCTGTCCTCTGCTTACCAAGGTCAGTGCAGGGGGGATTACTGTGAAAGAGACAAGGTCTTATATGTTGTGTGGACTTTTAACCTGAATGTTAATGTTTTAAACTGCAACACTGCTTCTTTAAAAAATATTAACCTATTTCAATGCTTTAACTATTATAAGAAATATTACTAGTGAAAGAAATCAACCTATAGATTCTTAGAATTGTGTTAATCCCTGGAACTTCAGTAAAATATGTAAAATACAAAAGCAAACAAGCAGAAAACCCAGGAAACAATACCTAAACAAGAAAACGTCTGAGACATCAGCAATTTGTTATTTTTTTGTTGTTGTTGGGGTGTGTGTGGGGGGTGGGGGTTTTTTGTAATGTAGAGTTCAACAAAATATTTGTGGGTGTGGTTTTTTTTAATAACACTTTAAAAATATCTGGATTTTTATTATTACTGTTGTTGTTATTATCTACTATTATGTCACTCACTGCATTTGGTTTGCAATTTTGTAAAGTAAAAATGTAGGGTCTTTTATTGTGCTACCTGCATGTGTAGATTTAGTTCGTCCTTCTTCAGTTTGTTCTACCCAGCAGGAGGAATCCAAAATCTGGCTGTCCTTTATGCTTGTGCTGCTGCTCACAAGTCTTCTAATGAAATGCATTGGTTCCAAAGGAAAAAAAAATATTTAAATAGTTACTATGTGTAGATACCTATTGCTCCATATTGTTTACAGGTATACCTACCTTGTAATTAATAACTGGGCCAAATCATCATTTTCTGGTTATTTGTTACACAGATCAAAACCTAAAAAATAGTTTTGGACTTGAGATATAAAGTAATTAGATATCAATGGACTATATCAATCAATTTTTTGTTTGGTGTAAAAAAAAAAAAATAAAATACGGACAATACCATGGATTTTTCAGCTCTCATATATTGTGGCTGTTTAGCCAGATGACCAGACAGAGACCATATGCTGGAGATTTTATGTTCCTGGTGTTATCAACAGCAGTTATGAATAACGCTCTGGCTTCTATAATTCTGAGACAAAATAAAACAATGACTTTAAAGGTTGAGTTGCTAGTTATGTTAAGCCTCTTGAAATAGTATGCTGGTCTTGGTCAGATTCCACTTTCAATTTTTTTTCGTTTCACATTTAGGATAAGTTGGAATAAAAAGCTGCAGAAGAAAAAAAGTTGACTGCTGTACTGATGGTCAGCTAGATGGGTGAGCTTGTCATAGAAGGAAATATACTTATAGAAAAGGAAATACACACTCGTCAGTGTTTGAACTCACCTAGACACAATTTATCTAAGTGTGTGACCATATGATGTCTGTCACAATGTAACATCATTTAAAATTAAAGATTTTATTTAAGAGACTTTCTTCAGTTCACACTTCAGCAAATAAGATTATAAGTATCTGGTGGAGTTCTCTATACTGGATTCCAGATATCATTTGGTGTTTTCTGATATGATAATCTGTATTTTAAGGCATACTGGAAAGGTTAAAAAAATCATTTGTGCTGTCTTCAGTACAGCTAAGGAATTTAAAACCCCAAAACGTACAATACACTTCATGTTGTATAAAATTGATGTCTAATACGTTTAAGAATCAAACAATATCGAAGGCACATTTAAGGGTCTCAGTTACACAGAGATTGCACCGACAACTATACACTTATCTAACCATGAAACCTCCACAGCTTCGAAAGACAGAGGAATTAGACTAGCATTAACTCTTAGAAATATAGCCATCAATGTATTATGTTTGTTTCCGATGTCTGAAGCAATTGTGGAAAACCTTTAGGTTTTACAGGTATTTTGCCTTGTAATGTATTTCCAGAGATACCTTATGGGGTCTAACAGAGGCTTTTGTTATTTCTTCTTCATTCTTCTTTTGAAAGCTCAGAACATCTTTTTTTGCTTGTTTGTTTGGGGGGTTTGGTTTGTTTTTTGTTTTATTTTGTTTGGTAAAGTAAAATAGCTAACACCTTCTTCATTGAGCACATACCTGCTTGGTGTTTTTTTAAGAATGTGCACATTCATGTTTAGAATTACTTGAATTAAATTATCTGGAAATGAATAAATACTGTTGAGACTGTTGGAAAATGTGTTAATAACAATGAAAAGAAGAAACTACTACTGTGATAAAACCAAAGCTTTTTAATAAGGAAAGGTCACCTTTGATTAGTTTTCCCATTGAAATTTATATATAAAAAAAGGACATAGTAGGTACAGAAAGAGAGCACTTTAATCAGCAAAAGACAATTTTGACTTTTCACAGACTTTTCAGCTTTTTAATTGAGACAGTAGGTTGGTGGTGGGGGTTTTTTTACCTTCACCATTTCATTTGGATTAAAAATCTGTTCCCCTTCCACCTATATTCATGAATAACTTTATGAAAACCCTTTTCCCAGTAATGCATTTAAAAAACCCCAACAACTTCATAAATTTATTGGATTTGAAGTGCTTCTGAAACTCTCTCCCAACAACAAAGGAAAGGGGGACCCGCCCACCCCCACCCCCCAACACAAAACCAAACCACTCAGAATTAAAACAAGTACAATAGCAAAAGTTTATTTAAATAGTGTATGTATTTGTCACTCTAAAAAAAAAGAAGAAAAAAAGACAATCATTATAAGGAGCTATAAAGGGGCATTAACTGCAAATTTTAATTTTAGTATAAGACTATCCCCTAAAATCAGGACAAAAATGTCTTGATTCTGGTTTAGCACCTCTAATCAACTGGGATGAAGAGACTCCTCCTGCTCATATACATGAGTTACAAAACACTCTTCTCCCTTAATATTATTTTCGTTATTGTTCTTTTTGACATAACAAGAATGTCAGAGATCTTTACACTAGTTAGAAATACCGTTCAACGTCTGAGACAAAGAAAAGCTAAGAAAATGTGAAGTCTGAAGACTCTGGACTGACGCCAGCTCTGCACACCAACAAGTGGCTCATTTTTAGCGTGCTGGACAAAGCACTTCTTTCATGAAGGAGCAGTCTGTTACACCCTCCCCCGCTTTCCTAGCTGAAAATCCCCCAACGCATCACTTCCACTGACTGTTCAACGCAGTGCTATGTCATGATGGATACTAAGAAACCATAATCAGCGGCTTTCATTACAACTCGTCGTCTGTCTGCAATGTGAGGCACCATAACTTTAAAGATTATTTTGACAAATGGCTGGGATAAATGGTTAACTAGTGCCTCACTATTCCTCTAAATGGTAAACAGAATATGAAGGCAGTGCAAAACTCTGAAACCTCACAACTCACAAATCTCGAAGTAATTATGAAGTGGTGGAATTCATTGTCCCATGGAGGTAAAGAGAATTTAAAAGACTGTGACTGGAAAACTGATGAAATAATAATAAAAGAAAATATTCTTTTTTTCTTTGAGTTCTGTTCATTCTTATAATTTGAACAGGAACTGCAACAAAACCTGAGAATATAATCAAACACCAACAATTTTATAGTAATAATGTTGCAGTTTTTCCCATGAGCACAACAAGGATTGTGGCTCTATTATATTTGATGCTGAGCAAACATAAAAAGTACAGACTCTGCTTTCATGGGTTACAAATTAATTTGTATTTCTTTTTATTCCTGTATACTGTTTTTTAGCACTGAGCTGCTTATGATTTTTGCTCATATACCCAAGGAGAAGGAATTAGCCATGCAAATAGGCACACTGATAGTAAGGAAGCTGTTTAGCACAAACTTTATTCACTGAAACTGAACCCCAAATACATAGGTTCCTTCCTTGAATAACATTTACAAGACAGTCATTCTTTCTCTTCATCACTGCAAAACTGTAGTCTACATGGTTATTAAGGATACATAAACCCTATGTATCCCTTTGTCTTAGGGTTGTGGAGAGTAGGAATGGCTTGCCTGCAGTTTCTGAGCACCTAGGCTATCAAGTGAACTAAAAAAGATTCATACCCTCTGCTCCACAGGGGAGGGTATTGCGTAGTAATGTGATCAGCTGATGTCAGTCACGTCCTCTCCCAGATTTGGTCAGGTGAACAGATACATCTCACATATAAAAAATATAAATATAACGAGAAACTTAATATTTTACTGTGTGTAGGTGGGAGAAAGGGACTGAAAACAGACCTTTAACAACATTATAAAGTCAAATACTCAAAAGCCAAGCAGTATCAGATTAGAATTTCCCTTACAACTTTAATTTCAGCTGACTGACATATGCGTTACGATATAGACTGTAATTATATAACCATTTCATTTTTTCTTTTTTCCTTGAGACATTCTGGCCAAAGGGCAAAAAATAGAGTATATGCACAAAATAGCTAGCTAGCTAGCTAGCCAATTATTTTTTAGCTTCATCATCCAGTATGTCACCCGTATCTTATGTATAGGACACCATTTCAACTGTACACTGAATACAGAATTATTAACTTCCTCTAGGACATTTTTGTGGTATACACATCACTGTGATATCTGAGTAGTTCACAAACATTATTTTGCATACACAACATCACTTTGAGGAAGGATAATACTATTATACCCATCTGAGATACAAGGAGCTTAATACCAGAATATTCAAATGTCCATTAACTCTGGATGATCCCTCTTGATATGCCTCCAGTCCAAAAGCATATTTAGCAGTTCATAACATTTCATCTGTTCAAAAAGCAGCTCAAGCACAGCATCTCTGTGGTTCACTTTTCTATTCTGCTTTTTCTGCCCTTCTGCGACTTTTGCTCCTATTTTAACACTGTCAGCATCTCTCTGTTTCTTGGCCCCTTGCATTTGAGTTTGTCCTTTTCTCCTTCCCACCCACACTTTGCAGCTTGCTTGGTAGTAAGAAGATGGTGAACATGTTATCAAAGTAATTTTTGGCTAGAGAAAAAGTATCAGTGAAGTTTTGCTGAGCTCCATGACAGCTGCTTGTCCTATGCCTGTTACAGAGACATAATAGATACTGCAGTCTGGTCCTGAGGACGAGTGAACACTGAGTACTTTAGGACTGTACAGCAGGTGGCCACAGACAGCACCTAAGCCCTATCTGGTACCCAAGACCTTGCACAGTCTTTCCCATTTTCAGTTCAAAGTATCGAAAATTTGTGAGGCCCGTGTTGCAGCCCATCAAATGATGTTTATAAGAAGTGAGACTGAGCTATGTGGAGCATGATCTGGGTGACCTAGAGGATAGGCAAGAGGTTTTGAAAATAAAACTTTCTGAAATAATGTTACAAGACTGAGCATGGTGAAATGAACCAAATGCACGGACTCAGCCATATTGTCCAATGGGAGTGAGCTTGGATGCTTTTGGCCCCTCGAGCTGTGCCTAAGCACAATCTCAGGATCGCTGGTTGGTGTGAGCAAAAGCCAGGCCAGGGAGCATGTTGAAAATGAATGAAAAAAGAATGAAAGAATGGGATCCACTACTCAGCCTAGCCCCATGTGTATGTTTGGGGTTTTTTCCTTTCTTTTTTTTTTTTTTGGTAGCAGTATGGGTGTACTTTTACAGCTTGATCACAATATTAGAAGAAAGAGCACAGAAAGCACTTAGAGAATCATCTGACAATTTCAAATCAGGTATTCCAGTTGCTTTACCAGAGAGAAGTATCAGGCACCTTTCTGTCCGTATCATCCCATTTCAACGTATCAAATCCATTCAGCAGTCATTTGAGATTTTTGATTAGTTGCTTATGAGATTTTCTTAGTGAGAACACAAAGGCGTTCTAGGAAGTAACTGAATTGTTTCTATTCAAACAGCAAGAAAAACAAACAGCAAAAATAAAGCCCCAAAACTCTGACTAATTTAAAAAAGGACTTGTACCAGAAAATATCAGGCAGCCATATCTATTCATGAAATATCGAACTCTATTTTACAGTAGATTATGCTTAAGCCTAGTTTTTGCATGATTTGCAATTTTGTGGAAATCAGAATAATGGCAAGTAACACCTGTTTTGAACTGGTATAAATAGTTAAATCTTTCTTAGGATATCATTCCTGATTTAATGGTACTAAGAAGGATTTAAATATTTTCATGTATATGAATGACAATTTGATCTATTATTATTAATAAGTAACATGTAGAGTTTAATTAATTACTTCAGATCATGGCTAAGAAGGTAAAATTAAAAAAATTGTTTGTTTATTTAACTGAAAGGACAACCAACTACTAGCATCTTCCACTTCATATCTAGCTTAATTAGGTTATTGTTTCCTTCTATGTATATTTTAGCCTTAAAAGATGAGGTATATTGACTAATGTGTGAAAATAAGAAGATTCTGCAAACAAAATATTAGGGACTCAGAGGTTTATTTAAAAACAAACAAACAAACAAAAAAGGAAGGATAAAATGTGATGTTACAGTTTATTAGAATGATAAAGGCAGCCAATGTATTGATTTACTGCTTTGTTTTAAAATAGATTGTAGTTGCTTTTTTAAGCTATGCTCAGAATTCTTTTTCAAGAGAAACAGAAAAACAAAGAAAAAAAAGCTTTTCTAGAAAAATGGAGACAACTATATGACAAAGGAGGAGCTGCAAAACAGGCAAATCAAGCAAACAAGTGTCTTTAGTTCTTAATGTAGTTTACTGAATAACTCATTTATTCATTAATGAAATAATTGCGAATGTTGACTCAGGTTTAGTCTCATGCCATGATTGGCTGGGTGAAAAGGGGTGAAAGAAATGAACAGAAAAGAATTGTCTAAAGTTGTCTCTACAACCTGAGTGGCTTTGGCCATGTTCCAGATATACTACAGAAACCTCAGAGCTATTCCTTTTTCTTTTTTTCTTTTTTTTTTTCTTCTTTTATTCTTTCTTCTTTTTTTCCCTTTGCCCTTCTTTTTTCCTGTCACCCTTTTTCTCTTCCTTTTTCTATTTTCCTTTCCTTTTCCTTCCTTTTTCCTTTTTCCCTTTCCCTACTTTTCCCCTTCCCTTCCCTGCTCTGTCCTACCCTGCCCTTTCAGCTCTTCCTCTTCTCCTTCCTCTTCCCATTACTCTGTGTGTTCCCAAGAGAACACATGCCCAGATGCAGACAGAGTAGTTTCACAATGCACCAGCCCTCTCACTCCTACAAACACTGAACCTGCACCAGCACTAAGAAACAATCCCCATAGGCTCCAGGTATACCACCTTTTATAGCTTAGACATCTGTCATGATGAAGAAATTCTAATTAAGAAAAGTTGTTATGAAGATGAATTCCATTTTGTCAGTATCTAGAGTCCCTAGATTAATGAATTAATGAAAATTTAAATTGACCAATGCATTCTTAAATTACTTATCTCACTGTGAACTTTATGAATATTTAGGATTTCTAACAGGCTACAATTATTAATTATGGATTATTTTTTTCACCTTCCAGTTTTTCCAATATATATCACTAATTGCGTAGCAGATAAAATGAGATCCTTTCAATAGTGCTGGGTAATGAAGATTATTTGAAATGGACACATATGGATAAAATTCCATAATTATAAGCTGAGTGTGCAAATGTAGAAGTCAGGGATTTCACTTTGGAATTAAAGATGCTTAAAATTTGGTATTAGAAAATTTATCTTATTAATTTTAGACCTTTCCTGAACTGCCTAATTCTTGATGAAGTTTCAGGGGTGTTTGGAGACAGATATGGGACATGTCTGAAATTGATGTAATTATTTGTGAATATTGAAATTAGCTACATAGTTCTATTTTCAATAAATCATGCACCATTCAACCTTTCTAAATCAATTTCAAAATGGAAAAAGGAAACCCACTGGAAAAAATAAACCTTCATAAAATATGCAGAGAAGAAAATTGACATAAAAGGCTGACAGAAGCACAATTGTTCTCTTCGGAAGACTGGAAATGTAAATAAAGGCATCATTCTTCCCAACATAAATTGTACTCATGAAATATGGATGTTAGCAATATTACACAGTGGAACATATCATGAAGATCAGTATACATTCTTCAGATGATTTTCAAAGGCCATTAAAATCAAATAAATGTCTGTATGTCTGCACATCATCACATGGTACATCCATATTTGTGCTCTTTGCTGTTTATTTTCTAATAAATATAAATTAAAAGACCAACAAAGTAAAAAAGACCAAAAAACCAAACAACCCAAAACTGGGTGTGCATTGTGCATGACTTCAGTAGCTTTGGCAATAAGAAAATTTTTAATCTCTTTCTATGGATTTCAGAAGATTATTTTTTCCCCCCTTTCAGGTGACAAAGTTTTTACAGTGCTTTGGAAATGCGTCTAAGCGCCATTGCTGGTAGATTTTGGTAATAGTTCGGACTCAATGAACAAATCATTTGTTCTTATATGCAAAGGGACTATTTCCTGCATACGCATATTTGCATTTGAATTTAACAATATCAGCCATTTATATATCAACCCCTTTGCACAGATCTACTAATTATGCAGATTATTTTAAAGCTATGTTGGCAAAAAATAGAGAACTTCTCATTAACACATTTTCAGAACTATGCAAAAATACTATCAAATAGAAAAAAAGGACTTATGAGACCAAAAAAAGTATTTAACTATTGGAAAAAAGTGTTTCAAAAGAGTTATAATGCAAAATACTTTTAAAAAAGACAAAAAGAGAAAAAAGTGTTTCTGTATTTTGATTGCTGGCATATTGCACTTTATTTGGCATATTTACCATTTGACATGTTTATTTATTTTTTATATTTTAAGTTACTTAATTTCAGAATCACTGCTATAAATATTTACTTTCTACAAGAATTTATGGATACTGGTAATTCCTGAAAATCAGACCTCAGAAGAAATCAGAGTTCAGTTTGGATTTTGGAAAAATTATTTTCTTTGATACAAGTTTTATAATGCACCCAACAGGCATTGTTCCAATAGACTTCACGTCATTCAGAAAGCCTAATTTTATTTTAGTAAGAGAGAAAAAACCACCCCAAAGATTAATGGGTTTTATTTGTGTTATACTTGGTTTCTACTCAGGTGAGAGGTTTACTGGTCCAGATGACAAAGACTCATTTGTGATCTGGAAAACATCTGATAGTATTAGCAAATAGGAGGTAAAAGAGATGGCAATGGTTGCAGACCAAAGCATACTCTTCATCTTCATCCACTGTATTTCACTGAATCTGAAGTATGGGTGTTAATTTGTTTGTTTCCTTTTGTGACTGAACACAGTGCATTGCATTAAACACATATAAATCAATGTCAATCATTTGAGAAGGCTAGATACATTTTTTCATTGTAAACTTACTTAAATAGAAGCTATTTGAGCTTATGCTATCCAATTCAACTCTTTTGTGTTTTGTTCCCCCTTGTCCTGATCAATAAACTTTTCCACTTAATATGCTATATAAATTGCCTATTCTTTTTGAGCATTCTTCGAAGTGTATATTAATATTTCCTAATCTCTCCATATTAAATCTGTGACATAAACTCCAGGTTTTTTCTTCATTTTTGCATGTCATCTTAGAAGTCATCATTTTTCCCATCTCATTTTGTATAATATGCTTGGTGGAGCCCTGTAAGTCTACACTGAAAGGCTGGTTCATTTTATCTTTCTGGGAATGAGCAAACACATAATCAACAGCAAACACAGATTTGACAGTAATTCAGGTACAGCCTTGGCAGAATTAAACTGCAAGCCATTTTTCTGGACCATATTTTGTATTGGACATACTGGAAAATTATCTTAAAAGTGGCATTGACTGTTGAAACTAATAGAATAGAAAACCCACCATTTTTGGTTTTATGGTGTTCATATCACTTTTATGTTTGATTTACACCCCTATTATTAGGAAATTCCAGATGAGCACGTTAAAAAGTGTCGGACTCTGTTCCAGAAAAATAATGGAGGTCCTAATCCAAGCTGTGAAGATCATAAAGGCTGATTTCAAGTTAATGTTGGCAATTCCCACTTGACTTGAGTGAAGGTTCACATTGACACAGAACACAGAAGCATACTCTGCATTGTGTACTGAGAATGTTAGAGGACATAAATGTGAGTGTATTTCACTGAAAGAGAATTATATGAGTTATACTTGCTTAATTCACAGAAAAGACAGGGACTATGTAAACTATTTTCATAATTATGTGACACAGCTCTGTGTCAAAAACTTAAGAATGGCAAATGAAAACAAAATAATTATTTTTAAGATGTAACTGCTAATTTTAAGAAAAGACTTTCTTTCCCCCGGCATCTGAGAAGGGATAAAATACAGAAAACATTAATTTTCAAAGATTATTCCTCTTCTTTAGGCTCACTTCAATATCCTACTTGATTATGTAGCTATTAAAGCAAGTACAGTGATAGGAAACAGCTTTGAGGTCTTTCATTCTTTCTTGGTGTGTGGTAACCTCATACAGCAGGTATGTTGCCTTTAGCTCCCGAGAGCAGAATCTGGACATTCACCCACCCACCTAAATTATACTTCCTTGAGAAGCAGCTGTGACTCCTTGGCAGTCCAATCCCTCTCTGTTCTAATACTTTCCTTTAGAACTTGTGAACAGAGTGAAAATTCAGTGAAATAAACAACCTTTTAAAAACAGAATATGGCTTCATAACTGCAGAAGAAACAAAGTGTAAGAAAAGGTATTTTAGCAAAACATCCAAGTTATCTAGATTCCCACAAACTTTATACTTCAGAGCTCAAAAATCTCATGTCCAGAACAGGGCTTTCAGTCACTTTCCCATTGTGGCGGTTCATTCCCAGGCTGAGGACTCAAAGGCCCCGAAAATCCATAAATCTTCATTTCAGTATTCTTGTTTGACTTCTCATCTCTCTTATACTACTCCATGGAAGCTGAAGTAAGAATGATTATTAGACTGACATTGTTATAATTCTTCTGAGCATCTGTAAAAGATTCCTTATTTTCTTTCTTCTTGTGTACATAAAAGGCACACCTACAGCTTCTTCAAATAATTTCAGTCTGGAGTGCACCAAGAGGCTCTAAATGACCAGAGCAGTCTATAATCATCTTACTCTATAATATGTCTTTGCTCCTTTCTGGGGTTTGGCTACCTGTGTTGAAGGCCAGCTCTGGCAGGGTACAGCTCTGTCACCTTGTATCAGACTTCTATAAATATACCCAAGTTGCAAGAAAGGTCAGTGAGAGGTAGAAACTGATATATTGTGGAAGAGCTCTTGGAGGCCTTCCCTGGGTCTCCACCTATGTACATTGTTCCTATTGGCCCGAGAGCCACATTTAGGCTCAGCCCTCGTCTGAGGCTATAGCATAGGTATGCTGTGCTGTGCTGTTACTTGTCAACTCTCAGCTTGCCTTGCTGACTTGACTTCCTGGCTTGGCCTGACTGGTCAGTGGAGACTTGCCTAGCGATCGCCAGGAACTGAGCTGACCACAGCATCGTCCCCAGCCCAGCCCTGCTCTCCTAGTGGGGTACCGTAGGACTGTGTCCCTTAGCGAGTTGTTGCTTCTCGCCCTTGGCTCCCCAGACTTTGAGGGCAGCCCAGCCTCACAACTCCCTGGCAGACAGTACCCAAAAAGCCTTCTCTAAAGTCTCCTCAGAGCTAAAAATGCCAACATGCAGTGTCTATGAATAGCAAACTGGAGTTCAATCAAATTGTATTGTCTAATTACCTAAAGTCCAAACCTATTCAGTTATCTTTTTGGAAAACTTGATGGCTACTGATACAATGGGGTTTAATGAAAACCACAATGATGTTTAGAGTATCCTTAGTTAGATCATACTGACATCTTTTTGCTACCAGATAATTTAGTACTGCATTGCTAAACTTTAGAAGCCTGTAACTTCCAGCAAGAAGAGCTGACTCCTTATGACTTTGTTGATAAACAGTACAGCCATTATCTGCTGATGAAATAAATGTCTATTTGTGCAGTTAAGACATCAAGGACTTTTATATCCATAGAGGAATGCACCTTTTCAGAGTGAAAATAATCTACAGTGCTGTATATATGCTTATATATTCTACCTATTTGTTGTACAGTGTTTTTTGATAAATACATTTCAGTTCATGAGAGCAAAGTATCCTATCCACTTGCATATATTTTCTGATTATTCAGTTTGTGATAATTGTATAGGTAAAAATTTCTGTTTTCTTTAGAATCATGGGTTTATAGAACAATTCAGGTGGGGAGGTACCTCAAGAAGTTTTTAGCCCATTTAGCCAACCTGCTCCACTGCTCAGCTCATGAGGAAAATGTTTTCATGATATGCAGTCTGAGTATCAGCTCTTTCAGGTTATGTCCATTGTGCCTTGTGAGGTTGCCATGGACCACTGTGAAAAGCCTGGCTCTGTCCCCTTGATGATCTATCTCTTGTAGTCACCATGGAGCTGCTGTTAAATCAGTCTGAAGCCTTCTCTTCTCCATCCTGAACAAGCCCCATTCCTTCAGTCTCTGCTTACAGGGCAAGTGCTTCAGCCCCAACTACCACAGGCTGAATTCACCCCAGTTTATTGATGTCTTTTCTCGTGTACAGAAGGACCCAAACTGGGATGTAGTATCCAGCTGTGGTCCAATGGGTGCTGAGAAGAGGGTAGATATCCCTTGCCTTGACTAACTGCCTGTGCTCCTATTAACACAGCCTTGGACACTGTTGGCTGTCTCTACTACATGGGTATACTTTGTTCTGTACTCCAGGGCCACCAGGGCTTTTTCCCCAGAACTGCTCCCCAGCCTATCAGTCTCCAGACTGTATCACTGCCAGAGAGTTTTCCTGGGGGCAGGATTTTGCATTTCTCTTTGTTGAGTTCCAGGAATTTCCCATACCTCCAGATTGTTCAGGTCCCTTTGGATGGCAGCCCTGCTCTCTGGTTTGGTGCCATAGGCAGGTCTGATGAGAGCTCGTATTGAGGCAAAGGAAACAGAGTACCTTGGCTTCATCTGTCTGCATTGTCACCATCACCTGCTCCATTCAGCAATGATAACACATTTTCCTTGTCCAGGCATTCAGCCTTTTACTACTAATGTAGCCACTGATGCTCTTTCTTGACTTTCACTACACTTGCAGGTAAGCACGCCAGCTAAGCAAGTGAACTCCAGCTCAGCTTTGGCTTTTCTATGTGCTCAAGAAACATTTCTAAATACCTGCTTTATAGCTTGTCTCTGCTTTCACCTTCCATAGACTTTTTTTGCATTGATGCTTAGTCAGGTGCAAGCTGTTCCCCTGATGTATCTATTTGAATTTCTTCAGCGTTGGTATGGACCATTCTTGTTCTTGGAGGATGCTGTCTCTAAAGACTTGTCAGCTTTCCTGAGCTCCTTCAGAGCCGCCTCCCATGGAATCCTGCTTGCTAGTTTTCTGTAGAAGTCAGTCTTTTTTCCTAAAGTCCAGGTATGTTATCACTCATTAAGTACAGCAATGAGTCACGTTGCACTCATCTTACTGTTAATTTTCACAATATAAAGTTTATATATTCTCATTAGAAACCATAAAGTCAACATTAATCTTTGCATTTTACCTGATATGAAAGAATAAATTGGTGTATCTGCAAACATTTTAGGCTCTATATAAAACAATCTTAGTCTTTGTATAGCCCTGACAAAGGTCTTAGATTTTGAATCTCAAGGTTTTAGACTTCTCCCTAAAAACCTCAAAAGATTTGTTATTGAAAATGAACTAGTTGAAGAAGTTTAAGGAAGATATTGCTATATTAGCAGTCATAATGACTTTAAATTTTTCAAAATTTAATTTTCAAGCTAAGTAAACAATTTAGATCTTTTCTAAAACATTTCTGTTTTTTCCTTTTTTACTGCCTGATTGTATGCAGGTTTTTGGGTTGTTATTTGGAAGAAGTATTTAAAAGTGGAAGAGGTATTGGACTGAATTTCAGCCACTAACATGTTTTCCCTTTAACATTAAAAAAAAAATATTAATTTCCAGAGATGTTATGTGATCTGTAGGACTTGTGTAAGTGCTGTGCTGTAAATCACATGCAGCACTGAGAATACATCATTAGAACTTCAAGGTCTTTTGTTAGACAAACAAGACAAATTAAATCTGGCTATTTGTGAACTCCAGGCCCAAAGTAATTTTACAGGTTCACTTATGCATACAATATTGTCAATAATACAGAAACAAAGAATAACTGAAGATGCTGTTGACAAAAGGAAAGATGGCATGAGTCAATTCTCTCTATATTTTGGTGATCTGTATATCTTAATTAAGAAAAAAAGCATCTTCTAGCTATTCAAAGTTATTTTGAAAGACTAGCTTAAAAAAATACCAAAAACCAAAAAAACCAAAATAGAGGCATTATATTAATACAAAGACAGACTATCTTTACAGTTTTCTTCCTGTGAGAATGAAGGAAATGTACATATGCTTACATATATTTTTGCATTACATGAGTATTAGACTTCAAAAATTGCAAGAAGCAGAATCCAGATCTTCTGCCTCTCACATGAGTGCCTTACCAATTGCTTCCATTTTTCTTCTGTCCTTCTGTTGTTTTCCATGTGCTGCCAGTATCTAGTTTCAGTGGTAAATGCCATTTCTTACATGTCGTCTAGGCATGTCATGGAAAAACATGACAGCCTTTCTCTTTGCTTTACTATATCCAAAGTTCTGTCTTCAAACCTTTGTAAAAACAACTTTCAAGTATATATTAGATTTATTTTAATTTCTTGTGCTTTTCTGTAAGAGGCAAAATGGAATCTTGATGAGTTGTTTAGTTAAGCCTGGAGAGGAAAGTCATCTTCATTTGATCTTACACATAGATAGAATGCATTACTCTGAAAAAAAAGCACCACACAGTCTGCATATTTTGTAGCCTTATTTCCTATTTTATTTCTCTGCAAGTAAGACTGCATTATTCAGTTAGAGAAAAATACATTGTATTCAATAGTGAAACCTGAGGAAAGAAAACAGTAATTTTCTAATATTAGAAAAAACTAAACAGTCTTTAGAAAAGTTATTCAATAATTCATAAGTTAAAAAACATTTTATCATCTTTATGCATATTGTTTAGCATCTGTGTGATTCAGCAAATGATCTCCTTTGTTGCCAAAGTTATAGGCCGATTATGGCTAATCAACTGTGATTGCAAGATCATAGAAAAAGTTTTGGCAGTTTGGCTGTAGGCATTTTCATGTAAAATTATTATTCCTGATCTAAACTCTTAATTTAATAAGCATTGCTAACAAATGGAAGATCTGTAGCTCATCAGGAGCTATTTTACTTGCTATAGAAAAAGGACATTATATCAAACAGAACAGAGAAATTTCTTCAAAGTGTGAGCAGAACTTAACTTCAAGGACACCTGGTTTTTCTTTTTTCTTTTTTTTTTCTTTTTCTTTTTCTTTTTAAATTTGCCTAAGGCTACAGTCATCACTAATAGAATGATGTCAAAATCATTTCATCTGTAAAGTTGCACTAGACAGGTCGTTCTTCCACTCTTTTATTTCTTGTTTTGGAACATATGGCATGGCTAATCAGAATGCTTGATTGATATATGGTTAAAAGGATTACAGAGATGAAGGTAGCCGAAACTAATGCCTGTATGCTAATATTTTCTTGAGATGACTTATATCCAGTCTCTTAGCACACACTGCATAGATACCAGATCAATGTTTTAATAATAATGATTAATAATTCATAATGATGTAATGCATGATGGGAAGAAGCCATTTCCTGATACTTAATGTCTGATTGCAATATTTCAAGGCCTGAGAGAGACTCACAAATATAGCAGCTGCCTACAGGTAATTATTACTCTTCTACAGTATTAAAAATACATTCCAGAGAAGAAAAAAAGATTTTAATATTTAGATAAAGTAAAAGCTTAATTGAACATTCTCAGTTTTATTGTGTTCTGCTTAAAACAGCTTTTTACCCCTTACTTTGTAAAGAACCATACAACGATGAGAGAGAATTAAGCAGCACTTCATTTACAAAGTTCTATTAAGTTTATAATAAGAAATATGCAGTAATAGTAGTTCTACTTTGAGAGTAGATTTAACTGACTTTTTTTTTCCATAGAAGAATCTTTAATGCAAGTAAAAGAAGAGGTATCACATTGACTGAGTGGGTGATCACCATGTGGAACTCAGATCCTTACTAGACAGAACCCCAGATGAAAGAAATCTCCAAGGTTTCTACTGGCAAGTTTATATACCTGCAGTGTTTTCCCTTTTTGGCTTGTGTTGACAGCTTTACAGATCTGTTTTCTCTGGAGTGTCTCTTTTTTTTTCCCCCCTTCTTGTTTTTTAACAAGTTTTGAACTCCAACTTTTAGAATCTCATTTTTAAAGCTGAAGATTTAGCTATCTGAAAGTAATTTGCTTATTGTTAAGTAGGCCATATGACAAATCTACCCATATTCACCTATCTCCTACAGCTTTGGTTACTCCAGTTGCTGGTCCATTAATCTTATCCCTATCTCATTCTGTAGCTATTACCTAATAAAGTAAAAATTTAGAAAAGAATACTCAAGAATATTGAATGGAAAAAGCAGAAACAGGATTAAACTCATGTAGGTTTAGCTACTCAAACATTGTGAGTGCGATTGCACCAATCAACCTTTAGATGACTACAAAATAGATGTCTGGAGATGACAGTCACAGTAGGCTGACTTCCTTTATAAATAAGTAAAAGAAAAAGAAAAAGAAAAAGAAAGAGAAAAAGAAAGAAAATGAGAAAGAAAATGAAAAATAAAAAAGAAAAAGAAAAGGAAAAAGAAAAAAAAGGCACTTTCAGGTTATGGTTCATTTAGCTGGTTTAGATATCTACTTTAGAATAAGAAGAATCATGCTCTTGACTCCACTAACCATACTGACCACATCTTTATTGACTATATAAGTAGCCAAGGAATAAGACCTCAAACATAGATTTAGATATCAAAACCCACACAATGAAATTTATATTCTTATTTTTAACCTGCAGGAAAGATGAAAAAAGAAAATAGTAAAATATATCCCCATCTGTCCTGTCCTATTAAAAGTGTTCCTCCAAATAAGATAATTATATTCTTTTTATACATACAAAAATATATATACACAAATATAAAAACAGGCATCCAAAAAACTTAGCTTTGCAACAAGAAATTTAAAGTGATGGGTCTTTCCTTGTTAATATTCCAATTACACAACCTGGCTGTCAATGTGAGATAATTGAGATAATGCCATGATGAGTCAGATGTAATACAGAGCTGGCTCACAGAGACACTAAATACGTCTTTAACCTTACCCTCTTCGTTATTGGTACCTGTGGTGCTTCTTCCCACTGGCAATTCTTAGCTTGGCAGCCTCACCCTTAGATGCAAAGGAACTCTTTCAACACCTGCATGACATCATGAGGGTGGTATTACATCATGATGTTTATGTGATAACTCAATCATTAAAATACTCGACAAGGTAGGGTATAATTTTTTTCTCATTTTATTTTTGCAACTTTTTTCTGTGGAAACAGGTTGAGGGTCAGTGGCAGGATAGACATGTGGGAAAGAAGGGGTGGATTAGGAGAAGAGAATGAAGGTTAGGATTAACTCCCTGCTTCTGAGATTATTGCAGTGTTTCCTCATTAAACACTAAAACATTCCTTTGATCAAGGCCTGTAATTTCATCTCCCAATGACAGATCTAACTACAAGGTTGTAGAGTCATGCTGGTTCCTTATCGATGATTTAAAATCAAGACATCAGTTCTAAATGATCTTGAGACAGATTAATTGTACCCTAAGCCAACATACTGCTTCACAGGATATAGACAACATTTAGTGTAGCTTCTTGACTCCAGCTGAACCAAAGCCAGAATTATGTCCCTGATATTTTTAGTACTGCAACAGTAGGCATTAACACTGCATCCAAACTGTATCAAGGTGTAGCAGGGGGAGCTCTGAAAGTTTGATACTCCAATCCTCAAACTAAGAGGCTTGCTGAACCCTGCTGACACTCATTTCCTGACTCTATTAGGAACCTAAATAATTTTCATAATCTACACTTTCCATCTAGATGGTCTTTAAGGGCCACAACACAAGTATGTTTTAAAGCATCTCATAATTGTTCATTTCCTATGACGATTCAAGTACTTCAAAAGTAGCCACATAGTTGAACCAAAGCCCCGAAGACAAAAGTTTCCACAGAATTTTCAGTGTTTAAAGCAATGGTTTCACAGTATTATGGGGTTTTTTTGCCTATTTATGTCTTCAGAGAAAAGAGGCATTTTCTGAACCTTTCATGAAAATTTCAATGAATAAATAAAAGATCTAATCTGACGTAAGCTCTACATATTTATATGGTAACAGAATTTCAGCAACAATTGTTATAATAGTTACTAACAATTACTGTAGTAAAAGAAACAGTATTTTGATTTTAATTTTAAAGACCTCTTTATTATATATATAAAATATATCATATGTAATTATATATTATGTTATTATATTATATAATTTATATTATAAATGCAATGTATAATATTATAATATCATTGTGTATTATATTTATAATACAAACTATATATTAAAATTATATATAATTTTTTTTTTTAATTTTAAAGACCTCTGTTCCACAAAAACTCTTTTTGTTTAGTTTAAGAAGAAAATATTCACAAGTTTTAAAAAAATGAGGCAGTATAGTGGGCCATATTGTCTCAGGCATAGATATGCAGGTTATTTGTGCAGTTGTTTGCAAATGGAAAGAGACCACCTCTTTGACAAAGACAAGGTGGAAGATCTAGGCTGAATTCTAGCTGTTTGAGGAATATATAGCAGACCATCATACACACTCTTGTTCTTTGCTTCTTCACTACTCAGTGCCTGTTTTTCCATTTACAACATTTGGGGACCAAATCCCCGCTAGAACTTAAGCTGGCTACTGCCATGAAAGACAATAAAAAATGTTTCTGTAAATACATTAGCAACAAAAGGAGGGCTAAGGAGAATCTGCATGCTTTATCAGATGTGGAGGAAAAGATAGGGACAAAGGATGAGGAAAGAGCTGAGTTAATTCACACCTTCTTTGCCTCAGTCTTTAATGGTACCCAGGTACCCAGCCCCCTGAGCTGGAAGACAGGGTCAGGGAGCAGAATGAAGGCCCCGCAATCCAAGGGGAAATGGTCAGTGACCTGCTACACCACTTAGACACACACAGTCTATGGGTCCGGATGGGATCCACCCAAGGGTACTGAGGCAGCTGGCAGAAGTGCTCACTGAGCCACTTCCCATCATTTACCAACAGTTTTGGCTGACCATGGAAGTCCCAGCTGACTGGAATTTAGCAAAAGTGACCCCCATCTACAGGAAGGTCTAGAAGGAGGATCAAGGGAGCTACAGGCCTGTCAGTCTGACTTCAGGGCCAAGGAAGGTTATGGAGCAGATCGTCTTGAGCTCCATCATGTGGCATGTACAGGACAACCAGGGGATCAGGCCCAGTCAGCATGAATTTATGAAAGGCAGGTCCTGCCTGGCCAACCTGATCTCCTTCTACAACAAGATGACCTGCTTAGAGGATGAGGGAAAGGCTGTGGATGTTGTCTGCCTGGACTTTGGTAAAGCCTTTGACACTGTTTCCCACAGCATTCTCCTGGAGAAACTGACTGCTCACGGCTTGGATGGGAGTACTCTTTGCTGGGTAAAAAACTGGCTAGACAGCTGAGCCCAAAGGGTGCTGGTGAATGGAGTTAAATCCTGTTGTTGGCCAGTCACAAGTGGTGTTCCCCAGGGCTCAGTACTGGAGCCAGTTGTGTTTAATGTCTTTATAAATGATGTAGACAAAGGGATCGAGTGCACCCTCAACAAGTTTGCAGATGACACCAGGCTGAGTGGGAGTGTTGATCTGCTTGAGACTAGGAAGGTTCTACAGAGGGATCTGGACAGGCTGGACCAATGGGCTGAGGTCAGCTGTATAAGGTTCAACAAGGGTAAGTTCCAGGTCCTGCACCTGGGTTACAACAACCCCATGCAACAATACAGGCTTGGGGAAGAGTGGCTGGAAAGCTGTCCAGCAAAGAAGGACCTGGGGATGCTGGTTGACAGCCAGTTGAACATGATCCACCAGTGTGCCCAGGTGGCCAAGAAGGCCAATAGCATCCTGACTTGTATCACAAATGGTGTGGCCAGCAGGACAAGGGAAATGATTTTGCCCCTGGACTTAGCACTGGTGAGGCTCCACCTTGAATATTGTGTTCAGTTTTGGGCCTCCCAAGACACTGAGGTGCTAGAGTGTGTCCAAAGACCGGCAGTGAAACTGGTGAAGGGTCTGGAGCAGAAGCCTTACGAGGACTGGCTGAGAGAACTCCAGTTATTTAGCCTGAATAAAAGGAGACCTTATTGTTCTCTACAACTACCTGACAAGAGGTTTTAGTGAGGTTGGTGTTGGTCTCTTCTCCCAGGTAACAAGTGATCAGAGAAGAGGAAACAGCTTCATGTTGCACCAGGCGATGTTTAGATTGGATATTAGGAAAAAATTCTTCACTGAAGGGGTTGTCAAGTATTGGAACAGGCTGCCCAGGGAAGTGGTTGAGTCACCGTCCTTGGAGGTATTAAAAAACCACATAGATGTGGTGTTTAGGGACGTGGTTTGGTAATAGGCTTTTGTGCTGGTTTAAAAGTAAACCGGCAGAAGAAATGAACCCAACTCAAAAGAGTTTAGAAGTCAGAACTACAATTTAATAAAAAGATTACAATAGATACACTGATA
>JAVJGI010000014.1:48946966-48970829 GCA_035590275.1 Ibycter americanus | reverse complement strand
CTAGGCAACAAAAACTGGGAAGAAAAATAACCCCTGTCTCTGAGAGCAAAGAAAAAGAAGTGTACAGCATTGTTATATAGAACGTAGTTGCAATGCTAAGAACTTTGGTGTGACACCACAAACAACTGTTCTCTGCTTTTCAAACATTTATATGATGCTTCAAAGTGGTTAACACCTAGTTATTAGAGTTTCAGAAAAAGACATTTAAATGTTTCATGTCTCCTCTACACCCATAAATGCCACATAAAAAGTCACTGATGAAAAATAGTGTTTTATTTACTCACTTTCATAAGTGAGCTTTAATGGGTGCTAGACATGAAAATCCATGCACGCTGAAAAGAGAATGTACTCTGGATTTAAAGAAAAGGATGACATCCCTGAAAAACCAGTTATCTGTCCTGGTCTTTCTGCCATATGAATAATAATAATTTTTGGTGAACTGTTCTCCACCAAAAGAGAAAGATCTGGGAAATTTTTTTTTTTAAAAAAAAGACAAGCAAAAACCTTCCACTTACTTCTGGCTAACCTCTGTTTTCATCATGAGATCAAAGCTCATTTTGTGCCTTTGCTTTTTAACAACACATTGAAGAAACTTTATTTTGATGTAACACCAAGACACTATCTTCTGATCAGTAGAAAGTAGGGTAAAGCTGGATTGCATCAGGATAACAATGGAAGAAAAAAGGAGGGAAAAGAAATTCCACAAGTTTTCCCACTGCTCTATGTAAGTGTATGTGGAAGGAGTGTCTACTTCTTCAAGGATATATTGTCAAAGGAGCCATAAACCAGAATATGGAGAGATAAACCTGACCAAGAACAAATCTGTTTAGCCACACTAATTGGTAAGAAAGCGTGGAAAATGAAAATGTTTATGTTTTGAGCTGGAAGATAAAGAAAGGGAAGATGACCTTCCCTTCCTTAACCTGACAAATCAGCATTAACAAAGCAAGCAGAAACAAACTTGACCAGTCACACTAGTTGATGGCCTATCAAGAAACCAGGCAAACCTGGAATTTGCAACTGATAGGGATGCAAACCTGAAGGTCCAGGATATTGGAAGGGGTTGGTAGCAGCGTGCCCGTGTGGCACAATGCCGGGGAAGGGGGAGCAAAGAGGAGCAAAGGAGGAATAGACAGAAAAGGGTAGAAAAGGATGCTTGTCTGGCTGACCCCTGCGTCTGATCACTGGAGTCTGTCCTGTCTTCTTACATCTCCTTAGTAAATCTTTTCTTGACAATGTCTCTGTGTAATCTCACTCTCTGTCCTCTGTGTGTGTGTGTGTGTGCTGCAAGGACTCAGTTCCAGCTGCTGAAAAGATCCCTCTGTGTGTGTGTGTGAGTGAAAACTGGTGCCAGCCACCGGACAGTAGGGGTGTGAGAGCCCCTGGCCTGAGATGTCAGCTACTGGAGTGAGTGAGGGTCCTAACACCAGCCACTGGAGCAAGTAACCCCCAGCCACTGGGGCAGGAATGGTTTGTGTACCCCAAACCAGCTACTAGAGGTACCCAGGTGAGTGAGGGGCTCAGTGGCAGCAGCTGGAGTGGGACCACAAGTGCCACCATGTGCCTGGTGCTGGCTGGGGGCGGTGAGTGCCCGTGCTTTCCCCAGACCAGGTGTGTGTGTGGTGTCCTTGTGTACTCACTGGCAAACTCCAAGCTGGACCAGCCAGTGAGTAGGGGGCCTGGGTTTGGAAAGTGTTATCATGTGGGCAGAGGATCTGTGCTGGTTTTTGGGACGACCCCTGAGTGTGGAGTGCCTGTCTGATGAGCATGTGAGTGCTGCGTGTTTGTAGTGAGCATCCAGCTGGACCAGCCAAGCAAGTCTGGGACCCATGGGATGGGTAAGGGGGGCCAGGATCCGGGCAGGGGTGCTCGGTGGGCAGAGAGGCCATGATGATGCTTGGGGGATCCCGAATGTGCGTGTGCTTGTGAACCTGGAGAGTGCCATGTGTGTACTGCACTAGTGACCTTCTGCCTTTGCCAGCCCAAGAGAAGGAGGGAACGTGGCTGGCTGGGTTCGTGTCTGGTGTGAGTCCTGTACGTGGGTGCTGCATTTTCAAGGTTGTGCCCAGTGTGCAGCAGGCTGTGTGACCGGCTGTGTCACTGACCTCTGTGCATATGTGTGCATGTGTCTGTGACTGGGATATGTGCTCAGCTTTGCTGCTGGTTGAACTGGCAAGTGGGAAAGTGTCAGCCATGTTCCTCAGCCTGGGCAGAGACCTGGGTCCCTGGGCACTGGGCTGGGCTCCAGCAGATGGGCAGGGGAGGTCTCAGGTTGGAAAGGGTGGAGGAAGTGGCCGCACTCCTATCATACCTTAACACGTCTCTAGGAACGAAGGAAGCAGTTTCTCTTGTTTTGGAAAAGCATTTCACTATACTTCTTTATTATCCAGTTCTGCTGATGACACTGAAAAAAAAATTTACACCTTGATATGTCTTTTTCCCTTCCAGTTCCAATGCATAGAAGGATGTTGAGGGACATGAATATGTTAGGAACCCTTTCGACTTGAGTCACAGACGGGTATTAACAAAGGTCTTTTTCCCTCTTACCTCTTTATGCAACTTATGGCTGAAGGACACAATCTAACTGGTAGTTTAGCTGAGTCTGCGAGGCAGGGACAGCTCAGAACTGCCAGCTGATGCTTGCAAACATCAGAAAAGAAAGAATATCTCTGAATCAAACATCACACAGAGTCAATTGTGCGGCTTTTGCTACCTCACGCTTAAGGTTTCTGTCTCTCCCTTGCACCCAACCTTTTGTTACTGACTGTTCAAAGAAGTTGTAAATTCTCTCAAATATTTTTTTTATATGTAGCCATTCAAAAATATTTCAGAAAGCTTCCAGAAACAGAACATAGCTGCTTACTAATTACTAATCAGTAGTTTTTGTTGGCATTGTCTTGATCTCCTGGTAGTAGTAACATGATATTTGCTGGACTTACTTGTTCATGAAAACCTTCAGCACCTTTGAAACGCAGGTCTGATATTTTTCAAGCCACTTTGGAATTGGATTATTTATCTAAAGGTCTTTAGTCAATCTTCTGCCATGCTGGAAAGAATTCTACTCTAATGCTGACCACACACTTAGTTTCCAACTTTATAAAAGATTTCCCAGATTTAACACTGACACAAAGTAAATGCTTCACACTTCAGAATATTGTTTGGCCAACATATTTATTTTCTGCAGCATTAGGAATCAGATGCATTGTTTGTAGCTAACAGAAAAAAATGAATCTCTCTATACGTCAGTGCTGACTTCTATCTTTCACCAGATTATTTTCAGATTTACTGTTAGCTATTTCTAAAACTGTGATGTGGCTTACAGATCTGAATTTAGTTTTTTGAGTGTTATTGATTGATTCCTGGGACATATGAGTGAAAAAATGTCTAACACACATCCCATACCCCACCCCACCACCTACCCCCACCCCACCCCTCCAAAAAAAAAGAAAAAAAGAAAAGAAAAGAAAAAGAAAAAATTTGTCTGGAGATTTGTGAAAAAACATGCAAAAAGAGCAAGTCTTGTGTTCTGTGGCTGTGGTTAAAAGGAAAATACTATTTAATGCCCTTCAGGGTGTCTATACGGCTGCAGCTGTGAAACTTTGTTACTAGTCAGAAGGTGAATGTGATAACATCATAAAAAAAGCTGCTACATCCAATCTAGTACTGAATATAGTGTGCTTTCAGGAAAAAATGAAGCACAAGAAAGCAGTATGTCTACAAAAACTTAACCACACATACAAAGAACGTACGTATATATTTATCTAGACATACTGCATACAAGCATTACTCTAATTCCATCTAAAATTACAACAGTCCAACAAGACTGAGAAGCTGACTAATCAAAATGGAGGAGACCCCACAAGCAAGAGGTTTCTGTTTCACTTCATTTTTATTTCCTTTGGAATCTCGTAATTATTACTATTTTGATCAGACCTGGGCTGCATGCAAGAAAGGCATTAGTTTTCAGGGGGTTTAATGCATTCTTAAAATGATCTTTTTATAAAAGGATTTGCTCAGTTTAAAATAAAACTTTATTTCTTGCAGCGTTCACTGAAAGAAAATGGTAGTCTTGTTAAAACAAAGCACTGCATGATTGTATGTAAATGACCTGCCAGGTTATAAAAACAACCAATGTTTTGAGTATGCTTTTAACTGCTACATAATGATTGCTTTCTAAGTTTGCTGAAGAGAAATTAAATACCACCAGCTGCCTTCTCAGTGTAAAATATTAAATGTAATGTTTTCAGGCAATAAAAGGGATTAATTTGTCCTGTAACTACCTTACCACTGGGATTATGAATAAACTACAGTTAGAAATTGTTGTCAGTAAACTTTACAATCACCGATTCTGCAAGCTCCACTATCCACTAAATGGAGTAATCTACCCCACTGCTAAAATACCAGCACCAGTCACCAAGCTGGATGCCTTCCAAAACCAGGTCTAATCAGACTGCCTGAAGAAAAGCAGGTCAAAGGTGAGTTTATTGAATCTATAAATAACAAACTGTGTGGTTCACTGAATGTGTAATACAATGCCCTATCTGTATATAAGATGATATACTAAATGCAATAAAGCACCTTAATAAAACATTAAAGTTGTAGAGTTACGCACTTAGAAGTCAGCAAACACTTGTGTCAGTTACAATAATGTCATAGTAATGCCATCTAATGTGTTTTCTCCACTGCATATATAAATATATATATATAAGTATATAAAATAAACATCATTTTGTGAAATACGTGTACCATTTGATACACAAGAATTCAGGTCATTATAATAATGATTTAATATACCCTGAGGGATCATTGTAACCCTGTTTCAACCATCCAACATGTTCAACTATGTAAGACTTTTTCCTTGCTATGACAATCTATTTAGACCAGTCTGTAACTGGTAGTGAAGCTGCTCTTTTTCTATTGTCTCCTTTGAAGTGAGTGGACAGGAAGGAAAATGAGACTGGATGGTGAGATGCTAGGCACGACTTTCTTATACTTGCCAGACAGGATAACTATGGAGAAACTGGAAGGATAGGCTGTTTAAAAAGGGGAGTGAAATAACTTGCAACGAAATCTGAAATGTAAAATATATTATTACCACCTTAAAAGATTAGGATTTTGAACCTGGAAAAAGAAGATAAAATAATAATTAAAAAAACCCAAAACAACAACAAAAAAAATCCCACCACCAAAACACCAAAATAAAACAGAAATGCCTTCTCAAATGTTTATTCCCACTGTTTCCCTTGTTCTGGCACTGGTATTCTCGAGACTCTGCTGGGAGCTCTATCAGGTAAATAATTTGGCTGAAAATTAACCTTAGCCCCCACTCCTCTAAAGGATCAGTTTTTAGCAGCAACATATATTTACATTGAACTGTGACTGTGGAACCCAGAGTCTCATAGCTGAATGCTCACAATCACAGTTTAGCTAACACATTTGCAGTGAACAAGTTCCTCTTTTTGCACTACACCATTAAACTCAAATTAAGAAAATCATCCTCACTTTATCAAGTAAATGTAGTGTGTGGGAGAAACAACACTGGATTATAAAAAGAGTAACTATTAGGCATTACAGCTGACTGCATAAATACATTACATAAAATAATGCCCTGTTTTTCCATTACCACCAACACACAAACTCCCTGCAACTTAGTCTTTACTTACAGCTTTTGCTCTTGGTTGACCTGGGCACATATATTATGCTACTGTTTTCATACTCTCTTTTCAACTCCCTTGTCTGCGGTAGAAAATATAAAGGGGAAATTTTTTTTCTTATTTTATAGCAGGAGGTGCTCTATACACAAAGTGTAGGCAGACCTGAACAGTGAAAAGTCAACCATGCAGTTATAATAATTCTTAGCAACAGCTGCCTTTTGTACACGCAGAGATCTGGAACAAATAAGGCCTTTCCACAGTTGCTTCTCAATACAGCAGGGGAAAACATGTAGAACCCCAATGAACTCACAGACAAGAGATCAGTTTCTGTGAAGTACCAGTCATCAGAATCAAACCCACCCAGGAGGGGAGCTAGAATACAGCTGCAAAGTACCTCCCTAGAATTTCTTCCCCCTTGGATATGAAGCACAGCATCAGCAAATTATAGTGACCTGTGCTAAGGGTTTTGAGCTCCTAGTCCTGGATCACTCCATTGTAGCTCTGTTCTGCAACCTCTGCATCCTCGGTCATGGGGATTTTTGCATGGAACACCTTGTAGCTCTGTCTGTGTTAAAGAATGGAGAAAAATAATAATGCAGCATGTGGGATTACTCTCAGAAACTGAGGTCAGCCCTCATGGAATGATTGTTGTTTATACAATTCAGTTCTCTCAATCGCCAAAGAAGGCTGCTTGCATCCAAACCTCCAGTTTCAAATGGTCCCTGACCCAGCACCCAGAGAGTACTAGCTGGCCTAGACAAAATGTATGACAGGGACTGCTCTAAGATTTTATTAATAAAATGATCAAGTTCCAGACCTGGAAATGTCCTCTAGCATCATTTCCTTTTCTGGTATGGGTATAGCACATAATTTTGTCTGTCTGTTTGCAGAAACCTGACAGAGCTGAGGTTCTTTGGAATGTCAGGAACCCAAGACACAGCCAGTCTGCAGCAGGAACTAAGCCCTTAGTTAACAACAGAAAGTTTGGAAGCCTTTGAACATCCCTAGATCCGGGAGATTCAGAATTTTCAGGCTCCAAGACATCGATTTGCTATAGATCTACAGTAAATCTGAAATTTTTTTGGACTTAAAACAATCATCAGGGTTTGCATCATAACTATCATAACTGCAATTAAAATTACATAATAACAGTTCCAGTACAATTTACACAGATATAATGTAAAGCTAACCCAAGCTTTGACAATACTTCAGGTACTGGCTGCTGGAAGATGTGAGACTGTATAATAGGGAAAATTATTTCATACTCTCTCCATATTTGTATTTCCTATTTTTCATTTCCATCTTCCTATTTTGCCATTGTTCAGAAATAGAATAATGGGATACATGGACTTCTGGTTTTATCCTCGTTAGCTTGGGCTTTGTACTGCCACTTAAGAAATTAGGCATGTCAAGACCTCTTTTTGCTTTATTTTACAGTCTAATTTTAGATCTGCTCTAACAAAGGAATGCAATAAGTGATAACGAACGGATGAACTGATGAAAGACAAGGGATACAGAGCAAACACAGCTGCTCAATAAAAAATGTGCACATCTGGATATCTCCATTTTATCTTAAAAGCAAAATACTGAACATTGTCATTAGAAACAAACAACAACAAAAATCAAAACCATTTCTCAGCACATCATTCTTATTCAGCACATTGTAGGAAACAAAATGTATAGATTATTTTATGGGAAATTTCAATGCTCTTGCTGAGCTTATTCAGAATTTCAGATCATCAGATGGTGATGAATGATCATTAAAGTTCCTTTCAAATTCTTTTCATTTAAAGAAAATAAATCTGGAAAAGCTATGTGAACTAATATCCAAATATATAAGTAAGGCTGCACCTCAACTAGTAGTTAAATCTAAGTTACAGAAAATAGAAGGACTAGAGTATGCCAGAGAATTAAAAGACACATGACAAACTAGCAAATTTGAAAATCAGCGGTCTGTGCAATAGTTTGACATCTTTCTTTTGTCTTCTTTTCCAAGTGAAACAACACATTATTTGTATTTCCTCTCTTTACTCTTAATTCTTTTCTTTCTAAATGAACAGAGGTCCCTCCAAGTTTTTTAAAAACTTTCTCCAGGTCCTTCCTTTCACTGAAGAAAGGATGATGACTGAAACTGGCAGCAAAATCTATAGTTAAGACTGCCTAACACTTTCCATTATAGGATCCTATTTTCAGGTGCTTACAAGTGCCAGACTTTCAGGACTTAGGCTGAATTTTTTTATTCTAGATCTCTATTTCTCAAACTCAGCTGTGTCCAAGAAAAAGGTTTAGGCAAACTACATTGCTTTTCCCATGTTAAAAAACCTGTATAATCCCTTTGTTGAGATGATTTGTCTTACGGACAGAAAAATTAGAAATTAGGTCACTCTCAGGATAAAGAACAGTGTTTTCTGTCCCTATAAAAAAATCTGTCTATGCCTGGCATATATTTTCATGAAGTTTCTTTTTTTCCCATTAGTAGGCTCTGACATTAATAGCAAGGTTACTGTCCTTATGAATAAGCTCTTCAAAGCTAGAACTGCAGTGGTAGGTGGAAAAGGAACAAATAACAGGATAGAAAACAATATATGGTGGTCCAGGGTAATGATATAGTTAACAAATACAGGAAATGCTAGCAAGAGAACAAATCGTGACAGTAAGTGATCTTAATATACATGTAGAGGGACACAGGATTCCCCAAAATCTGAAATACAAAGCACAAAACATTATCTAGAATTCTTAATCTGCAGAAAGTAATATTTTAGTAGGGTATGTTTTCTGCTTCGCACAGTATATTAAATAATAATAAAAAAGATAATTAGTCATACCATTTAATACCTTCAATGAAGCAACAGAGGCTGCCATCTGAACACTCAGTGGTAAGCATCTAAACATAGGTCTGAGGAACAGTGGTTTATCTTTTCTAGGTGTTTAAGACTAGTACCTCTGATAAAGCTATTTTTCTAGGCTATCTTCATCTTCAAAGGGAAGGAATAGGAATGTCCAGAAGATAGCTCACACAAAGTGTTGTAGCCTTCTATGTTAGGATAAGATGCATTACACTTTGGAAAAGTGTCTCATATGGAGTGTGGGGAATATGGAAATATACATTACAGTTCAGAGGTGCAGTCATAGCTTTGGAGATGGCTACCTCACCTATTTGCTGACATCTAAGCGTGGCAATCCGCACTGAGTTAGTTATGTTAGCATTCATGCTTTATAGAGGAGAACGAACATAAAAATGAAGATGTTTATCTGATCTGTTTTAATTTTATTCTTTTTGATGAGAAAACCCATGTTTTCTATAAAAATCCATTTTTCCTTTCAAAAGTTGTTAAATCCTTCAGCCCAGTAGAGGCCTGGCTGCCACAGCTCCATGCCTCCACATCTAGCAGGTAGCAAGTCTAAGCATATATTTCCAAAAGGCACATACGCAAGCACATGTATACAATATATAAACATATATAAAGCTGCCTGTGAAGATCACAGAAACATTCAGCACTCAAGGAAACACAGGCAACACTGACAAATTGATCCTGTTCCCTACTAATCAGGATGAATGTCCATTAGCGAGAAATATATGCATCTGTAAATACATAAATATGGATCCTACAATAGCTGACCTTGGACAATAAGTCTATCAAGTAACTAGCCCTGGATCCTTTCAGGTCCAGTTGCCTAACACACAGATATAACACATGCAGATATGTCTCTCAGTCAATCTTCAGATCCTACAGTACCTCTAGAAGTTGATCTGGGCAACTTGGTCCCTGCAATAGCTAAGTTCTCCATCTGTCTCATCCAGAGATACACAAATATCTGGCCCTGACCTCTGATCACCTCAGTTCATGGTTTCCAAGCCATCTATTTTTCTGGCTAGCGAGTCCAGCTTGATATTCACTGGTGATCACACACTGACTTACACAACCTCATTCGCTCTGGCTACCAGCCCTGGAATCACCTGGGCCCCTGTGACCCATGAACTGGTTCTAGTTACTGGCACTTTGACTTCCATGCACATATGCTCACACACACACACACCAGACAGTCCCCTTAACAGGAAAATTATAAATGGAATTTAGTAAGAAGGCAGAACAGTCTCTGGCAACTAGGCATAGGGCATGACTAGAGAAGCATATAGGCCATCAACCTGTTTACATGGAAATGGATGCTTTTATTCCCTTGCCCCTCTATTCCCATGGTTGTTCTTCCCCCAACCCACCTTGATCCCTCCCTTTACCTGCCCTAAAGATACCATAATAAGTCTTGTGCAATCTAAAGATGATATTCCCCTACATCCCATGAGTTCCATACTCTGGGCAGTAACCCTCCTTAGCCTGAAAGGTGATCCAGAGAGGTGCTCTTGTTGACTTTCCCTAATGGGTTTCATACCCAGACCATGGGGGTGATGGCTTTCTTGTGACAGCCATGAGAATAGCTGGGACAGGGTGCTCACTTTTCTGCTTAGATTATTCTGATTCGCCTGCCCAGGACTGCACTTCTGTGCTCCTTTGTGTGTGCAGAGGCCAGTCTTCTACCACATGGCTTAATGATCTCTAGCACACACATACAGATTTCTGAATTAATAGATCTGTGTAGATGCCCACATTGTTTACGTGGTGGATGTCTACTTTTGATAAGCTGAGTACCATCCAAAGCACAGGAAGCTTGGTGAGGTTTTACTGCCTCTTGTTTCTGGAACTTCAGCCTGTAAATCTCACCTAATTGGCTTTCAGGTGACAAAATTGCTTATAGAATTCCTGCCCATGCAAATTTGTTTTGAAATACTCAGCAGAATATGGTCTGGTATTGACACCTACAATATGTCCAACTGCACAAGGCATTGTATGAGCAGTAAAAGCTGCTATTGCACATTTCAACAAATTCTTTTGAAAATGTATCATACAGTTATACGTTGTATGCAACTGGCTCCAATGACTTTTCACTGTATTTTTCTGCACTATCATGTTCAAAGAGTTCCCTAAACCATATTCAATGAAAAAGTTATATTGTAAATTTTCACCGTGTAATTAAAAATGAATGCAACCTTCCCCTTATATATCAGTAAGCATATTGACTTCTCTGACACTATTTAGAAAACGAATGATTACTGGAATGAGTTTCATCTGCATTGACCATACATAAATATCAGTAGTTGTACTAAGCAGCAGTTCAGCCACGATTTCTTTGCTGCATTGTTTTCTTCAAAACCTCATTGGAATCCAAGAAATTTGGACACAGAAATAACCCATCAGTTATTGTCTTTCCTTCAGTTCTATAAATTTTATATCTCCTGTGACTGAATCTATTTGAATGCATTTTTTTTTATTTCTGAAAATGAATTGAGATTTAAAACAAAAGTTCTGACAGGTCTGATCTGCAGTATCTTAACGAGAGCTCTTGATAAAATCAGGTCAAGTAGTTTAGACACACCTATGTTCAGTGAGTCTTTTTTCTTATTTTTCACATTTTCCTTTATCATGTATGGAAAATGCTAGAAAGGGATTGTATGCTTATCAAGTGCCTTCCGTGAGATCATGCATGATGACCTTAGATCACGCACCTCTGGGACAATAATTTGAATACCTAACGTTATGCTGCATGTAGCTACAACAACATGCAAACTGAAATATTCACAACTTTTTTGTTTATAAAGCTGTTGCATGTGTCACACTACTCTCTGTGATATGAAAAGAAAAATGAAAAGGATAGATTGCACAAGACTTGAAACGCTGCAGTAAAACCTCCAGGCAGAGAAAATGTTATCAGGACATCAAGAAGCAAAGTGATAGCAGATTCAAAGTGCAGAGTGATCAAAACAAAGAAATAAAAGGGAAGCTGTATACTGGCTATCTTTCCTGTAATGAATGTAAGAAAAAAGCTCCAGAATTACTTAATGTATAATTTGCTACATCATGAATCTGACTGTGTTTATAATATGTAATATAAAATGGCTTACAAAAGGACTATTCCAAAGAATATAGTCGTAAGTTATGCCATCTGGGAATTAATGTATTGTATTTATTTTTTACTGCAATGACAAGAATGAAAGAAAGAAGAGACAAACAAGAATATATATAAGAAAATATGCCTGTAAGGTGGTCAGAACACTGATCATGGGATTTTCAGTTCCTGGGAAAAATGCATGGATAGCAGCTGTGCTATCACTAGACATGGGTGTATATTCCAAACATTAGTAAAACATTATTTTCTTTCTTTTTCTTTAAGCAACTACAGGAACTAGTGTTCCTGAATTTCTTTTCAGTAAATGAACAGCCACTATGTATAAGATGGCATCATTCAGTGATGAAAATGTCGTCAATCTGAAAGCTGGATACGGGAGTTATGCAGTATATAGGCTAGGCTTTAAATTAGATTATGCTAAAGAAATGAGTTTTTAAGTAAATGAAACTGGTTGAAAATGTCATACTTCTCAGCCTGACAAACTTCCTATTCAGAAATACAGCAACAACTTCTTTGCACATGTTTTGGAAAAAAGGCGAATAAAAAACAGCCCGCAGAATACGTTTCTAGAACTTCAGTGCTGTGAATCCTTCAGCACAGAGGAGAGACTTGTAGCTGCCACAAAGGGTCACAGTTCAAGAAACTTTGCGTTTGAGTTTCTGGCTTGGAGCTCAGCTATTTGTAGCTCAATTTAGTTGTGTAATCATAGCCCTTTAATGCCTTTTCACACATTCCAGAATAACCCACTTGGACTTCTGCTGCTGATTATCTCCGAAGATCTATGTGGTTATGAGGGGAAAATGAAGCTGTCACTGTCTTTTCTGCAAGACAGAAATAGGATTTCACATTGACAGAGAAACAAAGAAAATCAAGTTGTATGACCTTGTAATATTTTTGCTGTCACTGCTCTGATAGCACATCTTAGAAAAAGCAAGATAACCTTCTGTGATTTATGTATGTTATTCATACAGGAAAGCAGTAGTATTACCTGCCATTAAAAAGTTCTTCAATATGCATGGAGAAAAAGCAGCACATAACAGGTAGGTACTCTCAATACTGTTCATAGAACACACTCTGTGCTTACCAGTCTGTGTGTAGGGTGTTCCACAATAATATTTCACAGGTTTTTTACTGTAGTCATGTCTTCACTTCAAAAAGGAGGGAAGTCATGAAAAAATGCATTTATGAGAAAGTGTATCATGTTAATTAATAAAATGAAACATAGAACCACTGTTAAAAAAACCAACCTACAAAAACTCTTGCATACATGGTAATGGCATTCTATATAGTATTTTACATACTTATGTAAATAAATATTTATGTATTTATGTACATGCATGGTGTTAGATAAGTTATAAGCTATGAGAAAAAGCAACAGCACTGCTACTAGTTTTTCCACTGCAATAAGAAGAAGGACTGGAAACCCTGAATAGTTCCTTCTGTTCTACCTAACCCCAGCTGCAATATTTCTTCTTTTCCCTGGCAGAATGTTGGAACAAAACATAGCACTGGGAAATCAGTGTGCAATCAATAGATACTAGGAAAGGAATTAATCTGTACTAGGATAGTGTTTCTCATACCAAAAGGATTCCCTTTGGGGAGATTTTCATGTTTCTGTGCAATAGTCTCCAATAACAAACCACAGAGGAAGTTCCAAGCTCCTATTCTTGAAAAAAGATCAAGTTTTTGCTGCAGAAAAAGAGAAAGCAAGCAAGACAGTGTTAGTGAAAAAGAAAAAGACATCTTCCCACTCTCACAGTATCTTGAATCCTTCTAATTCATTGTCTTATAGCTTTTATAGTATTTGGAAACTAGATGGTATTAGGACATCAAAGATTGGCCATAATATGAAAGACTTAAAAGATGTTGCCCATTGCAATAAGTATCTCACACTAAATGAAGAATTTCTGGTGTTGGGCAAAATAGCTGATCATTGATAAGGACTGAGAAAAGTGAAATACAGAGGCATTTTTCAGTGTTTAGCTATATGGTTCAAATTATGACAGTTTATGTATTTGATTTACAATTGTTACAGAAACATGCATAATGCATCATCCACAGTGAATGACATAGAACATGAGAGAGAGATATTTACTCTGTTTCTCTAGATTTATTTATGTATTGTTAAATCAAAGAAGAAAATCTAAGGTAATACCATTGAATAATCTATACCACTTAGATTTGAAATATAAGTGCTATATCTGTAAAGAAAACAATAGTTTTGTAGGAATTTAGGTCTGGTCAATGAGGTGAATCTTGTATTCAACAAAAGCCAGCAATGAGCAAATTTTCTTCGTCCTAGTCTCTGCTTCAAACCAGAATTAAACTAGAAACCTAAACTTCAGACTCTGATGTCAAATGGATGCTCTAATAATATGTCCATTGACTCTTCTAAAAGTAGGGATGATTCTTGCTGGAATTCTGCCAGTTCAAAAATTAATTAGTTTTTAGACCAAAAAGTAAGAAAGTTTGACTCTAATAACTGAAGACTAAAGCTCATAACTGGAACTGTGAGACTGAACCTTACATCTGTGGCTTAAATTGAGAATACAAAAAATGAAATTATTTTCTTAATCTGAAAGATAAAGAAATTCAATTTAATATGGAAAGTGGTCATAATTTCTCTGTTACACACAAGTATGTCTTCATATTTTCAGGTTCAGGGTGTGGTGGTGTTTTTAATCAAAAAATTGAGATTGAACAAATTTGTCCATGCAGCTTTAATATTAAGTGATCTATTTTCCTTCTCAGGAGAACATACAGACTAGATATTTTAAAAAAAAACCCAAACAAACAACAGAACAACAAATAAGTATGTGAGCTTGGGGAAATAGGATTTGATGTCTGCATGTGTTCTGCAGGAATAAAATAGCGTGCCATAACCCACTGAGGTTGTCACTGCTGATTTAACTACTACTTAAGTATTAGTTTACTACAGGTGTATTTTAGTACAAAGTTCAAATAATTCAGAGAAGTGTTGCCTCCTGTATTTCATAGACCACCAAGCAACATGGTCACAGTGGTCCCTTTAGTTCTTACAACGTAAAGCCTGTTGAAACAGCAACCGATCAGTAAAAAACTGACCAGATGGGAAAATTATCTGCAGAAATAGATGTATATTGACAAAGAAAATAGTATCTGATGAAGTGATCAGGACTGGAGTATGATCAGACATGTCATGACTATATAATGGGTTGCAGAATCAGCTACTAGAGCTGAATTTTCAAGAGAAATGCCCTGGAGTTGCTGGGGTATGCTTGACAACTTTGTTCTAGTGAACAACCACAGAACAGAAAGCAACAGTAATACATTGGTTTGTCTTTAGTCAGCTATAGTGAATAGGGTCATAAGCCTGAGTGAGATCTGATTCTGAAGTTATAGCCGTGGATTTTAGAGACTGAAACAGGAAAACACAGTGGGTCAGATGAAAAGAAAAATAATCTAGTGTTCTGCCTCTGACAGTTGTCATAAAAGAGATTTTTCATAGTGAAATTCAATAAATTCAACAAGAGACAAAAAAAATAAAATTTCAAAGTTTTGTGATAATGGGTTTAATAAATCTCATTTTAACTTCAAATAATTAACCAATTAGGCTAATACTCCCCAAATTTGAAAATAAGGTCAATCAGGATTGCTGAATTTCACCATTATTCACCTCTGATAATTACAACTATAAGTATTTCATTTCTTTTGTTTCCAAGATTTTTTTCTCTGAATTGATACATTACCCGCCATCTACTGGAGACATGTGAAAGCCTAAGCAGTTTCTCCTGATGATGTGCTGAGTCTAAGGTTTTTTACAAAGCCTGAAATAAGGAGGTCTTTGGTTTTCTCTTTTTTTTAAATATATTTTGGAGTTTCTTTACAGCAGTTTCATATAGATGTCACTATGAACCCCAATGATCAATGATTCTCTTCTCTCCTTTGAAGAAGTTCTTGTGGGAATTTATCAGCATCAATTCAGTAACAATCTATATGATCCTTTAGAGCAATCCTGCCTTTGAAGTATGCTTTTTTCCTTCAAATTAGCCAACATTTACAAGGACATAGTTTCCTTTCCATTTTATATACCAGGATACATATTTGTACCATATGATGCAGTTAGCTGAAGTCTATATTTGAACTGATCTCTTTCATTTAGGCTCTTGATTCTGCAAAGTTAATATTGTCCTCTGTAAAAATTACAGGAGTGAGCCATGACCTAGGCAGCTGAATTATTTGCAGGAAAAGGATAAGCAAACTTCTGGCCTTGACCACATAGGGAGTTATTAAATTAACTAGGGCCAGAGCCCTAAAAGCAAATGGCAGGGCACAGATCATGTCTGTATGTCTGAAATCTCTCCTGTAGTGTGTCTTCATCATCCAAGACTTGTTTAAACATATGAGCAATTAAACAGTCCCTACCATCACAGGGCAGTCCATGAACCAATTCTGTGACCATGATTCACTTACCAGATGCAAATCTCCAGGGTATCAAGCACCAAGTACAGTGTTAATAGGTAGTTATAGTGTCCTTATCACACAGTAATTTTGCCTTTGGGTTAGGTCTTGCTATTGTTTTACCATAACGTGTCTTTTTGATCAGGAATCTTGAAGTAGGCAGACTTTGGTCCCATATTTTGTTTTGGTTTGTGGGTGGTTTTGTTTGTTTGTTTTATTTTAGGAATTCTTTTTAACAAATACAGAATAGTATTTAGAATAAAACCTTCAGGTCTATGTGTTGTAAGACTGTTCAAAAGTTCAAAAATTCTAAGAAGCTATCTCCTTCAGACACTCATACACAAAAAATGGTAATAACAATAATTGCTCTTGAAGAACTTACTGTGCATCAAAGCTAATCATTGTATGACTTTATGCTTTTTTCAGTCTTGCATCTATAACCTCTTTAACATGTGCTAGCTCGGATGCTTCCACTGGAAATTTTTTTGTAAAATCTTTGATGCAAAACATATTTTTTCAGGTTATTCAGTGTCCTTGAATTGTGTTGAATTTACACCAAATTACATACAAGATTAGACTTGCTATTTAGTCTTTCTGTTTAATATGTAAAACACAAGGAGATCCTGTTTTACAAATGGAAAAGACATATATTAAAATTAAAATCATATTGGTTTTGAGCATTTTTGAATTCTTAGCAAAAGTATTAAGACAGATCCTAGTGTAGACACAGATGTTAATTCCTAGTTTTAAAGGGGAATCAGTGTATGATGTAGAGTATAACAGATAATTTTGCCTTTTCAAAATAAGACATATATGCCATCAAGCTGAAATTAACTCAGAAAGTTTTCTGGAACAGAGAAACAAGTTCAACAACAGACAAAAATTTGGTACTCATCATGTTATTTTTCATAATATATGGTATTTGCTTGCTTTTTGAATGTCATTGTGTAAGAACAGTGAAGTAAATCCACATAATAGGACTCGCTGAAGCACTTTTGAATAGAATGCCCCTCTTTCCTCCTCCCGACATCCTCCTTGCTAAAATGGATTAAAGAAGGGCAAATATCCCCCTACACATCCTTTTCATAAAGAAGCTGATATTGAAAGCACACTAGTTCTGCAAAATGTATGAGTACTTAAAGAGTTTGATCTAAATCTTACAGTTGTCGATGGCCACCTACCCATTGCTCTTTGTGATTTTTGGACTGAGATCTCCAGGCTATGTACCTGTGCATTACCTATGTAATGCTTTCTTCTGTCCTCTCCTCCCTGTGTATGTGTTAGTGAATAGGGGATACCAGAAGAATTTAATCTACCCAAATGTTTATGTGTACACTCAGTTCATTGTACAACATCTAAAATTATAGTAAAGTATAATAAAAGTACTTGTTTCTCGCAATTCTGGAAGGATTTTAGAGTGACTAGCTCAAATATAGACTTAAAAAAACCCATCAAACAAACAAAAAACCCCAACAACAACAAAACAAAATCAAAACATTCTGACCTGCCCTTCATTTAACCAGTGGTAGGTTATCAATAATATTCTGTAGTTCTTTTGTAATCATTTTTTACTTATAACAAAACCAAGTAAACACAAGCAGTGAATCGTGACATATTTATTTGAAAGCTTACTTCTGGCTGGGACATAACCAGTACATGGTGAATGCATCAAGGAGAAATCCATCTTTTCTAACTTTAGACAACTACAATTTATATCTAGACTAAGGAATAAGAGAAGAAGTGAAAAGAAGAGGGAATCCATCTGTTTTTTAGAGTTGCTACAGGAGAAGATAAATTGCCCCCTGAAGTTGTCTTCAATTGTCTTCAGAGGGTTTCTGTATGACTAATTAAATCTAGATGCCTAATTTCTAAGGGATTCAAGTTACGTAAATTGCTCATTTTAGAGACCACCTATGTTATGCCTTCATATCATACCTATGATCCAAAATGGACATCTCTGTTGTCTTATTGTCTTATTTACAGTGTTGTGGCAATGAAGAATGGTATAATTGAAGAAAATACAGTTAAATAAGTTCAGTGTTGAAATTCCTTATGATAGACTTAAATATACAAATTTGTATTGAAGAGCAGGATCACTACTGTTAAAGCTGTAAAATTAATATTTTATTTTCAAATCTGGTGTTTTCCATTTGTTTTTAATGGCAAAACACATGAAGAGATAAATTATAGACAATGTAAATAGAGCTAAACCAAGTGAAACATCTCCACAGTCTTCTTTGAAGATCACTGTTACTTTTAATATATGCATATCACACTATTTTTCTGTATTGCGGTCTACAGCTATTTAAAGATATATGAAATTTCTTGGTTTGTAGTATTGTCTCCAAATACCTAAGGAAGTACAAAAGTTCTGTGCTTTGATAGCATTCTCAGGTAATTAAGGTTTCCTTAAACTAATTTTCCTCTATGGTCCTCTTACAAAGAATGTTGAAAAAAAGAAAAAGCTGAAAAAGCCAACAAAATAATTTCAAAAGACTTGAAATTTATTACTTGAAAAATAAATTGCAGTGCTACACCAAGATTTCTATTGTGAATGCATTATATATCACTCTATTTGTACGAGATATGACAGACCAAATGACAGATGCTGCACAATGTCTATTAGTTTCCTACACAAAAGGTTGCAGTATTTATTGGTATGTGGGAAAAAGGTACTTGAAACTGCTTGTAAGATAAAAACTCCTGTTATATTTGCTGTCATATCCTTCTTTATATATTATTTTTGTGAATATATTTCTGTAGATTTGAATAAATGCATGTTAAGAACTAACAGACACCTTCATCATAAAGAGATTGGAGGCCAAAGAATGAACACCTTTATGGAAAGCTGTTAATTAGTTTACCAAACTGGACACCATCATAAAACATGCTCATAACAGAAGGAATTCTTTTGACTGAAAGTCTAATCAGCAGATTTAAAATATTTCCATTGGATTTGTCAGAGCCCAGTGTGCATCAATAGGCCTTACCTATCCTTGCCAGCATAAATGGCACCTCTGGCCACAGCTGCAATTGTGAGGGGCCTCAGGTTCACAGATCTTGCCTGAGTTATATGATAAATAGTCCAGTTGCCAGTTCTGTCTCTGTTCTTGTCTCCTGGTGTCCTGACTTGTTTACTGGACTTCCTGGATGAACCCTGCACCTGCCTGGTTTCTGCACCTTGTCTGAAGATCACTAGATCATTGAAGGGAACCAGCTTTGCTTGGATACCCTTTGACTGTGTCCCTTGCTACTCCAGTCACTGCCCTTTCCCTTTGTTGTGGTCAGCCTTAGCTACTGGATCATCTTCCTTTGTGAAGCAGTTCTGTTCCTGCTATGTCCTCCTAAGTCTGTCTCTTCATCTGTCTTATCCTTATGGTCATGTGTTAACATCTTTCCAGGATCATCTTTCCATTTAGTCTAGAACCTGGCCTCTCAGTACTTCTTGGTCAGCAGTTGCATCCAAATGTTCCATTACAAATTGCAGACTTATTTCTTCTCCCCATCTTCACCATCTGAAAACTCATGTGATCTTCAGGTCATCTTCATTTTCACTCTGAACCTTTGAAGACTGGCCCTATGGCAAGCATTAGCATATGCACAGTAGGAATAGACTTAATTTCTCCAGGGCTTTTAATGAAAACACCAGTTTTACCGCGGCTTGATTTTATCACAGGTTAACAAAGTAGATGTAATTTTACTTTTTCATTGACATAATCTCTAGAATAACATAGGTGAGATGTACTACAAACATAGTTTCAACATGATAATCTTTATATTACCTACATATTAAATTATTTGCTACTGAAAAATATAGCATTGATGTGTTTGTTTGCAAATAGTTTAAGAATAGAATTGTATAGTCCATTCCTTTTAAAACCAGTAGTAATGGGCAGGGTGTCTTATGAATGCAGGAATGTGTAGGTGTTAACAAGTTCTAATATTTGCATTGAATTTTAGTACTGTGTGCAGTGATTTGATCAACATTTTGTAAACTGAAATCTTATGTTGGACTAAATTAAGGGAATATGCTACTCTTTCATTACGCTAGCTCAGAGCTAATATTTTCTCCAACAAATATATGAACAACGTAAAGGTATTGTCTCCTTTTTAATTCCTGCCAGATATTAAACAGTATTTAGAAAATACGGCTTACCCTGGACCTTGTGAGGCTTCCCTTAGCAACTATGAGCTCTTCCTGTTTCCTCAACCCAAAGTTGCTACTGCTCGTAGTGTGAAACTATTGCTGCATGGAGTCCTTTCTACACAGCAATTCATTCGGTAAATCAGAACGAAATTATTATGGTATTAGATACATATTAATACAAAAAACCACTTGAAAATTAAGACAATTCAACATGACTTCAGACGATGTTAAGACAACTTGTTTACTTCTTATGGGCCATGGTCTTTCTTCAACATTTGATAATTTTTGCATTGTTCAGGCCTTGAAAACAAAGGGGAGAAATAAGTTCTTAACGATTCTGTATAAGCTTATCTATAAAAATAGTTTGGCACTGTTTCAGTAAAGTAATGAAACTTTATTCCTTTATTTTCCACAGACCTCTATTACCATAAAAACAGCATGAAGAAGATTAAGGTAAACAGACAGAGCGCATGGAAAAAAAACCCAAAGAAACAGAAGGGAAAAAACAAAAAAAAGGTAAGGGAGAGGAGGACAGGAGAGGTGAGAGGAAAGAAATGTTTTTAGTAGTTTAAGAGTGATTCTGTGTTCTATGATAAACTCCTTCAAGCTTCAGTGCAATGCAATTGTGTAATGTAACGGCTGTGGTTACAATAATTTTGAAATATAAACATACATTGAATAACAGACAGTGATAACAACTAGTTATTCTGTATAGAACAAACTGTCTATGACTAGAGTAAAAAGTGGAGCATAGAGGAGTACAGGCTTGGGATGATATCAGGGGCTTTGAAAGACCAGGCACATGATGATATCAGAGGTCTCAGGGCTCTGCCTGTCAATTATGGTCATCAAACAGATGCAAACTTAGGAGGTAAAGCCAGTTTTGGTGATAACAGAGTGAACAAGGTGGGGATCAGTGAAAGTCTGGAGGTGCAATTCCTGCTGTTGCTGCTGAAATCTGTTTTAATATTGCTGCTTTGGGGAAGCTATCACAGATATTAGGAAAGGATATAAGTATTGCACTGAACATTAATATTTGGTTTCAGTTTATGCCTACATAGGGAGAAAGGTAGTTGCAGTAACTGTGAATACTTAATGTACATCTGCCTCATCTAATGTGTGTGTCTGTATCTCTGTGCATGTGTGTGTGTGTGTGTAAAAAGAACATCGGAACTAACTGTGTGGGGGTTACCCAATAAATTTGGGCTAGCAATATGGAGTAGTTTGGGATTTCTCTTACCCTTCTCCCCTCCCTAGCCTTGTTTTGAGTTTTGATAACTTACTCTTTAACTTGGTTGCAACAATAACTGTTAACAAAATTATCTGTAGTAGTGAAATATCATCCAAACTTTATTTAATTTTCTTTTCCTAAGATATTTGCCTATATATTATGCAAATATGACAAGTACTACTAGAATGATAATATCAGTAAATTTAAACTTACTTTTGTTTGTTTTTTTGTTTGTTTGACTAACTCAAAGTTTAGTGGTATTTATGTCAATAAAAGTATTTACCAGTGCTGCTTATTTCCTTGACCTACTGTGGGTAGATGGTAAAGGCCATGCACACACGATCGACAGAAATTGCAAGAACAGAAGAGGAACCAATGATGCTGAGAGAATGGCACCCAAGGGGACACTAAACACAAGCCTGGAATTAAAAGAGTGATGTTTTCATAACAGCAGCTTGTGCTTGCAATTTTTTTTTTTTTTTTTTCTGGCAGCAGTGTTAAAATATCAGCTCTGAAAAAAAATCCAAGAAGATTTTGGAACTATTGCACACACAAAGAAATTCTCTCTCTTACTAAATTCACACTTAAAAAAGACTGAAGAGATAATTTACCTGTTTAGCTTTATTTCTTTTCCATTATTTTGTCTCCAAACTCCAGCTCTATGGCTGGGAAAAATAAAGGAAAACTCAATAATAATAATAATAATAGAAATTATTAAAAGGAATACACAAAGGAGACAGACAACATTTATTAATTTTGGTCAGTAAGACAGATTGTTTATATACCCCTTTCTCAGAGAAGGAGTGATTAACTAGAGAGGCAAATATATGATATTTTATCTTTTTTTCTTGTTTAATTATATGTGTAAAAATATTTGTATATAAATGCACACACATAAAGAGGCAAAGAAACACAAAAAAAGAGACAAAAAGGAAACATATTTAATTGCATATTGGACTGAATATGTTCCCTGTATATTTAGACTATATATGCTGACAGGTGACATTCATGTTACTCTTTCCTTTTGTACCACACACAACACATGATGATGCAGTAATAGTGATTTTTAAAAATTATACTTTCACAATTTTTATGACCCCGATCATAAATTTCCCAATGGACATAACACCACTTGAAATGTCACCTGTTCGGAGTCAGGATCTATCTATCAGAAATATGCCATGTAACAGCTGCTATGCCCAAATAAACTGTAGAAATAGGAATGTAAGTTTCAAAGTTTACCAGACAAGGTAGTGAGGTAGACTGAGGATGAGTTTACTTCTGAGACTGGATACATACACAGCTGTTTATATTCAATTTTAAATTATGGTATTAAAAGCACTCCCTCTGTCCTTGATAGAGATGCAAAAAACCCCATGTCTTCAATCATCAGTGTGGTAAGAGATTGAGGGTATGATGGCATCTTTAGCTGGACCTAAACAGCTAACTTTATTGTGGGATTATCTGTGGACCAGACTTCTGAATTTATTCGTTTTCTGGCACTGTTATGTTATTTGTTTCCTGACAAAGGAAGAGAAATTAATAAGTTAGAAGTAAACTTTTTCAGTATTTCTGGCATAGTTTGATAAAAACAATATATTCTAATCACATTTTCAAGATTTTCTATATGTGCAGTAAGTTTCTTTAAAGAACCTATTAATAATATGATTATCAAGATGAGTCCTTGCACTTTATAAAACCTCCACATCCTTGGGATACATGAGAAAAATAAATGCTTTCTTTTGAGAGAGGTTTCAGTGGCGTATGAATATAGACAGGAAACCCCCCAGTCAGCATGGGTTTATGAAAGGCAGGTCCTGCTTGATAAACCTGATCTTCTTCCATGACAAGATGATGTGCTTAGTGGATGAGGGAAAGGCTGTGGATGTTGTCTACCTAGACTTTAGTAAAGCCTTTTTGACACCATCTCCCACAGCATTCTCCTGGAGAAACTGGCTGCTCACGGCTTGGATGGGTGTGCTTAATGTTGGGTAAAAAGCTGGCTGGATGACCAAGCCCAAAGAGTTGTAGTAAATGGAGTTATATCCAGCTGGCAACTGGTCACAAGTGGTGTTCCCCAGGGCTCAGTATTGGGGTCAGTTCTGTTTAATGTCTTTATCAACAATCTGGATGAGGGGATTGAGTGCACCCTGAGTAAGTTTGCAGATGACAGGTTGGGAGGGGGGAGTGTTGATCTGCTTGAGGGTAGGTAGGCTCTGTGGAGGGATCTGGACAGGCTGGACTGATGGGCCAAGGCCAATTGTATGAGGTTCAAAAAGGCTCAGTGCTGGGTCCTGCACCTGGGTCAAAACAACCCCATGCCACACTACAGGCTTGGGGAAGAGTTGATGGAAAGCTGCCTGGCAGAAAAGGACCTGGGGGTGCTGGTTGACAGCTGGCTGAACATGAGCCAGCAGTGTGCCCAGGTGG